>CM034149.1:742093218-742590718 GCA_019776745.2 Taxus chinensis
ATGTTACATTTAATTTCCTATTATAGTTGATATAGTTCAATAACTTGTTTGATTCAATTCAACATTTTCGCTTCATGAAATTTTATTTATATATTTAAGAGCTTATGTTTGCTCAAAAGTTTGATCTCACCAAGAGAAATTCATATTTGTTATTAACAACATGAAAATGTATAGTTAAGTTATAAAAAATTCAAGTATGACATTATTCCTAACCCAAAATCTCATTTACCCTTATTGTAATGCCCTGTTCTACGTTACACCTGTTCATCCTATGGCGATCGAGTGCTAAGCATGGAGTGTCGTTGTGCCTTCGTCGACCTCGATTGCTGACCATTATGACTATAATTGATAATTATTTTACAAGCTGTAAAATGATAATAATGATAATAATAATAATAATGACATTATGATTGTATTATCGATCAACGATTGTATTTTATTATTACCTTATTTATATCGATTGTTATCGATATCATCCTCTGTTATCGTTAAACTATCCTTTTGATTTGTTTGTCGCTCCCACCTTGACTGTCTGATCCCCCACGCATGCCTCGTTGCAATTCTTAATTCCGGGGTGCACTTATTGTTGCGTCCATTACCTCTCCTCCCATGTTGGATTATGGATGTGACAGACTAGACATGAGGAGACGTGGGCTACATTGTTGTCCTTGGACTTTTTATTTCCTTGTTTTCTAGCAAGAGGGGTGCATGGTAGAGTGTATGGCCTCCTGCCATATTCCTTTTTTATTTCATTTGGTGCCTTGTTTGGCATATGTTGGTGGGGATTAATGAAACTAATTGTTTTTTAACCCACCCACCGTATGCCTTCCTCCTTGCTGGCTGCGTAGCTTTCAAAAAGGATCAGATTTTTATCTTCCGTGTGTTTGTCTCCTACCTGCCATTGCATTAAAAACCCCCCCTGCACCTTCTTGGCGTGTTCAACTCCTGGTTGGTGGCTGCACCTGCCCATTTATTAAATTGTTGACTTGCAACCTGCTGTCACGTGGTCTACCTGTTGTGTCTGTCCTAAACCACGAATGCTTGTTTGCACTCCATCAAATGCTGCAACAGATGAATTGCTACAACGTGTTCTGGATAGTGGATTCATTGATGGTGAAATGAAGGTCTGTCGCCCTGATGTTGCGTGGGTGGGTGTGGATCCTCAAAATCGTGCTGTACAGGCAGCTTCAGTGGAGCGCAGAACTGAAATTCTCCTAGGAAAGTGCCGTGAGGAAGTGTTTGGCGATATGCAGTAGCTACAGGGTAGAGAAGTAAACTTATCTCAGAAAATCAGTGGCCTCCAGAGAGAGATAAGTGCGACAGCTGCTGCAGGGTGAGCCCAAGGAACCATTGGTGTTGATCCTGATGTTCTGGTTGCACGCGACCACAGTCGTGATCAGTTGTTGCAATATCTTGCAGCTGTAGTAGAAGCCTTTTTTAGCGCTCCAACAAGTAGGTGGTCCAACTTCGTGGTTATCTGTTCAGCTTCGACTGCATCCTCAAATTCAAGATTCTCCTTCAAGATATTCCTGCCAAAATCGACCATGTGACGGTGAGAGTGCTCCTTTCAACAAACGTTACAATGTTCAGTCACGGATAAAAATTAATTTAGACTTACGATTCTACATGCAATTTGAATTATTTATAGAATCCAGTGGTGTGTTGTGTTTTGTTTTTTTTGGGTTGAAGATGCGCTATTTAAAAGGTAGATCCGGATAAAGGAAGAGGTTAAGTTTGAATTTGATCAGCAAGCATGAAGACATTGATCAATTTTTGGAAAGCCTGCAATCTCTTTCAACCAGGCATGGTCGATTTCCACATAAACTTGATTTTAACTTTTCCACCGCATCTAAAACACAACCCAATATTAATATGAGGGGACTCTGTCAACAGGCTCACCTGAAAGAAACCCTCAATATTTTACATATGCCAGACAGTAAAATAGATTCTACTACATATGTTTCTCTCTTGAAGGTTTGCATTCACAAAAAGGAATTATTACATGGCAAATGAATCCACGCTCACATGACTCAGACGGGTATTATAAAAGACAGGCTTGTGGAAAATACGTTGATAAACATGTATGTCAAGTGCGGAAGCTTGGTAGATGCTCGAAAAGTGTTTGACAAAATGTCTGAACGAGATGTCTGCTCATGGACTTTGATGATTGCGGTGTTTGACAAAATGTTCCAAATTGGCACGTATAGAACAGGGCCTGGAGATCCATGAACAAATTATAACTAGGGGTTTTCAGTCTCATGGACTCTGATGATTGCAGGGTTTACACAGAATGGAAACTGTTTCGACGAAATACCTCAAAGCTTTGCAGACAACCTGTTTAAGAAAATGCCTCAATCAAATGTTGTGTCATGGAATGATTGCATGATAACAGGAAAATTTCGTACAAAAGGGGTTTGTTGATAAAGCCTCTCAATGCTTTTTCAGGAAATGCCTCGACCAAACTTGGTTTCATGGAATGCAATGATTGCGGGATTCACACAGAATGGGCACTTTGAGGAGGCGCTAATGCTTTTTCAAGAAATGGAATTGGCAGGTGTGAGGCCAAACTCAAAAACCTTTTCCTGTGTCTATGCAGTTTACCAGAATGGTTATTGTTTCTTTTGCGTGGTATTTGGGACACCGTGTGGGTGAGAAGCGTGAGTTTGGTGGAGAATTAATTTTGGGACTGCGGGGAGAAGGGGACTGCACGTGCGTGGCCATGAGATTTAGCATTTAAAACAGGCATGTTAAATCTACTCCTTGTAATAGTTTTCTACCTTCTTTCAGTATCTTGAAATAAATTTTCTTTCCTATTGAATAGCGCCTAGACAAATGTTTTCGTGGTTGTTTATATCGCTGCCTGATTGTGTTGGTTGTTCCTTTAAATCTCGTTTCAATTTCATTGGTTTTGCTTGAAATGTTCTTTCCTCTCTTATAGCTTACTCTCTTTCATGTTTGTTTAAATGGGCTACTGCAATATTGAGCGATGCAATCTAGTTCGTAGGGAAGGAAACATTTTAGAGTTTCGTTTGCTTATATGACTCTCTTTTAAAAGAATTCTGTGGTGGTATTTATAATTAAAGGCTTACTATATGGAAGGTTAAGCCTTCATATCTCTAGTTGGTTGATTAAATACGTATTTCCTGATTAGGGCTCTCCTGTTTTGCTAAAAGGTACATTAATAGTGACATTGTGTTCTAAAACTTGTTTAAGCCTGTGGGCATTCCTTACTTTCTGTTTAATTGGAAAATGGCATTAGGGTCTTGTTTTAGAACTGTACATGGTTGACTTTTGTACCCAGTTCTAGAGGATGAATGACCTGACATCTATTTTGGCCTCTACGTGTTGAGAGAATTACTTTACCTTCTTCCTGGTTCAAACTCTTGTGTGATTAAAGTAAGGGGGAAACATTGTAAGTTTTATTGAATGAAATCTCTACAAATTTTACTAGGGGTCACGAGCAAACTATTAATAGCTGGACTGAAACAAAAGTTGTAGGTGAATCCATGGTATTGGACTCGTGAACCCGTTCCTGTTAGATGACAGCTGATTACAGTGATAATATAATAGGTGGCTATTATATTCATCTGTTTGATATTTTCTAGACTTTTCCCTGATAAGCCCACATGGATCGGGTAAAATTTCCATCTTCTATACCATTGGCAAGGAGCTCATAGAACTTCTAGGCCTGACTGCACTGCGTAACCTTCCTGATGGATATGTGTGTTGGTTCTTATTTTGTGCTTGTACTCGTGGTAAGGTCCTTTGATTCTGGGGCATCACTGGTGTATTACCCACCGTGTATCGAATCCCTTTGTTTTCGAACTCGAATATCTTATACTTCAACTTGGTTACTAAAAGTCCCATTTTGTGGCTTTGTTAAGGAAATCAATTTTTATCTTTATTTTAAAATACTTATTGATATTGTCAGAAATATATAAAAATTATTAACTACTTTTGGGTTTAGCCTTCCATTACATTATGAAGAGAAGTTGACGATTAGGATAAGGTTTGTTGGAAGAATAATGGCCCTTTTTGTGTCTCATTTGTATGCGTTTGGAAGGGTGGATTTGTTTTGTTAACTAGTACTACGTTTAAGAAATCCTATAAGGAAGTAGTGGTAAACTCCTTGGTTAAAACTGAAACTATAGTTGTTTTCTTTTAGGGCGTCGAACCCTTATTACTATGAAGCCTTTCCCTGGGAGAATTGGATAACGTCGTTTTGTTTCGCGCCTACGATCATAATTAGTATGTTTTGTCTTCTCTTGGACCCCTTTAGATGGATGGATTGAGTATTGGATTCCAATCACGTAAACCATAGGATCACATGAAGGAAATATCAACCCTCTTGATCTTCTTGTTCCTAACCCATAAGGTCTTGCCTTGATTTATGTAATTTTGTTCTTACTGGTATTTTGACTTTCTCCTTGTTGGATGGTTTAGATTTCTCTCTCATGTGATTAATCTTGGAGTTGTGGGTTGTGTTTTAATCCATTTCTGAATTTAGAACATTCCTTTCTTGATATTGTTAAATGTTAGCTTACTGTTGCAATGTGTAGCCTTAACATGCTCAGTTCTCGCGAACTGATTCTAGCTAGTATTTGTGCAGATGGATTATGCAAGTAGATTAAAGGAAAGAGTTGTAAAGGTTTCATCAGTGCAATTTATGAAGTTCCTTGTAAAAATGTCCAATGTGAGGTAAATTTTTGTAATGGTGCTTGCAAAGGAGTTTAGAAGACCTCTTGCCTTGGGTTGTTCTGAAATTTCGTGATGATGTTGTCTTGTCCTTCTGTAGGTAAACTGGTAAATTACCTTTGTGAGAAATGGTATTCAATCTTTACATCGATATGAGTATTGTAAAACTTTGATTTTGAGAATAAATTGTTAAGTTAAATCTTTCTAAGACTCAGTGGCAATATTTTATAAGTAAAGTAAAATGGGTCAGTTAACCCTTAAAGGAGCTAAACAAAAATAATAATTTTATATTCAACAAATAAAGGTAGAGGTGATCTACTTGAAATCAAATAAGTCCATGAGTGATCAAAATGAAACCATCCCTTGTGAAGTAAAAATTTTATAACTTGATATCCCTAGCTACACTAGCGAACATTATCCTTTTTATGGTGAATTCTTAGAATGATCCTAAGGTGAAACAAATTGTTAGTTGATATAAGATAATAAGATTTAATAAATAGGAGGAATCAGTTTCGAAGCCATGTAATCTGTCTCTCAACCATTTGAAAGGTAAATTGTTTTCTTTTGTAAAATCATCCAGTGAAGCCTAAGTAAAATATTTAATAATTTTCAATAAATCCTCAAGCTTCATTAAAAAACGAGTTAATAACTAATGAGGTCATAAAGATGAAATCAACTCGACCTTCTTCCTCTAACCTGTTATTTTTCAAGGTGCTTTGTCTTCCTTCTCTTAAGTATGTTGAACGCAAACCCATGTTGTCATATGGGCATGAACAAGTTCTAATAGCGTAAGTGTAAATAGATGGCCTTGGTGGGATTAATTTCCCCCTTTCTCTAAATAAACGAATTAAGCAAACAAATGTCATAATAGAGAAGTTTTAAAGATGATTACTCAGTGTAAAAAGAATAAACTTAGCTTGGTACGATGAATTGTATGAGTCATATCTTGAGCCTCCTTGAAAACGTAAGCTAAGAATTGCAAGATGTCTTTTTAAAATAAATAACCCTCAAGAATATCTCATTGTGGTTGGCCCTAACTGTAAGTGTGTTTTGTGGTTGGAATTCAATGTTGTTCTGTCAAAAAGAGAAAAGTAAATTGTCCTTGATAGGTGTGAACGTTTCCATGCTACCTTTATGGTCATCCTTGTATCAGGTTGTTCACAGTGTTAGTTGTATCCTTGGTGACGACATGTTGTGTCATGTTATGTGTCAAGCAAGTTCAAAAAAAAAATTATCCTGTATTTCACTATGTTGTTTGTGTGTGAATTTTTGGGTCGTTACACTTATACTGTTTACACTTATCTCACACTTTAGTCTCACTATTGGCATCATTTTAGAACAACTGTAATTCAAATGATGCATAATTTACACTTAGGGATTCATGATTACAAGGAATGGTGACCCTGCACAAAACAAATCATTGCATTTTTCTTACACACTCAAGTATTAAATGCATATTACAAGCGAGGTAACTAATACAATTATATGCATTTCAAATTCCTTCCAAGGAAGTATTTAAATCATTGAGTAATTATGCATCAATGTTTCACTCACCAATAACCTTAAGAGAGGCTCTGCAATCTATAAACTTGGGAAACTACACCGTACAAGCAACAAGTGGTAATCCTCTACTACACACCAAGTGACACATTTATTTAAGAGGAACAAAAGGGGTTCAAATGCAAAAGTTATTAAATTTTACGTGTTCAAAATCCTTCTAAAGCAATATTTACAATCTTTGGTAATCATACGTAATATTTCCTTTGTCCATTAACATCATGAAAGGAATTGATTAGTACTCGGGGGTCTCTACACCCTACCACAAGACAAAATTAGAGAAACCAAATGTCCCTGTATTACAAATCCTTTGTGCCACTTGTGGTATTCCAAGACTACATTTTTCTGACTTTCGTTTAACATTTAGCTTATTAATGGTTCAATTAGGTTTGGTTAGTTTATTTGACTACCCATAGAAAAATATCTCTCAATTGCTAATTTAAATTATCTTAACATGTACACATTTTAAGTATTGATTCTTAAATGAGAAACTCTCTTTTCTCAATCACTTTTTGTAATGCCCAACCATCTTCAACATTGATTATACTATGATTTCAATTTTAGTTTATTAGATACATGGACGTGATTGTTATATCTTAACTAGCATGTTGTTAAGATACCAAGGACATCATGATTACTATTTTTTTTTTATTGTCACTTTGGACTGCATGGATGCATTGTGTAACACCCACCATCTGAGACACACAAGACAACATAAATAAATATGGGATATTTTTTTTTAAATTTTTGAAACATAGCACAACACAACAAGTGGTCACAATGGCTACAACTAGCTCCTTGAACAACTTGACACAATGATGAACACAAGGGCAACAAGGAAACACTCAACACCCATCAAGGATAGTTCACTTTTCTCTTTCACAAGACACCACAAAAAGAAAAGCCCATAATACCTAGTTACAGTTAAGGACACTCCATGGCAAGATCCTTTAAGGTTATGTATTCACTAAAACAGCCTTTCAAGACCTGATTTTGAGGTCTAGAAGATTCAAGTTATGATTCATACAATTCTTCCGATAGGGATAGATTTCTTTTCTTTTATACTATTGAGTAAGTAGCTTAAGATCATCTCTAATATGACAATTACTTGTTTAATTCCTTTTAAAAACAAGGAGGAAAGCGTAAGCTCAAAAGAAGTGGAGTATCATTTAGGTTCAGAACCCTAATCTTCTTTTTTCAAGGATTAAAATTTTATCATAACTTAAGAAAGGGTTACAAGGTACTATGGCAACAGTTAGAGAGAGAAGGTCAGTTTATTTCATTATGATCTATTTAGTTATTAACTGGTCTTTCAATGAAACTTAAGAGTTAAATTGGATTTGGGTAAAAGCTTCATTTACCAACACCTTGATTAAGTTCGACAATGGATACACATGGGGTTCCCAAAATGGAAGCACAAGACTTAAGGTTTCACAAAAAAAAGAATAAAGTTTAATCGATAGTTAAGGTTAACAAGGGTAGGTTTTTTTACACTGGTTCTAATGCCCATCTACAACTCCCCACTTGAGACCCAAGATCAACCTAGGTTTAGTTAAAAAATGTTATAATTTTTTTCTTTTTTTAAGTGTTAACAACCAAAGTCTCAAGGAAAATTTAATTCAACTAATAAATTTCACCATTATAACAATTATTAAATCAACATTATAAAGCAAAAAGCGTAATAAATCCACACCTGGGTCAAATCTTCTTAGGGATTAATTTAATTGCTAATTGCATTGACATTATAGCTAAAAATTCCTTGATTAAAACTTTAGGGTTAAGAGACCAAACCAATTAAATACCTAATGTATTTTATTCCACAAGATCCAAGACAAGAGCAAGGTTTAATTATAGGGGGTGAAATACATAATTAAAATTATAGGGGTAAATTCTTACTTACCCACTCCCAAAACTCAGTTAAGGATTCAATTTGATTTTTCACATAATTAATGTAATTAAAACTTACTTAAAACCTTCCAATTAGATAGGAAATTTCCTCACTTTTGTGGTGATATATAGAAGTCCTCTTAACTCCCTATAAAACTCCAGTTATGGGCCGGCAGGCCTTGGGAGAAAACGTTTCCCGAAAAGCGGGCTTGCGGGCCTGGGGAAGAAAATTTTCCCCAAAGGCATTCGGATCGGTGGAGATGGGGATGAAAGTTGGATTCTTGGTGCTTGGGGAGAAAAGCACACTTTACCCCTACGCGTCCGCAAGACCACAGTGGGACTCTACACCCGATAACGAAATTATACCTTGGGCCGCAAGGGACACGTGGCACATTCTAAGCCAACACAGGGAAGTGGGTTAGCGAGGACAAACAAACATTTTTGCCTTAAGGGTTAAAAATGCGCATGAGATTAAAATCCACCCGCGCCTCTGCCGATGTCTCACGACCCCACGTGTCAGACGTTCATTGGTTGCAGATCGGTGGGTCAATGGGGAGATTTGGGAAAAGTTTACTTTTGAAGCGTAAAGCTTTGGGACACTCTGTGCCTCCACCGACACGTCGTGAAGACACGTGTCAGCTAGCCATTGGTTGCGGGTTGGTGGGCCTACGGGGGAAGTTAGGATAATTTGCCAAATTTTTCTTTTGAAGTGCTAAGGCAAAAAAAAGATCCGCACCTCTGCCAATGCCTCTCTAAGCCACGTGTTAGTCAATGATTGATTGCGGGCTGGTGGGGACATGGGGAAAACTTAGAAATTTTTCCCAACTTTTTATTTGAACTTAAATTATTTTTCTTCCCGAAAGAAGGTTTCGGGCCAGCAGGGTGGTGGGAAACTTCGTGATTTTGGCATTTTTGACAAAAAAGAGAAAAAGGTAAGTTTCGGCCTGCAGGTCCGCCTAGCAATATTTTATTAATTAAATTTGATAGTTAGAATATTTTTGAAGCCAAAATGAAGTGAAAACTTTAGAAGGCCATAACTTTTGATTGGAAACTCAGTTTTTGGAAAACGAGGACTTTTTGGAAAGCTATGGAAGTCCTCTTTGCACTGGAAACTCAAGATTTTAATTTTGATAAGTTTTGTAGGGTAATTTTTGAGAAAAATTTTTCCTGCCACTTAAAATGTAAACTGGTCTTTTTGAACTTATAAATTTGTTCAAATCTGCCATGAATTCTTTCTCAACATGCCAAAGAGACATGGAGGGTTTCACTTGGAAGAATTTGGTATGGATTGCAAGAGTTAAATCATTTGATTGATTTGTAATTCAAATTTACCAATTTTTATACAGTAAAAGTCTAATATTTTATTTTTTATTTATTTATATCTTTTTGTTGTCTAAGCTCGATTTTAAAAATTTCTAAGGAAATTTCTTCAGTATTTTATCTTGTTTAGGAACATCTTGATCCTATTGGAATGAAATTGATATTTCATTTGCCTGTTATAGTTTACAAGGTCATTCTATTTATTTTCTAATTAATATTTACCAGTATGAAAATTATCTAACAGACCTCTACAACTTCCACTTGAATTGATCCATTTACATTTACCAACTTTTAAATATGAATTCATTTCAAACCCAATATAACATATTATGTTGATTCAAATCAAAGTGTTGAAAAGCCAAAATACAGTTTTGATTTCCAAATCATGCATTTTGAAAGAACAGAGAAATATATCATCTCTTCATACGTATTCAATTTTCAATGTTCAAAACAAAGGTTTCATACTGTATTTCAGACACATATTTCCAATGTAGACAACTTACATTAATTCAAATGAATCTTTTACAACTTCTTTCCCTTTTTTTTCTATTCACGGAACTGAATACAAGATACACTCTTCCATAAACAAATACAACTTTCATAGCTAAAATAGAGTAGCCTTTCCATCACAATTAATATACAATTCCATCCACTTCAAAGTGGGAAAAGGTTACAATAAGAAATAATATCAACAAAGACTGTCAAATTTGTCTTTTTCTTGTTCTCCAATACAACAACATGAAGATCCTCCATTTTCTAGTTTGATCACAACAAAGGCAGGGGAAAGGAAACACTCTCCACTCAACCAAGACATCTAATAAAAAAGATAAGACATCCTTATTCATTGGCCCCTGAGTCCCAACCACAATGCAATAATAAATGTGTTTCAACTCATGGCAACAATAGGCTTTCATAACACACATGTAATTTTACATTTAAAACATGGTCCAGAACAAAACTATAGTTTGCAGGCACAGATAAAATACAACAAATAACACTCAAGATTCCTCATGCAAGCCAAAGGAGCAAGAACTCTGGGTGATGCTACTTATACCTCCCAAAGGGGAAATGGGTATCACCACCTGATTTCAAACCACCAAAAATATAGTATATCAAAACCCTGACATGCTCTTATACCTCCCCCAAGTACCCCTTATTCCTCACATTTCCTTATGCCTCCCCAACCTCTTATGGCACCCCATAATGAGTAAAAAAATGCAAGTTATTTCTTTTTAAGGTGGAACCCAAATACCAACTTCCTCCACAATTATACCTCCCCAAAACACTAATGCCTCCCATAAAATACCCCATAGTCTTCTCTGAGAACATCCCTAGGCAGTCTACCCAACCATCCAACAATAAAACAACACATTTAAACATTCGGTCATTCCTAAGTGCATAAGATAAATAAAAGGAGATCATTTCAAGAGCCAGGCTCCTACCTCTCCATGATGGATTTTTGTCCCAAGGTTCCAAAACAGTAATCTTTCCAATGCAAAACATAGTCCAAGATCAAAAATCTACAAGCATGCAACAGTTTCCAATCTTCTCAAAAAGTAAGAGCTCCAAACAACAAAATAATTTGCCCCAAATGAAGTATGCAAAATGAAGCAACCAAAAGAGTGTAACCCCAAAACAATAAAATGAATTGGAATATATAAAAGGGAGAAGAGAGGAGGATGAGGTGGATTTATGTAGGATGCCACATCACACATCCTCAACTCCAACTCACAAGTCAACTTTAATCTCCAAGACACAATAAATAAGTAGGTGAATAATATGACAGTTTTACTTACACACTCAAATCAAGCCCATACCCTAAAGGACTGAAATTAATTTCAATCAAGAAGTGCAATTAAAACATTGATCTTGACTAACAAAAATGCATAATGAAAGTCTAAATTCAAATCTCCAACCATAGGTATGGTTGGTAAACAATTTTAAGAGGTATGGGACAAGTTTAACCTGTCTCACAAGCCTCCAAAATTAGCCTCCAAGGACAATTTGGAATTTCCAAGAAAGATGGAGTAATTTTTACACCAAAATCAACTTACATAGCCCTTACACATTACTTACACATTTCTTACAACAATTTTAATTCAAGACCAACAACTCTATTAATTACTTTCTTATGACATATTTTAATTAATTAACTTAACAACAAGATTACTCACAATATTACACACCATATAATAATTAATGAAAGGGGTTCAAAGCACCACAAAATAAACACATGAAAACATTAACAAAGGGACCAAATAAAATAAAATACATACAACCCCTTGGTCACATTTAAAGGTGATCCCCCCACGGGAATCCCTAGCACAATTAAACACACAAACAATATAGTTGCCATGGTGACCTTGTTGAATTCATCTAGAATTCCAAAGTTCTTGGTATCCAATCCCCCGATGTTTATTGTGATATTTTAAACCTAAAAAATACAAATACCTCCTTCAGCCTCGTGGCCATGTTAGAACATCCCAATACGTATAAATATAATTTAAAGATCATCGACATATATGTGAATCACAACAATCATCAAGACAATCAACAGTATCTCCTACAATTTCATCCACAACTATATCATCATCAATTTTAATTCAATTCTCATTTTCTAGGTCTACTCAAAATATCCAAATATCACAAGTCTGAACTACATCTATAATATAACCATGTCAAATAATATATCAGCATCAATCTTTAAAATGTCTCTAATAATCATCATGCACCATATATGAATAAAATTCCACAATAAACCATGATCTAACATTTAACATCATGTTAGATTAAACTATAACAATGTCCATAATATAGTTAGGAGTATCAAGATCAATATCACAAGGTTTCTAAGGAAAGTGAGCACTATATTGGTAGAACACTCATTTCTTTGCAAATTAAGATTCTTAAATTTCTCAACAAGAACCCAATTTCATTGTTATTTTATCTATTGAATTATGTATGAATTCATTTGGTTTTATCTTTTTTTAACTTTAGAAGAGGATTTTCACTCACTAAAATATACAAAGAGTTGCACTGATGCCAAGACCATGGAGGGTTATTAAGACATGAGAGTTTTATGACTCGAAAATAGAAACTGCCATTGATAAATGAGATAATTAAACATGGTTATAACATTTTCTATTCATCATGGCACATATAATAAAGGAACCAAAAGAATCAATATAAATTTGGCTAAGAACAAGAAGGTAACAAGTAGGTCAAGCCATGCTATGGCACTTTCATGACTGATAAAAATAATATTACCACAACCATACTCATAACAATGTAAAGATTGAATATTATTTCTTACAAAGATAATTACAAGTTAAACTAAAAAAGAGCAAGACAACTTTATTTCACCACTACCAAACAATCCAAGGAAAGAGGCCTTCCAAACTCCATTATAAGCACCATAGCAAGAATTACAACACATTTGAATTTCGTACAAGGAACCCCATAAAACAACCTGATGAAACCTTTACAATCTTTCCTTTATCAACACGCACAAGCCATCTGCATAAGTATTAACTCAAGTCAGTTCGTGAGAACTGAGCATGTTAAGAATACCCATTGCAATAGTAAGCTAACATTTAACAATGCCATGAAAGGAATGTTCTACTTCAGGAATGGATCAAAACAAACCACAATTCAACATTTTCACACATGGTATAGATTTACACCAACCAACAAGGATGAAGCCAATGATTCTAGAAGAACGATATCTCAAAGAATAAAATCAAGGCAAGACCTTATTGGTTAGGAACAAGAAGGTCAAGAGTATTAAGGTTTCAATCATGTAATCCTATGGATTATGTGATTGGAATCCAATACTCAATCCATCCATCCAAAGAGCTCCAAGAGAAGACAAAACATACTAGTTACGATGATAGGTGTGAAACAAAACAAAGATATTCAATCCTTCCAAGAGGGAGGTTTCATGCCAATATGGGTTTGTCACCCTAAAAAAAATAACTACAGTTTCAGTTTTAACCAAGGAGTTTACCACTTCCTCCTTACAAGATCTCTTAAAAGTAGTACTTGTTAACAAATCAAATCTACTCTTCAAAAGCATACAAATGACACACAAGAAGGGCCATTATTATACCACAAACCTCATCATAATCGTCAACTTCTTCAAATAATATAAAGAAAAGGTAACCCCAAAAGTCGTTAATAATTTTTACAGATTTCTGACGATAACATATATATTTGAAAATTGATTGCCTTAATCAAAGTCACAAAATAGGACATTTAGTAACGAAGTGTCAAATATAAGATATTCGAGTTCAAAAACAAGGGGTTCGATACACAGTAGGTAATACACCATTGATACCCCATACTCTAAAATTCCTTACCATGGGTTGCAACCACAAAAGAAAAAAACAACACAACGATCTGGGGTGGTTACCCAAAATAATCATGATCGAAAAATCCAAGAGTTTTGAGTCAATAGTGAAGTGAATAACAAATATTAATAGTCCACATGGCCCCTCGGAATAGGGAAAACATTTACTAGATACTCAACACCATCAGCCATGAGGGAAAGGGAGATTGGACAACATTAGATTGAACAATATATTCCTAGCTGAATTCAAAAGTAGAAAACCTTAATATACATCAGTATAGAATCTCATGGTTCTCCCCTTTTCTTCCAATACTATAGAGAGCAGCTCTTTGTTCTAATACATTAACAAGGCATGGAATGGAATACTCCTGAAACACATTTGTACAGAAACCCTAAGTTTTCCTTTTATTTTGTTGTTATAGAGAATGATATTTTAACTAAAGGCATTATAGGGGTTCGTCATTATTAAGGTAAAACTATATTTCCTCTAACGAAACAATACAAAACAAATTGTGAACAAGGGTATCAACTCGATATATTGAGATGGGTGAACATACTACCCAGAAAATGTTTTCCTGGATATCTCTTATTAAACCCATACGGTAACAATGTAGAGCGATATATATGTATATATACACATTTTTGAACTCGCAGGACACTCCCTTAAGTTCCTTTATAGAAAAAAAAAATTACAGGTTTGTATCAAGTAACAGATATAAAGGAATGCCTTTACACACATCCAAGTGACTTGATTGATGGAATTTGAATAAGATAAGTGATTCCCATTAAACCCATAGGAGATTTGGAGGGGTAAAAGTTTATAAAAACCTGATATAACAAATTGACCTATAAAGGTAAAACAATAAAACTCAAGTACC
The DNA here is from genome assembly GCA_019776745.2 of Taxus chinensis. Classification (NCBI taxonomy): domain Eukaryota; kingdom Viridiplantae; phylum Streptophyta; class Pinopsida; order Cupressales; family Taxaceae; genus Taxus; species Taxus chinensis. The sequence continues at coordinate 742,107,904 of CM034149.1, forward strand.
GCATTTGCAAGAAAACAAAACCAAAGATACACCCATTATCTCAACAAGTTACAATGCATACCTAATGATGGTAAAGGCACAAAAATCACACCGCTTCAAGCATTTGGGTATGAACCAATTTTAACCAAAAAATTTACATAAGGTAAATTTAGAAACCTAGAAGAATATTTCCCATTACTTCAATCAAAACAACAGATTACAAACTTTCGTAGCTATTACCATAACCATCAAAAACACTTTCATGCCCAGATTTTGTTTCAGAAACCAGGCAACAAAACTCAACCATATTTATTTTCTTACAATTTGGTTTGATTTATAGAATAATGCAGAATCCCATTTATACAAATGTGGAATATAATAAACCATTAAGAGGGAAAGGGAGAGAAATTCATGCAAAACTAGTGAATTTAGAAGGAGATAAAAATGGATAGTCAACACACTTAGGCAGTAATTAAACAACCACAAAATCCTTTTGTAGGTGCCATTTCAGGAAGGAAGAACATTAATTTCAAGATAATAAAAAGAAGGTAGCAAAGTATTACAAGGTGTAGATTTAACATGCCTCAAATGCATTCTTTCCCCAAGTTGCACCCACATAACAGAGCCATGAGTTTGCTATGACATACACTCTTTCAATTTTTCTCTATTTAGAGAATGTCCATACTCTCTTTTCTTCCATGTTTTTTACCTATTGCGCATCCAAAATATCTCATGGCTCACATTTTTGGTATAGGAATGGGTATGCAACAAAAAAAATTCCCTACATAACAAGAAATGGTTTTCTCAAAATCCCACGCCGAAATACACTCATCCAAAGGAAAATAACAACCTTAGAAATGGAATAGAATTCCACCCTGAGCAGGAGGAGAAAATACTTGCCCTAGTTCAAGTTGCAGTGCCCAAGGAGGTATGAAGCAAAAGAGTGAGAAACGACCAGGAAGAAGAAATAAGTAAATAATAATTTAAAAAAACTATACCAAGTGAGATTCAATGCCCCTTCAAAACAAAGCACAATTCTGCATAAAAAATAGAGCACAACAGTCCATGTGACCACATTCTTCCAGGCTTTTAGGTGGTGGAAGATAATCCAATGCGTGAGCAGAACAAGGAAACAACCAAAACTAAGAATGTGGTCTACTTTCCCAAGGCGCACAGACCCACGAAACAAGCCAGACACCTCCCAACAATACGCATTCAAGAAAAATTAAATGAAGATTGGAATGCCGCCAACGACCAGCTAATAACCCAGTTTTTAGCAAAGTGAGGCAAGGAAAATAGTGCCTAACAGAGGATAAGAGAAGAATAGGAAAAAAATATAATGTTTCCTTTTTTTGTGTGTTGGTTGAATCACATTAAAATCACAAGACTAAGTCATAATAACCACCACCTTCCATCTGCACATTGAGGTGTGAAACAACACATCCCTTAAATACATTATTACATGTGGAAACAGATTTCTTAAGAAAACTACGGTTTTATGAAGAATTATTCATGCTATAGAAGGTGCATAATTCTACCATATGTTTAATATCAAAGCTACTTGATTTATTTTACTTTTTTATATGATACTATCTAGTTTGAAAAAAAAAAGAGGAACAAGCCAACATGAGAAGATTAAATTGCATACATACGGGCAAGCTGGAGGAAGCAAGAATCAAATTCTTCGTTAATCTAAACGATTAAAATAACATGTAAGTAGGCCTAAATGAATAAGGGGAGAAAAATAAAGGTTGACGTTCAGAAGTGAACATGAATCAATGACCAACCATGGCGCCGTGGCGGAGAAATCCCTTCTTCAACCTAGAATGAGGTTTGGTCTGCAAAGCGACCAACTAAACAATAAAATCACTCATCAATGATTAACAATAAGGTTGATAATAATCGACAATAAAAATAATGAAGTTATCGCCGATCGATAATTAAAATAATAATAATAATATTATTATTATTATTATTATTATTATAAATTATTATTATTATTATTACCACTTAAAAATAATTATTAATCATATTAACAAAGACTGACATATCAGCTCGACAATTCGAGAACATGATTTTCCTTTAATAGGAAAAATCGTAACAGATGTTGTGGAGGCCAACAACAAGAAGCATCGAAAATAACATCAGGAGGCACGACAAAGAGGAAGGAAGTTGACTATTCCCTACAACAAGGGTGAAGTCAACTACAGATCAAAATGAGCACAACAACATTCAACGCTTAACAACAAGACCACCAAAGTATGAGCAGGTTTAACACCGAACGAGGCATTACACATTGTAGACCTTAATGGACATTAAGAATATGATGATAATCTAGAATGGTTACCTTGTTGTATATTGACTGTAACGCGCACAAATTCCTACACACGAAACCCAAACCCAAACATAGATTAAACTAGAAAATTATGGAATAATTTTATTTTTGTCAAATGACGCAATCAATGTTAAGTTAAACCCTAGGTTAAATAAATGATCATCACAAAATTAATTAAAAAATAATAATTAAATAAAGGAATCGATTTAATTTACAAATAGGTTTAACACACTTCATTCAAATGTTCCTAAATAAATTTAATCTACAGTGGTTTCCTAAGGACATGCAATATTAAATAATTAAAGTCCAAGTCAAAATGACTCTTTCATTTACACTAAGTTAATTATTTAATTCTCCATTGTAAAATTAAACTAAACTAATTGTTTAATTTTCTAGTAAAAGGGGTAGTCTAACTAATAAGGAAGATAGTTTACTAAATTAAAACAAAAATTCAACAACCAATAGCTTAATTACTTTCAATCCACTCAAGTGACCCCATTCAAAAAGGGGACCCATGTGATCAAATGATCACCTCACCTACGCCTCCCACTGAATTTTTGTAGGAGACATTCTTGGCCTTTGGATGAAACCAATATGGACCATTGGATGCCGGGATTTCAGAACAACACTAAAATCCTTAAGAAAGACTTTATTTCATTTCTCCTTTGTTCATTTCATTCATTCATATATTTTACAGGGTATAGATAGATGGAAGAGGAGGAAGCCATGGAAGAGAAGGGTCAAGCTTGGTATGGATATACACAACCCAACTCTATTCCATTTTGATATTTACAAGTTAATCTATTATACCCTATTCTAGGGTTTTTAATTTCTATTTTGTTGAAAGCTTCATGAATAAAAGATTACCCATTTAAGTATTTTGCATTTTCCCCGCAATACAATATTTTTTATTTATTTATATTCTTTTTTTTTTTAGAAAAACACTCATTTTAAGCATATGTACATGTGTGTATATAACTAAAAAAAATCATATATATATATATATATATATATATATATATATATATATATATAACAATAAAATAAGGCTGTTGTTTTCTTTTCTTTGTTGCAGCTACTATGAAATAGTGACAGTGCAAAGTATGTTGGGCAAAGTGTTTGGGAGGGGGGAGCGTCACCTACGCCACTCCCATCCCCATCCCCATCCCATAATACAGTGGGGTGGGGAGTTAGGTCGGCGACGCTCCCCTTCCCCTTTTTATTTAAAACTACAAAGTCTTACTATAAATCTAGCCGCATCCATTAAACATGGCCGATAAAAGCATTATAAGATTTCTTTTTGTAATGCCTATCCATATAAATTATAAAGCGTCAGCATTTTCTGTCTTATTGGCCTCAAAGTTAAAAATTTAAATATAACTAAACATTTTCTTTGAATGATTCATCTTTATTTGATTGGATGGGTACATGAAATAAAAGAACACTTTTATTTGCTTCACTGAAACATGGACCTTTTTCATTGAATGGTAATAGTGATAAAATAGATGACATGAAAATTAGTTTTTATCTCTAAGGAAAGCACTGACCAACGCATTTTGGATGAACCTTTTCTAACTTTTGGTATAATTTTGGAAATTGTGGCTAAAGACAAACCTGGTAAACAAGTCTCAAGTGCAATAAAGATCCTTAACTTCAGTCATCTACCAACCACCCTACCTGCCGCCTGTATGACTTTCTTGGTTTTTTGTCCTTACATGAGGGAGATGGGAGTCGGTAGAGTCCCGTTTTTTTTCCTCATCTAGATCTCTTTTGGATCCTGTATTCAATGCATATGGGTGGGTGTTGGGCGCGTCTTTCTTGGGCTGCAGGTGTTGGGAGGAGGGAAAACGTGTTTGACTGATGTTCTTTCCTTTCTGCGCAGTCTGGTTCCTATTTTCTGCTAAACGAACCCTCTTCCTCTTTTTTTTGGTTTTCCTCCATTCCCTTAGGCACTGCGGGGTGAGTTCTGGTTGGGGATCTACAGCACAGCCTGCAACAAATCTTACCCTGGTGGCAGGAACGTTACAGAAAGTGGAAGCCCTTTTTTAGCACCTCCAACAAGCAGGTCATCCAACTAAGTGTTATATGTTCTGTATCGAATGCATCCTCAATTCGGGATTCTCCTTCAAGATATTTGTATCAAAATCGACGAAGTGACAGTGAGAGTGTTGCAAGGGACACATGTGAGAGATTTACATCAATATAAATAAATCCTTACAACAGGATGGACGTTGTATGTTGATGGGATGATCATTTTATCATTTATATGTTCTGTCCATTCTGTTTCTGGTCATTTTTGGGACCCATTTATTCTGTACTGTGTTTTTTTTCCATCTAGTGTTTCATTTGTGTTGTGCATCTGCGTAGTGTGAATGGGCCCCTTCTGTCGTATGTATATGGTGCTTGTTTTCTATGCTTGTATTTATGTTTGTAGCCACTGTGAGCAGTATTTCAGATTAGAAAATAGAAAAAAAATGGAGGCGGCATCATATCATGAGGGCAAACAGAGAAACCGAGGCCAAGGACATATGCAGATACAGAGGCAGAGGCAAAGCAATTATTGTGTCCTCAATATGTTCCAAAGCTTTGGACGATTTGGACAAGTATAACAGCCCAAGGGGTATCAATTTGGCTAAGCAGCCATTAATTGCGCAGGGTAGACACAGAAACAGAGGCCAAGGACGGTGACTTTGGAATCGAACACCACTTGCACAGGGGACGTACACTTGCAGCTTTCAATTGTCTCATTGGAAATCGAGCACAGAGATTGAATTCACTGGGGTGTGTCTAAGAACAAATGGGAAAGTCTTCACGAGGTCAATCAAAAGCCTCCTCTGAGGTTCAGGTGTTGCTTTCACAGCTGACAAAAAGTGAAGAGAAGCTTCTTATCTCAGTAATGCCACTCGCTTTTATGCATTTTGAAAATAATGTTTTGGTGGCCTCTTGCACCTTTCTTTTAGAGTTTTGTGGATTATCTGCTAGTGTGCTTCATGTGGATGTTGCTTCTTTACATCGGATATCCTCACTTTAGCAAAGCCTTGGGTCAAATGAAAATTCGAGCCTATCTAAATCTCATGATGTCACACTCTTTTCTAGTTCTTTTGAAGATCATGTGGCAACTTCTCTTGCTCGTGCATTATCAGATGAAGACGGTGGATGGGGGTTACACAATGAAGGTCACAGCACAATGTTTGGGACAGTACTAAACTATGTAACTTTGAGACTTCTTGGCTAAGGGTCTGATGGAGGAGATAAAGAAGCAATGGAAAAAGGTCGTTTATGGATTTTGGACCATGGCAGTGCTACTGCTATACCTTCATGGGGAAAAATGTGGTTTTCGGTGCTTGGAGTATTTGATTGGTCTGGAAACAATCCATTGCCTCCATAGATTTGGCTTCTTCCATATTTTCTTCCCATCCATCCAGGGAGGATGTGGTGTCACTGTCAAATGGTTTATTTTCCAATGTCATATTTTTTTGGGCGGAGATTTGTGGGACCTATAACTGAGACTGTTATGTGTGCAAAGTTTACTGGAATGGTTATTATTTCTCTTGCATGGTATTAGGACACCGTGTGGGTGAGAAGCGTGCGTTTGGTGGAGAAATAATTTTGGGACTACTGGGAGAAGGGGTCTGCTCGTGCGTGGCCATGAGATATAGCGTTTAAAACAGGCATGATAAGCCCTAACCCTCTCTCTTAATGATTTATTTCTTTTAGCATTTAGATAAATCAATATCTGCAACTTTGTTCGAATGCTGTAGATGTGGGTTTCTTTTGGAATGTGGATGTGTTTTTGTTTTACTAAATAGATAGCGTTTGGACTCTGGATATCATATAACATGTATTTACACATATTGACTCCTTCTTGAAAGAGATGCTCAAAAAGAGACGAGCCTTCCAAATGACTTTTAATCATAATTGCATGAGCTGATCTCTCCCCCTTTACAATTTATTTTATTTACTGTTTGAAGTAGAAGAAATCTCTACATCGATTCTTGCCTACTGATTTTATAATGTTGGTTTCTCTTTTGCCTTGATTATTCCTTTGAATGATGGTTTCTGTAGAAAATAGTATGGAGCGTGAATGAGGTTTATAATTTTTCTTGTATTGTTTATATTATGTAGAACATGGCTTGAAAAAGGGAATTTCCGATATGACTGTATTTGGATTTTACCATGGTTTTATAATAATTTAAACTCCCACTAGGATTGGGGCTTCCATTTGGGAAGAGTCATACTAGTTTAATTGGTCTTCTAGATAGCTCCATCTGAGTCATTTGATTATCATTTACCTTGGGGATTATTGAAAACCCCTCACCAGGACCTCTACTATTACTATTACTATGAGCTTATTATTAGATTGGAACCCTCCTGAAGCATGCGTTAATGGGTTTTCTATGACCTTTACGAATATGTTATGCACGCAAGTCATTATCCTTTGTGGATAATTATTGGGCTTAATTTTTGAGGCACTACTTGGATCCTTGAATCGGTTAAAGTAATATTGGATACATCGACATTCCTCAAGTTTGATTGATATGTGATGCCCTCATGCATATGAATTCAGGCAATGCCTGAAATATGAAATTATAAATTTATCTTATACTTGACCTTGAAGCTTGTCGAATAGACGTTTGGTAGAAAAATAGATGAATAGGGAAGTTAAGATAACTACCCTAAAATGGATTCATGCACAGCCTTAAGTAAAGGTAACAACTACCATAATGGGACTGAGCATACCATGTATGCCAGTAAGGATATAAGTCCACCTGAAATTATTTAACTTCATTTTTATATAACAATAATTAATACCCATAAATTGGTGTATGCAAGTGGAGGTTGAATTATATGACAAGATATATTATGTTATTAGGTAACCAGTAAGGATAGATATGTTATTTCATTACTTGGTTAACGGGTGGAATATTTTCTGGTATTTACGATGATTATTATGTTAGCTAAAATTTGATACTTGCATCTCAATTGGGAGTTGAGATAATGTTGATACTTGTATTTATAGTGGCTTGGACCGCGCTTACTTATCTTAGTTAGTCAAATGTATCTTTGACATATTAGCAAAACATGACAATTTTTGTTGATCGTAACTCATTCCAATGAGTTGGACCCTTGTACTATTAGAAACATATAAAGACATGGAATAAGCAACCAAAAGGATACCTAAATATTACATGAACTTGTGGATTGGTGGAATCTTTGTTAACATAAGTATATCCTTAAAATTGTGAGATAAATATCCAAATTATACTTACATATCACTGATTTTCTATGAAGGTTAGATACTTGGGTAATATCGATGATTAATATAAAATTGACACTTGTATTTATTATATAAACTTAATATCGTTGGTGCTTTTATTTAATTGAAAGATAATATTGTTGGGTACTTAAATATGCGAAGTAGGTCGAGGGTATTAGGTGAGCGTCATTATTATTACTGTAATTTGAGTATGATTGATTGCATGGTTAACGATTGTATATCTAGTCACTTGGAATTGTGTCCTTAGGTAAGCAAATCTTAAGGAAGGTGAACATTAATGAGTAGGAAATGTATTATCATGAGATGTGCAGTTAAGTTTTAAATGTATGTTAGAAATTTATTTGATAAGGAGTATTGCAAACTTTCATTTATTTAAATACTAGATGGCATAAATTATTAGGTGAGGTTTATATCTTATCATGATCAGTTCTAGCGAACTGACTCTAGTAAATATTTGTGTAGATGGATTATGCGAGGTAGATTAAAGGAAAAGAGTGTAAAAGTTTCATCAGTTCAAATTATGAAGTTCTTTGTAGAAAGTTCAATGCGTTGTAAATCTTGTAACTTTGCTTGCAAGGAGTTTAGAAGATCTCTTGTACCTTGGTATGTTCAGAAAACTACGTAGTGAAGTGTTATTTCCCTTTTGTTGTTAGACTAGTAACTTATCTTGGGTGAGGAATGATATTCAATCCTTACCTTGGCATAAATATTGTAATACCTTGTTTTTTTTTTAGAATAAAGTGTTAAGTCAAAACTCTCTGACATCTTGTAATGATGTGATATAAGTAAAATTAAATGGAGTGGTTAACCCTTATAGAAGTTAACTAAAATATATATATTCAAATAAATTAATGTAGAGATGACTTACTTGAGAACAAGAGATTTCCTAAAGTACTCAAGGGTGAAACTATCCTTGTAAAGTAAAATTTTATAAATTGATATCCCTAGCTAAACTAGTGAACACTAGGTACCTTTTGGGTGAACTCTTAAACAAGCTTAAGGGAAAACAATGGTTAGTTTTTGGAAGATAATAAGATTTAGCAAGTAAGGAGAAGACTTTAAGTGAACTACTCTGTACAGTGTATAAGGAATTAACTCAGTTTATAAGTTGAAATTGTGTGTGAATCATATATTGAATCTCTCTGAAAACATAAGTCATGAGATAAAAGGGTGTTTTATCAAAATAAATAACCTTCAATCATATTCTTACTGTGACTTTGCCCTAACTGTAAGTGTGTTTTGTGGTCGGACTTCTATGTTGTCATGTCTAAAAGAAAAGTAAATTGTCCTTAAAAGATGTGAACATTTCCGTGTTGCCTTTATGGACATCCTTGTATCAAGTTGTTCACAGTGTTAGTTGTACCCTTGGTGACGACATCTTTCATCATGTTATGTGTCAAACAAGTCAAAAAAAAATATCCTGTCTTTCACTGTGCTGTCCGTGTGTGGGTTTTTGGGTCGTTACACTTTTTTTTATATAAAAACTTTATCTATTATAATGTTTGTTTATATATATATATATATATATATATATTCATGAAAATTTTAATAGTAACAATGTTAATATCTATTATTAATAAGAAAATAATTAATAATAATAATAATAATAACGATAAATATTAATATATTAATATATAAATATATGTACTGTTTTGATTTATATAACTCTATGTAAGATATGCCGAGAGGAAAATTTGGTGAGGTGCCTATATATTTATATAATATATAAATATATGTAATATGTCCCTCTCGGCATATCTTACATATATTTATATAATATAGGTATGTTAGTTTAAGCCTAATTTTAGATAATTTGTCAGGCAGGAAAGTTTATTAGGAATTTTAGCTATAAAGTTTACATACCTGTCAAGTGCAACAATGAAGATGCCACACCAGGGGGGAAATAATTACCATTAGTTAAAATATTAAGAGCAATTGCACTCCCAATAACTTCCTGAATATCGGCCCCAATGAGAGAAAGATCTGCCATTAACCAGAGCAGAACCCTGGCCCAGAGCTGATATTCCTCCCTACAAAGCTCAGCAAAATTACACGTCCAATCTCGCCGCCAAATAGTAAAAAACAAAAAAATAGGATGACAATTTATTAGTTTTATGTTTAGATTCAAAATAGAAACTAGTGTTTTTTTTATTCGTTGTCAAAAAGTATAGTTTAATTTTAGTTTTATTAAGTTTTCTTGCTTCATCCAATAAAATTTAAGAAAAGTATTATTTTAACTTTTTGTTTCTGAAATTTTATTATCTAAATGTATGGAAAAGAAATGAAATCACACATGGAAAATTTTAATTGGTCTATGTCAAAATGATCAATAATGTAGATGGAGACTACATAAGATAAAGAAACTAATTTTAAATCATAAATGGGAGTACACATCAAAGTACATTTATAGGTTTGCTAGCTCAAGAGTAATAAATAATATGTATTTATTAATTTATATTATTTTATTAATTTATAGAAAAATATTTTTTTAAACAATAAGTGGATATTTATTAATGATTCCCACCAAAATTGAGTTTAAATAGAGAATTTAATTTCACAAAAAAATTAAATAACGGCTCATTCGAAAGTTATAAACACCCTTGAGATTTTCTTTAACAGATGAATCTAATCGTCAAATCTCATCCTTGCTCACGAGTGAGGGATCAAATTTGTACATGTCCAAGCCCATCACAAAAGTGTAATCTGAAAATTACACCGACTTCTGTGTTTCAGAATAATTAGGTAAGTTTCATTATATTACATTCTAAGTAAGTTTTAAGAAATGTGTTTTGGCACTCTAGGTATTTCAGTGACAATAATTTAGGGAAACACCATAAGTCACCAAAGTGCTAGATAGAGATAGCTACCAACAAATCAACCCAAAGCTTGAAAAAAGGAAAAGGTAATTTATTCGATTTCTTATCTTCTTTGAAGACTAGAGGAGCTATTAAGGAGACATGAATTATGTAAGAGGAAATATTTTCCCCTTGGCTGAGTGGTTCACTTACATAAATGTTTTATGATGTATTTATTTAGAAAAATTAATAATGACTCTCTCTATGACATGCATCATGTTGATGGGTTTGTGACGCTATTGGAGTTATCTAGCTTGAAATATGATACCATTTAGTGGTGATTCAATCTCTTATTTCATATGTATTATTTATTTTAACATTTTTCTAAAATTATACCACAAAATAAATAAAAATTGTATGTTTTATTTTGGAACATTTGCTTATAGTAGATAAGTATATTAATTGAAAAAATTAATACGCACATTTCATTATGAAGTAATGGGAAACACATTAAAAAACACTATAAATGTGAGCACTACCATTTGAAATATGGTCTGATGTCAACGTTAAAATTGGATCTAAAAATCATGGAAGATAGGTTAGAACTCATGGGTAGAATTTTCCATACTAGATTTGAATTTGAAATTTCAGTATACTTGTGCATGTCGAATTTTGAACTTGAATATGTTGAAGTTTTAACTATTTTTGAGCTTCTATATAATCACTTATTTAAAATAATGTTCCTAAGCTTTAAGACTTGTGTACTAAATTTAATTTTTTCATATGAAGTGTAAATATCTATATTGTTATTCATAATGGAAGGGCTAGTTGAATATGTACCCTTCACAGTTAAATTTTGACTAGCCCTTCAAATTTGATCCTTTCTCACGACCATGGGCTAAATATCAAAATACAATTTCTAGTGCTCATAGATTATCAAAATATCACCAATTAATTAGACACTATAATCTAAGGACTAATGCCCTTAATTGCTTTGATGTTAGAGTATTTATGTGTTTATTTATTATGGGTTTGTATTTTGCGTTGTTTACCAAATATTTATTTATGCCTTTTATGATATTTGATATAAATATGCACTTTTATGATATTAAAGAATGTTTTAGAATTTGACATGCATCTATCAATTCTCTCTCCATTTTTCTTCCTCTATTACATGTTTCCTTCTGATGGTTTTCTCTCTTCTCTTTTATTTTTGTATGTCTTGAGTGGTTTATAGTTCTATGTCATTCAAAATTATGCATCTTAGTTTTGTATTCTATACGGAGCAAGTCACCACATTTGTGGCAATTTTGCATCTTAATTTAGAATTAGATCCATAGTTTTTTGTACTTTTAATTCATATTTCCAATGGAGAATCACTTTAGTAAGGTGGTACATGGCACATGTGATCATATAGGCGATAATTTTTAATTATATTTTTGACACCGGTATATCACTATAAATTGGGGTAGTATTGTAAAAGGGCGGCCCAATAATGATATTGTGTAGTGGTAAATCTTTAAAATAAATGGTAATATCTAAAACCCCATTATCACATGTTTTTTAGACATTTTTTTAACCAACTGACCCCCTATGGCGTCTATACATATATGTCAACTTGGGCACTAATATAATCCTTATTTTTAAATTTAAGGTAGTGTTTATAAATACATAAGTGCATTAATGCATTCATGAGAGGACAATTAAGAAAAATATGAATGTAAGAGTGATATTAAAGTTGTAAGATGTAGTGCCCACTCCTCTTCAAAACTATTTCATTATGATTTTATTACTGTTGGATTGATACTTAGTCATTTTGATTATTATATTTTGATCAATAGATGATGGACTATGTGGATATTTGGACTATTGACATCTTGTGATTTACATTTTGATTATGATACACTAGATGACACAAATAGACAGTTATATATGTTGATTTGTAGTATTCTGATTTTATACTAACATGTCGTATTCTTGATGTATTACCTATGTTAGATGTTTTGAGTAAGAATTATGATTTTATGGATGTTAAATTCGAATTAATAGATAAGATGATAAATGATAGAAATGCTAATTTTGGATGATGATTATTGATTTTTATATGTATGTTATTCTCAATGTTGTTGATACGGCCATAAGGCCAGAGAGGTATTTTATTTGTGTTGCAGGGAAATTATATCATATACATTGAAAGGGGATAGGGGACCAACCACGAAAGGATGTCAGGTGTTGTGCAACATGGCCAAAATTTGATAACTTGTGTATAATGTTATGTTGTGTTGTTGCATGCTTTGTTAGGAGGTTCCCATAGGGGGTAACCTCATTTATGTGGCCATGGGTGTAATGTGTTTCATTTCTTTTAATTTTTAATTGTTTGAATTTGTTATGCATGTGTTTAAATATTTGGGAAATATTGTTACTTTATTAACACTTGCTAATGCATCTTAATTAGCTAGGTTAGCTTAAACTTAAATTAAAAGGGAAGATAGGACAGATCGGAAATAAATTGGGTGGATAGTTCTTGTTTGTTGCATGATGTGAATTGAATTAAATGCATTTAGGTGGTGTGTACACCACCATTCTTCCCAAATTCGAATTTTTCCTTGTTGGCCACTTTTAGAGACTTGAGGGATAAGTTAACCTTGTCCCTCACATCTCAAACTTTCCTACCAGCCCTCCTTATGAAGTATGGGACATATTTTGACCATTTTAATATATATTTTAGGGTAAATAATTGCACTTATTACTTACCACATTTAAGTTTGTTCCTTGATAAGCATGGTGTGCAAGTTGGAGTGTCATGTGCGCATGTCATAAATCTTACATATGTATTTATTTTCTTGGGGTTTGGTGTTTGACTTGTGTGTTGAAATGGAGGGATGGTGAAGTGACATCCTACATGGAGCCACTTCATCATCCTCACATCCATTTTCTATTTATTGGATGATTTTGATGGATTTTGGGTTAATTGCCGTATTTGTTTCTCTTGCATTTTTGAAAATTAGTCTTAGTTTTCATACTTGGAGCTTTCTTGGAGTTACATCTTGGATTGAGCTGGGTGTGAAGTATTCAAATCTTGTAGAGTCAATAAATTGCAAGCTTGATCGAGAGGAAGGCTCTCCTCTCAATATATTTTTTTGTATTAATGTATTTTGACGTAGCAATTGTGTTTGTTTGAATATTGTATGAGTGTTGTGGATATGCTTGATTGTGGAAGGGTAGCTTGCCTTAACTTGGGTGTGGGAGATGGATTTATGGGACCATTAGGGAGGGAAAAGGGATATGTGAGGCATGCATTTTGGAGGGAGTGTCCTTTATCTGATAATATGACAATGAGATAATCTTCATCGTTATGTTTAATTGAAAGGAAAATATTATTTTGTGTTTCCATTTCATTATTTTTTAGATGTTGTACTTGAAAAATGAAAAAAATAAACTGGGAAACAGAAAATTCGTACGCATAATTGCTTGTATTTAGTTAATTTATTTTGTTGAGCTATTATGTTAGTAGTAATTTTTTTTGTTTAAAAGAAACCATCTTTATTTTTAAGAATGCATGTTATACAAGCCCTTTGTGAAAGTTGTCAAAAGTTGCATTACACAACTCATTTTTCTTTGGTTGGGGCTTAGGGGGCCAATAAGGGGATGTATTCTCCTCTTATTGGATTAAATGTTTGGCAGAGAGTGTCGCTTATTCCCCCCTTTCTTTGTAATGTGATCTATGTTTTGAAGAATTGAAGAATGCAATATTGAAGCTATAAAGTTGGGAGAAGCCCTTAAAATGAAGACTTAAGTTTCGACCTTGTTGAAGAACCTCAATGTTATAATTTGATCATACTATCATTCCCACTTTAAGTGAAAGATTGTAACTTTTGTTTGTTGAAATAAAATTTTGTAATATTTCATTTATTCCAAGTTGAAGTGATTTAGTGAATGTAAAAAGAAATTTTGGTTGTATGCCTTGTTGGAAAATATTAGTTTTAGTGAAAGAAATGGATTTAAAGTCTTTTTATTGTAAAAGAATGATATGGAAACTTGTTGTTTTCATATTTGTATTGTAATGTTATAGTGAAAGGGAAGATTAAGCTGTATAAGTTACTTGAAATGAAACTCTCGTAAATTTGTATGTTATTCAAAGTTACAATATCTGTGTGTGAGTTTTTGAAAAATAAATATGTTATTGAAAGGAAGTGTTCTTGAGTTCTTTTTTTCTTTTTTGGCTAAATTGAATATGTGAAAGATAATGAATTGTGGTTGATGCTATACACAAATTTAACATTTTAGTGCAAAAGAAATAATAGAGAAATGAGTTGATGTTTAAGTAAATTTTGAGTTATGAAACTAGATATATTATCAATCTAGCAACCAATGAATGGAAGACATCTTAGTTAAAATTATTATTTCATTAACAACCAACTTAATTGAAAAATATTAAGAAAATGCATTATTTGAAGGTTCTGCTTTCAGGGAATAGAACTGCCGCCATGTGGAAAGTGGTGGTTTCAGAACTACCGCCTAGCACATAATGGCGATTGATGAACCACCCCCTGAGTGGGTGGTAGTCACATAACCATTGAACTATGTAGGGCATAAGTTTTGTCACTTTTGGATTGAAAATTAAAATTTCTAACTATGAAAACCCGGATTGACATTAAATTGAATTCTAATCTTAAAACAATCAATAATGAAACTTCCATCCACTAGTAATTAATTGAATTTAATTGTTTACGCCTTCTAATCTCTTTTATGGCACCCAAATGTGTAAAACTCATATATTTAATGAAATGGGGTTTTTTTCCCAATTGTTGAACTCAAAAAACAATATTTTCATTAAAATAACAAAAATAAATCCATGGTGGGATCTCTATATTAAACAAATGAGAATATTACAATAGTAAAACCTTTACGACTTAAACCAAGAGAAATTTTTCCATGGATGCACTTCTTGTTCTCATGGCTTCTCCTCCTTCTCCTCTTCCATAACCTACAAAACAAAATAGGCAAATGAGGTTGTTTGAGGCAAATAGAAATAAAAAAGAGAACCGTAAGGATATTTATGGAAACCCAAATCTAAGGGCTAGGATAGAATCAATCCCATGGCCCAAATTAAACCCTACCTCACTTAAGTGGAAGGTATTTTTTGGGAATGTAATTTAAATAAAAAACAAACATGGTTAATGGGGTGAATGGACCACTTACTGGCTAGGAAAAATAGTTAAACCTTTGAGTTATAAAATAATGTAATCTTGGTACATGATAACTAATTAAACTAATGGATCTTAGTAGATGGTTTAAACCATAAACATATCCTAGGAAGTAAATTAATAATAATTAATTATTAATTAAGCTTGTGTAAAAAGACTTTAACCAAGAAATTTATTAATTGTGGAAATTTCTAACATTGCAAACCTCTTTTAAAACAATAAATAAATAAATTATTACCGTAAACTTAACTATTAAATTATTAGTTATATTTTGTTTTGGGAGTAGAAATTTGTGGGCGTTACAATTGTTCTCATGTGGATCAATTCACATTCAATTTCGCATCATAAGAAGTATTTATTAAGGTACGAGTAATATCCATGACATTAAAAATTATTAGGCCAACATCACAAGTGTACGTTCTCAAAAAAGGGCAAGTTGTAAATTTTCCTTTACAATTACAAATTTAATAATGAATTAATTCATAACCTAATTGTGCTTATGGTCCCAACCATTCTTCATTATACTCCACTTATGATGTTATTTAGCCTCTTAAACAAACATGATATTTCAAGATAAAAATATCATATTTTATGCGACTAAAGAGACCTTATGTCTTGCACTAAGGCATCTTACACATTTTCATACCCACGTGAATGTTCTCTATTATTGCATTTTTTGTTGGGAAGTTTTTATAAGGGGTAACCTCATTTATGTGGCCATGGGTGTAATGTGTTTCCTTTCTTTTAATTTTTTTGTTTTAATTTGTTGTGCATGGGTTTAATTATTGGGAAATATTGTTACTTTATTTACACTTGCTAATGTATCTTAATTAACTAAATTTATCTTAAATTTAAACTAAAATGGAAGATATGACATGTGGGAAATAAATTGGTTAGATAGTCCTTGTTTTGGTGCATGATTTAAAATGAATTAAATGCATTTAGGTAGTGTATACTCCACAATTCTTCCCAAATTATAATTTGTCCTCGTTGAGCAATTTTAGAGATTTGAGGGACGAGTTAACCTTGTCCCTTGCATCTCAAACTCTCCTATCAACCCTACTTATGAAGTATGAGACATATTTTTACAATTTTATTACTTTTTTGAGTGTAAAAAGAGTAAATAATTGAACTTGTTTACTACCACATTTAAGTTTGTCCTTGATAAGCATGGTCTATAATTTGGAGTGTCATGTGGTCATGTCATAAGTCTTACATGTGAATTTAATTGCTTTGGATATGGTGTTTGAATTTTTTGTTGGAATGGACGGATGATTAAGTGGCATCCTAAACTAAGAAACCTCATCATCTTTACATCCATTTTCTATTTATTGGATGATTTTGATGGATTTTGGGTGACTTGCCTCTTTTGCTTCTCTTGCATTGTTGGAAACGGGTCTTGGTTTTCATACATGGATTTTTTCTCTTTTGGAGTTGCATCTTGGATTGAGCTTGGTGTGAAGGATTCAAATCTTGTAGAGTAAAGAAATTAGATGCTTAATGGAGAAGTAGGATCTCCTCTTATTGTCATTTTGGTATTAATGTATTTTTGTGTAGAAATTGTGCTTGTTTGAATATTATACAAGTGTTGTGGATATGTTGATTTTGGATGAGTAGTTTACCTTAAGTTGGTGGGAGATGGATTTATACGACCATTGTGGAGGGAAAAAGGATATGTGAGGCATGCATTGTGGAGGGAGTGTGAGTTTTTGATCAACCTATGTGGAGTGAAAAGGAAAACATGGTTATATTTTACATACATTCATGTGTAGAAATATGGAGTTGAATATGTTTTTAGGTTATGCACATAGAAGCTTTGGGTGGAACTCCTACATCACTTGGGAGACAAAAGGAGGTGTTGCCCATATTACATTGTTCTTTTTGGCTTGTGTGTCAAGCCTTTTTACTTATTGGTAAAGTGGCAATATTGTTTGAGTATATTGTTGAATGTGCTGTTTTTTTTAAGAATGCATGTTATACAAGCCCTTTGTGAAAGTTGTCAAAAGTTGCATTACACAACTCATTTTTCTTTGGTTGGGGCTTAGGGGGCCAATAAGGGGATGTATTCTCCTCTTATTGGATTAAATGTTTGGCAGAGAGTGTCGCTTATTCCCCCCTTTCTTTGTAATGTGATCTATGTTTTGAAGAATTGAAGAATGCAATATTGAAGCTATAAAGTTGGGAGAAGCCCTTAAAATGAAGACTTAAGTTTCGACCTTGTTGAAGAACCTCAATGTTATAATTTGATCATACTATCATTCCCACTTTAAGTGAAAGATTGTAACTTTTGTTTGTTGAAATAAAATTTTGTAATATTTCATTTATTCCAAGTTGAAGTGATTTAGTGAATGTAAAAGAAATTTTGGTTGTATGCCTTGTTGGAAAATATTAGTTTTAGTGAAAGAAATGGATTTAAAGTCTTTTTATTGTAAAAGAATGATATGGAAACTTGTTGTTTTCATATTTGTATTGTAATGTTATAGTGAAAGGGAAGATTAAGCTGTATAAGTTACTTGAAATGAAACTCTCGTAAATTTGTATGTTATTCAAAGTTACAATATCTGTGTGTGAGTTTTTGAAAAATAAATATGTTATTGAAAGGAAGTGTTCTTGAGTTCTTTTTTTCTTTTTTGGCTAAATTGAATATGTGAAAGATAATGAATTGTGGTTGATGCTATACACAAATTTAACATTTTAGTGCAAAAGAAATAATAGAGAAATGAGTTGATGTTTAAGTAAATTTTGAGTTATGAAACTAGATATATTATCAATCTAGCAACCAATGAATGGAAGACATCTTAGTTAAAATTATTATTTCATTAACAACCAACTTAATTGAAAAATATTAAGAAAATGCATTATTTGAAGGTTCTGCTTTCAGGGAATAGAACTGTCGCCATGTGGAAAGTGGTGGTTTCAGAACTACCGCCTAGCACATAATGGCGATTGATGAACCACCCCCTGAGTGGGTGGTAGTCACATAACCATTGAACTATGTAGGGCATAAGTTTTGTCACTTTTGGATTGAAAATTAAAATTTCTAACTATGAAAACCCGGATTGACATTAAATTGAATTCTAATCTTAAAACAATCAATAATGAAACTTCCATCCACTAGTAATTAATTGAATTTAATTGTTTACGCCTTCTAATCTCTTTTATGGCACCCAAATGTGTAAAACTCATATATTTAATGAAATGGGGTTTTTTTCCCAATTGTTGAACTCAAAAAACAATATTTTCATTAAAATAACAAAAATAAATCCATGGTGGGATCTCTATATTAAACAAATGAGAATATTACAATAGTAAAACCTTTACGACTTAAACCAAGAGAAATTTTTCCATGGATGCACTTCTTGTTCTCATGGCTTCTCCTCCTTCTCCTCTTCCATAACCTACAAACAAAATAGGCAAATGAGGTTGTTTGAGGCAAATAGAAATAAAAAAGAGAACCGTAAGGATATTTATGGAAACCCAAATCTAAGGGCTAGGATAGAATCAATCCCATGGCCCAAATTAAACCCTACCTCACTTAAGTGGAAGGTATTTTTTGGGAATGTAATTTAAATAAAAAACAAACATGGTTAATGGGGTGAATGGACCACTTACTGGCTAGGAAAAATAGTTAAACCTTTGAGTTATAAAATAATGTAATCTTGGTACATGATAACTAATTAAACTAATGGATCTTAGTAGATGGTTTAAACCATAAACATATCCTAGGAAGTAAATTAATAATAATTAATTATTAATTAAGCTTGTGTAAAAAGACTTTAACCAAGAAATTTATTAATTGTGGAAATTTCTAACATTGCAAACCTCTTTTAAAACAATAAATAAATAAATTATTACCGTAAACTTAACTATTAAATTATTAGTTATATTTTGTTTTGGGAGTAGAAATTTGTGGGCGTTACAATTGTTCTCATGTGGATCAATTCACATTCAATTTCGCATCATAAGAAGTATTTATTAAGGTACGAGTAATATCCATGACATTAAAAATTATTAGGCCAACATCACAAGTGTACGTTCTCAAAAAAGGGCAAGTTGTAAATTTTCCTTTACAATTACAAATTTAATAATGAATTAATTCATAACCTAATTGTGCTTATGGTCCCAACCATTCTTCATTATACTCCACTTATGATGTTATTTAGCCTCTTAAACAAACATGATATTTCAAGATAAAAATATCATATTTTATGCGACTAAAGAGACCTTATGTCTTGCACTAAGGCATCTTACACATTTTCATACCCACGTGAATGTTCTGTATTAGGTTACTATGGAGGAACACACAAACACATACAACACGTCTAAGTCTCTAGGAGTACGAAAGATGTTTGGAGTCAACATAGCTCAAGTTTCACTAGAGAGGATCATGTTAGGAAATAAGGGATAAAATATGCGGAATAATCCCTCACAGAATCGCAATAGTAGAAACTAATATGCAAAAATTATTACAGATCTCAAATAAAATTGTAGAATAAAATAACACAACACAAAGAGACAGTATTTAACGTGGTTCACCCAATTTGGGCTACGTCCACCAAGAATCACTTGCTCAGATTTTATTACAAGCCACTGCTCTCTCAATACAATACCCAGATCCATTTGGAGCTATGCTCAACAAACTCTACAAAATTCACAGCCGAATTCAAAACACATCTGCAATACATTTGCTTGTACATCTATCATATGCATAAGACCATATAAATAGACAACTGCTTAAGCAGTTTTACAAAACCGTGCGTATCAAAACCATGGGAAAAACCCGTCCCATAAACCTATGGTTCAAAAAATTCACCCATATGAGAAAAGCACGTTTCCCGATATTTTGGGTGTAATTTTTTGAGGCCAAAAAAATTTGCGCCTAAAAAATATTTTTTTAGGGGGCTGCGCCCCTGAACCCCTGCTACCGAGGGCTGCCGCCCCCAGACCCGCACTCGGGGCCCGGCCTGGCCTCAATCCCTGGCGAGGATACATGAAAAGTGTACAGTACTCTTAGTGTACAGTCTTCAACACTTTCACACATGAAAAATAGGCTCCACAACCTAACAATCTCCCACTTGGAGACTAGTTTTCCTCTGAGCAAGCTTCTCAACCCTTCACTAGTTTCTATGAAGACCAACCAAAGTTGAACACAACTTCAGGTTTTCCCTTGTGACCACCTTGGTCATCATGTCTATAGGATTTTGACTGGTATGAATCTTCTCCAACTTCAACTTCTCTTCCTCCAAAGCTGTCCTGATGAAATGGTACCTTAATTGTATATGCTTTGTCCTAGAGTGGAAAGTAGATTTCTTAGCTAGGTGTATAACACTCTGACTATCACTATGCAGCTTACATTCCTCCTGCTTATGCCCCAACTCCTCAAGAAATTGTTGTAACCTAATCATCTCTTTGCTTGCCTCTATGGCAGCAACATACTCAGCCTCTGTGGTTGACAAAGCCACCAGCTTTTGTAGTCGTGAAATCCAGCTCATTGCTATCCCACCTACATTGTAAATATAACCTGTCGTACTCCTCCTACTGTCTACATCTCCAGCCATATCTGAATGTACATAACCACGTAAAGTGGTGTTTGATCCACTGTAGCACAAAACTGTCCCCATGGTCCCTCTCAAATACTGAAGGATCCACTTTACTGCTTGCCAATGCTCTTTACCTGGATCACTCATAAATCTACTCACAACTCCCACTGCATGGGCAATATCAGGCCTAGTGCATACCATAACATACATCAAACTACCAACAGCTGATGAGTAAGGTACCTTGGACATTTGGTTTCTCTCCTGCTCTGTCTTGGGACACTGCTCCTTTGATAACTTGAAATGGCCTGCCAAAGGAGTCCCAACCGGTTTAGCATCCTGCATGTTAAACCTATCCAATACCTTTTTAATGTACTCTTTCTGAGATAAAGTCAACTTCCATTCCTTCCTATCCCGAGATATCCCCATACCAAGGATTTGTCTAGCTACCCCCAAATCCTTCATATCAAATGATTCACTTAGTTGTTTCTTAAGTCCTTTTATTTCCTGCATGTTTTTACTTACAACCAACATGTCATCAACATACAAACATAGGATAATAAAACTTCCATCCTCAAATTTCTTTGTATACACACAATGGTCAGAATGACATCTAATATAACCTTGCTCCATCATGAAGCTATAAAACTTCTTATACCATTGACGTGGAGCTTGTTTTAAGCCATACAAGCTCTTCTTCAGTTTACACACCATCTCCTCTTTACCTTTGACCTCATAGCCCTATGGTTGCTGCATACATAGTTGCTCCTCCAAATCATCATGGAGAAATGCAGTCTTTACATCTAACTATTCTAAGTGCAAGTCTTTTGTTGCCACTATTCCAAGAACAGTTCTAATAGAAGTCATTTTTACTACAGGAGAAAATATCTCATCAAAATCTATACCTTGTTTCTGTGCAAACCCCTTGACCACTAACCAGACCTTATATATTTTCTTTCCTCCTTCTTCATCTTTAACTTTGTACACCCACTTGTTCTGCAATGATCTTTTGCTTTCTGATAGCTTCGCCAAATCCCAAGTCTACTTCTCCATGAGAGGCTTATGCTCCTCATCCATGGCTTACTCCCACTTCTTCTTAGAATCTACCTGCATTGCTTCATCAAAGCTCTCTGGCTCTCCACTATCAATGAGTAATAAATAATAAAGAGAAGGAGAAAAACGTTTAGGTTCTTTTCTTACACTAGAAGACCTCCTCAACTGTAGGAGTTCGGGATTCCTGTTGAGTAGGTTCTTGAACTAATTCATGGTGTCACTTTCCCATCTGGAAGATCCTCTACCGCTGTATATTCTTTCTTAGATTCTTCCCTGTTTTCCTGCAACTATTGCTTATACATGACTTTCTCATTAAAGACCACATCCATAGACCGAATTATTTTCTTATCCTTAATACTCCAACATTGAAACCCAAAGTCATCACCACCATAACCAATGAAAGTACATTTTTCTGATTTAGCCTCTAGCTTGGTCCTATCATCCTTGTCTATATGAACAAACACCTCACATTCAAAGACTCTAAGAAATGAATAATCAACTTTCTTACCATGGACCATGCCTCTTCAGGTATGCCTCCATCCAAGGCACTTGAGGGTCCTCTGTTTATCAAGTACACAGCTATGCTCACCGCTTCTGCCCAAAAAGAAATAGGTAGTCCTGCATGTAACCTCATGCTCCGAGCACGTTCCATTATTGTTCTGTTCATCCTTTCTGATACCCCATTTTGCTGCGGAGTTCCTGGAACTCGTCTTTTTACCTGCGGATTCCATTCTTAGAACAGTAATCATTAAATTCATTGCTGCAATACTCCCCTCCATTATCTGACCTAAGACATTTTAGCTTAAGACCTATTTCATTCTCTACCAAGGCTTTCCATTTAACAAAAGTGTCAAATACATCAGATTTGTTTCTAATACAATAAACCCAAACTTTCCTTGTTGCATCATCAATAAAATTAACATAATAACTTGAACCCCTAAGAGATGATACCTGAGCCGGTCCCCACACATCAAAATGTACCAGCTCTAACTCACTCTATTTCTTTCATAGGTCCAACATTGAGAAACCTTACTCACTTCTGTTTCCCATATATGCAATTCTCACATAAATCCAAACCTATTTCTGTATATCCAAGCAAATTCTTCTTTATGATGGTCATGCCCTTATGGCTCATATGATCGAGTCTATAGTTCCATAAAGTTGTATCTGCATCTGAAGTCACAAAATTACAATCATTAGTACTATTGGTAGTTAAATATAAGGTTCCAACCTTCTTACCTCTTGCCACCACAAGAGCACCCTTGGTAACCTTCCAAGAGTTAGCTGTAAATATCACAGTACAACCATCACTTCCTAATTGCCCCACCGACATCAAGTTTCTCCTTAATGTAGACACATGTCTGACATCCTTCAATAGCCATGTATTCCCATTCTGACATCTTAACCTGAATAGAACCTTTTCCAACTATACTGCAAGGCTCATCATCACCAAGAAAAACATGCCCAAAATCCCCTTGAACATAATCAACAAAATAATTCTTATGTAGAGTAGCATGAAAAGAAGCCCCTGAATCTAAAACCCAAGACTCAGTAATATTATGCAAAGAAAGAATCAAAGCATCCTGACATACATTACCCGATGCCACATTTGCCTCCCTGTTTTCTTCCTGTTGTTTCTTCTTGTCCCGAAGCTCCCAATAATCCTTCTTTATATGCCCAGACTTTCCACAGTTTCAGCATACAATCTTGCTCTTCGGATTTTGACCTTTCCCGATCTTTTGATTTTCCACAGTTTCCTCTATGTCCTTCTGTCTCCCTCTGGTTTCCATTGTCAAAGCATTCCCTGAAGTAGAAGATTCCCCAGAGCTTTTTCTTCACATTTCCTTGGTTAGAATCACCCTTACAACATCCTCAAACTTCAACTTCGAGTTAGCTGGAGCCGAGTTGCTTACCGCCATTACCAGGCTATTCCAACTCTCAGGTAAAGAGCACAAAATTAATAAAGCCCTAACTTCTTCATCAAATTCTATTGTAACCGAAGCTAGCATATTCACTAACCGTATTGAAATCATTTAAATGATCTGCTACTAAACTATTCTCAAACATCTTCATATTAAACAATTTTTTCATTAAAAATATCTTATTAGAGGCAGAGTGTTTTTCATACAACTTCCCTAATGCATCCATTAGATCTTTTGTAGTCTTTTCCTTTAAAACATTAAATAATACCAAAGATGCAAGACACAGTCGGATTGTTCCAAGTGCCTTCCGATCTAACAAATCCTCATTCCGCATCTATCATACTCAAGGGTTTGTTCACCTTCTCAGACAACAGAGTATAAAGATCCTTCTGATAAAGGTAATCTTCCATCTGCATCTTCCAAAGACTGAAATTCTGCCCGTTGAATTTATCAACCCTAGATCTTCCTTCATCTGCCATAGCTCCCACTCAAGCTAAAAACTTTCCCTGCAATTCAACACTTCAGCAAACCAAACCAGGGTCTGATACCAATTGTTAGGAAATAAGGGATAAAATATGCAGAATAATCCCTCACAGAATCGCAACAGTAGAAACTAATATGCAAAAATTATTACAGATCTCAAATAAAATTACAGAATAAAATAACACAACACAAAGAGACAGTATTTAACGTGGTTCACCCAATTTAGGCTACGTTCACCAAGAATCACTTGCTCAGATTTTATTACAAGCCACCGCTCTCTCAATACAATACCCAGATCCGTTTGGAGCTATGCTCAACAAACTCTACAGAATTCACAGCCAAATTCAAAACACATCTGCAATACATTTGCTTGTACATCTATCATATGCATAAGACCATATAAATAGACAACTGCTTAAGCAATTTTACAAAACCGTGGGTATCAAAACCATGGGCAAACCCCGTCCCATAAACCTATGGGTCAAAAGAATTGCCCATATGAGAAAAGCACGTTTCCCGATATTTCGGGTGTAATTTTTCGAGGCCAAAAAAATTTGTGCCTAATTTTTTTTTTTTCGGGGGGCTGCACCCCCGAACCCCTGCTACCGGGGGCTGCCGCCCCCGAACCCCTGCTACCGGGGGCTGCCGCCCCCGGACCCCCACTCAGGGCCCGGCCCGGCCCCGAACCCCGGCGAGGATACATGAAAAGTGTACAGTACTCTTAGTGTATAGTCTTCAACACTTTCACACATGAAAAATAGGCTCCACAACCTAACAGATCATTCCATTGAACAAAGGTAAATATTTCAAGCTATATGTTTGTTTTGTTGCTTCCCGCTCAAAAATAAAAAATCACAAATATAAGTTGATATTTTTATTTGAAGATTAAGTGGTTTCCTAGGTCAATGCAACACTAGCATATAGTTAAAAACACACCACTTCAGATTATTACCAACAATTTTTTTGGTACAATCATATCCAAAATTACGATAGCACTAAAATTTTTTAAAAACAAGGTTCAAGTTTCATTGTCCTATACATATTTTAACATTAAAAGAAAGGATTCTTTGACTTTGTTTTCCAAAGCTACATGATACAATCACATTCATTTACTTAACATAATATACACAATTAGGACTAAGAGTAACATTTGTTAAACAAGAAAAAGTATAACTTCGTATGAAATGGTACATTTTCCCAATACAGAACATTATCATATACATCATGGAAATAATGAAAAATAATAATTCTATTCATAGCAATATCATTGAAATGATCTAAAAAATTATATTGCCTTCAAAAAATATGTTAATTAGAGACACAAGTATCATTTTACTACTCCTAATCTTCAGGTACCTTCAACCACCGCAGGGTCAGTCCTAAAACTGGTGTGGAAATCCCCTACACTCAAGCATAAATCCACACATTCAGAATTCTAAGAAATTTAAATTAAAGAGAATAGAGAGGGAGAGATAGGGAGATATAAGAAGACAAAGTTTGTTTGTCAATCATTCACACTTCCACATTCATTTGCACTTAAGATTTTGGTACTAGAGAGAGAGAGAGAGAGAGAGAGAGAGAGAGAGAGAGAGAGTAAGGATGAAAGAAAAAGTTAAAATAGATTTTATTTTCCATTCACAAATTCGTAACCATTTGCATTTCATGTCCATTTTTATTTCATTTCAAACCAATTTATATTTCCCAATTCATTTACGTTTTCAAATCAACTGAAGTATTATAGTCATTTTTGGAGAGAGAAAAGGGTGGAGAGAGAAAAAACACCATACATTTCAAATTCCATTCATACAAGATAAAATATCGAACAATATTCTAAATAAAATTATGAAAATATTACAAGGTCACACACATGGATAGAAGTCAAACAAGACTCTCAGAAGGAGATTCTAGCTAAAGTTACAAGTTGAGAAAACTGACCAAAACATTAAAAGTGCATACAAAATAGGTCTTGAAAACACTTGATTTAAGTTTGATTAGGAATTATTATGATTCCTACTTACTCCCCCATATGTATATAATTCATCGTGTCTATCGAAAGTTGATTATGATGATAAGAACTAAAGTTACAAGGTAAACTCTAGGACCAGCTAACGTAATTACATCAGTGACTAGTAGGCCTGAAAACCCACTTACAAAACTAGTCTCTGAATGAGATTTAATTGAAATGAAGGTGGGTTACAATTATCTTGTTGGAATTCTATAGGTAGGTGGTAGTGATTTTGAGTTTCATTTAAACTAAGCAGCAACCGGAAGCTGAACCCGATCGTGTTTTATTAACATGACCATGTCACTACAAATGACTTATAAGCTAAGTGGGCTTAGAAAATCGACTTCTAAGGGTGGTAAATAAGTTAAAACGACTTGGTTAAGGTTCTTGATGGTCCCCCATGTTACCATGGGTCGTGCAAGGAGTTTCAGATTTGTGGTACATTTCAATGTAGCGCTCCATGGGCATGTCTTTCGAGATCAGATTTTTAAAAAATATCTTTACAATTCACATCAAGGAAATATTTTTTTCTTTTTATAATTATGTTCCATGTCATTCACAATTTAATTTCAAAAATATGGAAATGATGAAGAAAAATTAAGTGCAAGTGAAAAGGGGAAAAACATACCTATATTCGACATTTTTTGGAAGAAAACAACATGGGACTTTTCATCCTGGATTTAGTCCAATGACTTTCATTCACTTCTGAGTTCCCGATGCTCTTTCTATGAATCCATTTATGAATATTCAACCAACATGGCATCCCATGAAACTCTATTTTCCCGCATTATGATAAACACTTCACGTGTTTTTCTTGTGTTTCCACATTTTGCATACTTGTCTTACAGTGCACTAAAAAACAGAGCATCTTATTCCAAATTTTGTACACGTATTCCTTGGAATTAAAATCTAAAACAAAATCGATTAACTTGCCATGAAGAGTTTCTGAAATAATAATAGTGGATAAAAAATTCTTTTGTGTTCTCCAAGCACCAAACAAACACATCCTAAAACCATCTTGTATATATCCTATAATTCAATATGCTCCACACTGCCACATCTCTTTTGGGATATTTTTTACAAAAATCTTGTACTTGGTCTGAATCCCTCCATTTGGTGCAGGTTAGAGGAAACCGGTAAAAAAATCATTTTTCTAATGTGCTTCGATGGTTATTAATGCCCTATCCCAAGGCTCTTTACCTATCCATTTGTATAAATCATGTAACCATGGCACTCCATGCGGGGAGATCTGGCTCGGAGGATGTTGGTAATAAAAAAATAGAGGCTTTCACATAAGAGGAAGAGTGCAAGAGACAAATTTGGCAGAGTCATACGTGGAATAGCAGGAAAGGCACCTCCTATGTCTAAAATCAATACAACAACTACTCAAAATAAAAGATGAAGATCACAAAAATGGATTGGTAGTCAGTGACTACCCTAAGATAGGTGGTGCAATGATTAGACATTACGTATGAATGAAGTGCTTCTCAATACTCAATATTTTTTTTCCTTCTATACACAATTATCATAAGATCAACAAACATTAGTTGTGTTTCCTCTCAGAGACAATTGAACTGGCTTAGATACAGATATCGATCAAGATCAAATAATTTTCTCAAGGTAAAATAAGGAGATATTTGGTTAGAGATTAATCTCAACATGTGGGGATGATTTAACCGAATACAGGACTGATATTTTAGGGTGACTAATAGCAAAGCACCCGTTAGCACAGTCCCTCGAAGAATTCTATTTATTTATTTAAGAAAATGTAACACCCTGTAAATTCTGTAACCATTCGACTACTACAAACTTTACAACTTAACTTCAGTATCACTGTGATTAACACCTCGGGATTTTAAGTAAAGTGGTTGTATTATTATTATGCAAGTAAAATGATAGGACTACATCAATATTTTTCTCTAAGGTTGTTGTCTACAGAAGAAGTGTAACTTCAGAGAATGAGGGTATATGTTCCCAACCAACAACCATACACCATGTTATATGCACCCACTATTTCATACCTATAACCGCACTTTGCAGAAGTTCCTTTGACTGTCCAACACGCACGAAGAGGAAGAAAATATTGAAGTCTATTTTTCCCTCATCTTCCCTTGAATGATGTGTTGGCATGGGCATTACAATTTTCTGTTTCTAACTACCTAAAACAAACTTTAAAAAAAAATAAAACTAATAAAAATATAGTATTGTAACATATCCTCAAATGAAAGTACTCCCATGATGGAAAAAGTAATAGTATAATAGAGTAAACTGTGGACATGGCTGCGGAGGAGGAGCCAAAGCTAATAGAGGAGGTAGAATGTAATGAGTAGAAGAGATCATGGGCAGAAAAGATCTTCAGGAACCATTTAAAGGATCCATTGCATAGGCTTGATCCAGTATCCAAAATGGATTCCCCATGGCTACAGGTCTTGTATATGGTGGTAGAAATATCTTGTGGAAGATACAATTTTGCCTTAATAGGTTGTTTTTCTTGAATTAGGTGAAACAACAATCAAGTTAGGAGCTGAACCAGAAATAAATGGAAAATTTTGGGGCAAGTTAACACATTGGCCCTGACTGAGAAAATCTGCTTTCAATTTGTCTTCTCCCTTGAAGAATATCTCAAAAATGTTATGCAAGGTGGACCCTTGTTCTTTGGGAGAACAAATCTCTCCATAGATAGATGGAAGTCAGGAGTAAAAACTCACACTCCATCAATGTGTCCATTTTGGGTAAGGCTTCCACGACTGCCCTTGGAATAGCCAAATAGATGGGGGATCTGATTTTCATTGATCTAACTACATCATCCCGGTCCAGATTCAATGCACCAAAAATGTGCATTAATATACCTGATGGCTCCAAACCACCGGCCCCCACCAGAGGCCATAAACTTAGTGTCAAGGGATGGAGTCTGGAAGAAAAAATTTATATTCAAACATTCACCAGTGTTTTAGAGAAAATGTGGATGATTGGGGCATATCTCTTATAGGTGCAAGGGAAAAAAAAGTACCACATCTCTAGAGAAGGGTAATCAGGGTACGGTAGAGCACCCACATACGGTTGAGATAGAATTTTTGCTGGAGAGCTGATGAATGGAGTCTCAAATCCTTGAGGATGTCGCCTATCAGACCCCTATGAATGGGTTTTGTAAACTATGAACAATGTTGTCTAGCACAAATAGGAAATAGTCATAGAGTTAAATATGACGGATGATATGGAGACCAAACTCAAAAAGCACCCTGAGCTGGATACTATTTTTAAAAATGATGATGTGGAAAATTAAAAATGGAGAAAGTGGGAGTTGAGGCTGAAATTGGTAAGAAGGAAACAATGGTAGAGGTTATCTCGCCGACAACCTCAGCTTAAGGAAGAATAATAAATGTGGTTTAAATCGCACGTAATCCAAATTCAAATGTTATGACTAAAATGGTTCATAAAGATGTCTTTCCTGGTGGTAGAGTGGTTGCGTGTCAAAAAGGAAAAATGATGCAATCCAAAATATATTCGGTGCACATTACGAGGATGGGCAATAATTATAAATCAATATTTGTGGAAATAATCCCGACAAATTTTTCAAAACCATTAAATGCCTCGCATTTAATTAGCATTGTTAACAAAGAAGATGAAAAACCAGCTGGAAAATCACTTTAAGGTAGGTAATTCTTCAGATAGGTCGGGAATTATCGGTGGATAGGAAATTATCGAATAGCCCAAAGTTGATTTGGTTGAGGAAAAAAATTATGTGGTTCCCCTTACAAAGTGCGACAATGGAATGGTAATCTCTTTGATTACTAAATCTTTGAGGAAGGTGGACATTTCATTCAAGGGTGACCACGAATGGAATAGAGTTAAAAAGAGAACACCATGGAAGAGGAAGGTGGACATTTCATTCAAGGGTGACGATGAATGGAATAGAGTTAAAAAGAGAACACCATGTATCATTTTCCATCTCGTCGTAACTAGGAGTTGTGGCTCTAATATGATATTCTAGATACCCTTTTTTGAGGTTATTTTCTTGATGAATTAGTTTAGGTTTCTTATTGGTTTTTACTGATTTTCAGACGCTCCTGGAATAGTCTTTTATATTATACTGATTCTTGTTTCTCTAAATTATCATTGCTATATCTTGAATTTAGATCCATATTTTAATAGGGAAGGGACCCTGCCAAAACCTTCCATTTACTAATTATCAAAAAAAAGTAATAGGAAAAAATGGGAACATGGTAAGAATAGGGGTTGGGAAATTTTTTGAACAAGAATAACTTGTGTGTGTACATGCAATATGTGATAGAGATGGAGAGAGAGATATATAAGTACAAATATTTTTGAAGCATGAGTTCAAGTCATCTTTCAATCATTCATAAAAAATTGACATAAATAAAACACAGTAAATGTTAAAAAGTTCTCTTGACTTAAAGAGATGTGGCCAATTTACTTGTGTAAGAAACAAAAACATGAATGTCAATATTTGTCAAATTAAAGAGTATATATATATATATATATATATATATATATATATATATATATATATATATATATATATATATATATATATATTCACTATTATTAAAGTAGTACTTGGCACAATAAATACACTTAGAACATTGCTTCAAAAATTAATGGTATGCTAATATTGATATATAACATTTTTAATGCATTAATTACATGGTTGGTGCAATTATATATGATTTTTTAAAAAAATAAACATGTATTAAAAAATTATAGAAAATAAAAATGGACTCAATTTAAAACAAATAAAAACCTTGACATATGTTATAGGAAAATAAACATGCATAGACTTTGCATGCACCACTCACATTATGAGGAGGTTCACAAGAATCCCCATCCCCAAGGTCTTTGTGTGTTGCAATCTATTTATACTGGTTTGATTCCCTAATTAAAACTTCCACTTTTGTGAGGAAACCATTCACAATGACTAATATATCTTCAAATTGGTTGATTTCACATACAAAATCTTACAACCTTAAACACAAATAATCATACTCAAAACATATACTATTAATCCTAATATTTTATTCTCCCCGTAATAAAAATAGAAGAAAACACGTGTAATAAATAAATTCGAAACCTTTTTTTTTAGTACCAATTTTAATTACCACAAACCAACACATATTCATAATACATGCCATAAGTCACCAATATAAAAGCACATGCTACTAATTCTAATGTAGTTTTCCCGCTAATATAGCGAAATAAACATTGAGCTTAAAATTCTCAAACCTTTAACTTCCATAATACAAAAATCAATTCCCACCTACTATCACATCTTCAAATTGTTTAATTTTACATAGAAGCACTTAAATTATCAAGCCAAAAGCCCCATGTCACTTAAACACATTATAAATTCTGATGTAGATTTGTATCCCTAAGACAAATAAATAAAACATAAGGAAATCCGAAGCCTCCTCATTTATTACTGTCATAATCAATTAACCCCTAAAACAACTTAAATTTTATAGGTCATCTATCACCTAATTTCTTTCTCAAACCAACCTCTTTCCACTCAACCATAAATAGAAACACAAAATATATATTAAAATCCATCATCTAACCCTCCCATTCCCTAATATAGAAAATAGGAAGGATTGTTCGTACTAACAGCAAAAGAAACAGAAGACTTATCTATATATAAAAATACACATGAAAATATACCAAATTTGTATATATTCAAAAATGTTGATATGTCCCTACTAAAATTTAGAAACGTGCTCAATTTTTTGTTCTGACAATAGTGATACATTGACCTTCATTTAGAGTGTAAACGCTCACAAAAAATTTGATTAAACACGTTGAAAATAAAAACATAACTACAACTCATATAACCACATCTGATTTCAAGTTTTACATATATATACTGTGACCTTGAATATTGAATTTTTTGTTTTATGCCAATGTATTTTCCAAAGTTTCTACTTGCTTCAAATATTCACAATATATTATGAGGAAGTATCAGAGAAATACCTGGGGGCCCACCACTATTAGTGTGGTTGATACACTTTCCTTCTTTTCTATTGCATTTTATGGAAAATTATATCCTTGTAATAATATTTCTTTTTTCTGGTAGATATAAATGGAAGCATAAAGGATCCACACATGTATGAAGATTCTTATGGCTTGAAAATGCATCTTATCTTGAATGGAATGACTTAAATTATATATAATAAAAAAATATGCTTCAAAAAATATGTTTCTTCCTCAAACCCGTGAAATATCCTCCAATGATTAAATCATGTTCAATTTTCTATCAATGATGGCCCATTCCTACTAGAAAAATATAATTTTTTTGATACCAACCCCCACACACACCTATAATAAGTATTAAATCATGTTCAAATAAATGGAAAACACCCTATGAAATATGCGTCCACAATCAAATATGTTCATCAAGAATTATCAGAAAATAAAATATTTCCCCTCATGCAATGATAATAGGATCAACATCCACAACCAAACAATGTTAACCATATACTTACCTTCATGCAATTATGATAGGCTTAACATTCACAACCAAACAATGTTATCGATATGGAGATCCAACATTCACTAACATTTTGTGCAAAACAGACACGAAATTCTAAAATATGATAAAAAATATGGTTACAAATAAGAACAACATTCGTGAACCTACTATCAATGTTCTTGTATGCACTCTCCTTTATAGGTCTAAATTTATTTACTTCATTTAGCATCAATTTTTAACTTATTTAGAATTATACCCCAACATTCATCTTGCTCACTAAAATCACATTTCTTGTAATGCTTGTAAAATGAAAAATGTTAACGATATTCTTGTCCCTCCCATCTCTAAACTTCAACTTCACTTTCCCTTTCCCCCAAATCTTGTAGGTCGAATTATCACCCAGAATTAATTTTCTTCCATCACATACCTCATATTAATAAATTTATTCCCTATAAGGGATAATTGGGAATGATGTACCTGAATGAATTAACCATGTATTAACACATGCATGTACACTCAAGGAAACAATATAGATATCTCCACCTTCATCCATGTTTTCACCTCCATATTCATAACACACATCAATATTTGGTTTCATTTTTTCATAATTCCCTCTACAACCCCTCTTAAAGTTCCCTATTTTACCACAACTTTAGCACATTTTTACACTTAGATATAGTGTCTTATGTCTAATTTTAGAATTGGACATTTTATCCCCTGATTGTTTCTTGTTTCCTCTATCTTGTTATTTCCCATGAACATAAAAATAATTTATTGGATGATATTCATCAAAGGACTTCCTTCTTGTATCTATAAAAAATAAAAAAGTAACTATTTCCTCAAGCTTAAATGTTTTTGTTGTAAGTTAAATATCCATCAACAAATTTTTGCAAGAGTCCGGAAAACAACAAAGAAAATTAATATATTTCTCCTCATCATTCATCTTCACATCTTTGGACACCAAATGATTGATGAAAAAATTAAATTCATTTAGATGATTTTCAACCAAGTCACTTTCATTCATCCACAAATAACACAGCTTCTTCCAAGGAAAATTTTAAGATCCCTTACCAAAATCCCCCTTGAATTTTATAGTGAATCTATGAAAAAGTGTTTCGAATTCATGGTGAATAGAAACAAATTTTGTATAGTTATGTAGGTGAATCAAATATATGAACAATGAAAAAGAAGTAAAATGTGGCAAAAGACATATGTATAGTCAAAGACACCCATCTCTAAGACATACACACATTTTGAGAAAATGTGGGCATTAGTGATTTACACCCTAATACAATTGGAAGGAAGAGATTAAAAATGTCTGAATTCAAATGTACCCAACTGGTTTCTAATGCAACTGGATGGATGAAAATGCAACTAGCTAGATGCATATGAAACTGATTGATATTATGCCACATGATATTAACTTTCCAGCCAAAGGTAGCCATGTTTCATCGTTAGTTTATAAGTATGAACAATGCACATATTTTCAGAATTTTCTCAAAATTATTTGTTATGCATTTGCATTTCTCCCCTCCCTATGTGTGTGTGTGTGTGTGTGTGTCTAATAGCATATACCCCTAATTTTTCCAAAAATTTACATAGCATCGTTTCTGTATCCATGGTTTTATCTTCATAGCAAGCATAGAGAGACGTATTTTCACAAAGCCATCAGGAATAATGCTATACCCTTAAGCTATTGCTTGTATTAGGATATGAGCAACTGAATTATGGCTTACCATATCATTTACACTTTATCATGCTTAGTAGGTCAGCCTTGGTGATGGCCATAACTTATGAATAACATATATATGGGATTATAGGTAGTAATTCATCATCATTGGAGTATTTGAGTCTGATTTTATGGTTTGGAGGTTGCCCCCTCGAAGTGGAGAAGATATTTTAATTACATATTGAGAACATTATTCTGAAATATTGTGTTATTTGGTGTTATATTTCTTCTCATAATGAAAATTAAACAATTAATTTCATTACAAGTGAAATCAGAGCTGGGATCTGGGCCAAAATTAAGGCAAAAACCCTATTTTTTTGTTTCCACTCTATCTTATGAACCAATTATAATTTATGGGAGATTTTTTTACCAAATTTGCTAATCATTTCAAGTAAAAATATCTAAAAATTTCATACCTTCTTGATATCTTTTGCAAAAGTTATAGAAAAGTTAGGTTTTTTGATAAAATGCTCCTTAGATTGAAATTTGTGGATTTTTTCAGAGTTCTTTACATTTTCAGAAATCTCTCAAAAACATAGTATTAGTATATTCTCTATGTTTTTTCCTTTTCAAATGAATTTGTATCGATACCCTAAACCCTAATGTTTTGCATCATATCGGGGCCTTCCACAAGAGCAAAAAATAATCTGGTCACTTCGGCTAAAACCCCAGATAAACATGGTGTAGTGATTGAATATTTGGAGTCAGAAGGGGTAAATATAGATTCCTCAGCACTAGGGTTTACCTTAGTTGATCATGAGCTGAGCCAACTCGAGTATGAATTGCGAAATGTATAATATGAGATGGCCTCTAAAGGAGACATGGACCAAATCAATCAGTGGTTGGATGATATCATGTAGCATATACAGGGTAAACAATATGGCCTAAATCCACCCCATATAAACCAAGGAGGATCTTCAGTTCAAAATAATGGACAAAATAACCATGTTGGATCACTTTTCCAGCCCAATCAGAAACCAACTTATTCCCAACCATAGAACATGATGTTGAAAGTGGATATGTAAAAATTTGATGGTAAGGATCCCCTAAATTAAATAAATCAAATGGAGAACTTATTTTAGTTACATTAAACACCATCAGGAAAAATGGTGACATTGGAATCCCTATATCTTGAACCATATTAATGTTTTTGGTACCGATAGTTATGTGCTCAGAAGTAGAAGAATGGTCTCAATGTAACTTGGACAGTTTTTACCGAGGATTTGCAGTTTCAGTATAGTTCCAGTGTTTCAAATAATTACTTTATTCAATTGGAAAATTTATGGCAATCTGGATCATTCAAAGATTATGTGCATCAATTCCAGAACCTATCCTTAAGGGTGGAGAATACTGTAGAAGGGAATATGAATGAAATGTTTCTTGGGGGTCTTAAGGACCACATCAAGCATGTGGTGTGTATGTTTAATCCACTCAAGATTTCTGATTCTATTATCATGGCACGTCGAGAAGAGGAAAAAAATCTTTGTAGTAGGAGGCTGCCTTTCATTAACACTAGAGACTGTGGTATCTCTTCCCCTTCATTCGCTAGGACAATTAGTTTGACTCCTCAACAAATGGAAGAAAAGAGAGAAAAAGGGTTATGTTTTAGCTTTGACACCAAATATGGACCGAGACAAAAATGTGTTGAGAAGAAGTTATTTTATATTGAAGGAGGTAACGAGGAAGCTGAAATTATAGGAGAGGCTGAGGAACCATTAGAAGATGAAATAGAGCATCACAAACCAACAATTTATTTCCATTCATTGTCAAGTATTATTACTCCTCAAACACTCAAGGTTATTGGTTATCTCAATAAATAGAAGGTGACGATGTTTATTGACTCGGGGAGTAATTCATAACTTCCTAAATAGAAAGTTAGCTGCCCACCTCAATTAATTTATTTACCTAGCTCCATAAATGCAAGTTATGATTGCGGATGGTGGGACATTCAAGTACATAGGAAAGTGCCATATTATCAAGCTTTCCATGGGAGACTACATGTTAGACTCACCTATGTTTGCTATTTTTATGGGAGGGGAAGATATTGTTTTGGGTGTCCAATGGCTCACAAACTTAGGTACTATAGAGATGAATTTCCAAGAATTATTCATGCGATTTCATTCAGATGGAATGTGTAATGCCCACATTTTTCTCAACAAAAAATCATGAGAAACCCAATAGCAAATAGGGAAAATTATGGAATAAATTTTTATCTTTTTTAAAGGTTATAGGGCCTTAGACAAGAATTTAATTAAATCCCAATTATTAAATTTTAAACAATTACAAGGCATTCAGAACTAAAATAATGATTAATATTTTAAACCCAATTTGCAAATGATGTTACAATTTTATTCCTTCTCTTCTAGACTCAAATATTTCATTTAAATAATCCTCATTTAGCTTTTCATTGTTTAACTCCATTCATCCATTTTCAAAAACCATTTATTTAAGGTCCATAATCAATTTTATATTAAATCATACAAGGATAATAATCTTTCATTGTTAAATGTAAAAAAATTATAATAATTTCATTATTCAAAAAGGACATGATACACAACTTAGCCTAGTCCCTAAGGCCCCCATTTAACATTACACACACATATTTTTATTTATTTCATTCCCATCTAAATATCCCATTACTTAAGTGATGTAGGGTTCATCCTACTCCCTTAGATCTAATCTTTATCAACCCTTAGATTTAGGTTTGGAAAAAGTAACTCGAGAAATCTTTATGGAATGCCATATATTCATTTCTTCAACTTGTTATGTAATTTCACTTGTTTTGTTTTGTAGGTTAAGGAAGGAGGAGAGGAAGATGAAGCCATGAAGGCCATTACAGAGGATTTTAAAACTTTCCTTTGTTAAGTTTTTGTTTTTAGGGAAAATATCTACCCATTTCATTTTTGTTCTCTCTTATTTATTTGTTTTTATATAGTATTTTCTTGTAGGTTAGTTGTATATATAATGAGTATATACCCATTTTGGTAAAAACTGAAACCCTACATATTTATTTTGAGTAAACACATCCATATATATTTTTGTTTTATTTTAAATACCCAAAAATTTCAGAGGGTTTGATTAATATACCCAAAAAAATAATCCAAAACATATGTTTGTGTGTGTGTGTGTGTTAAGAAAACTCGCAGCCACGCATAGGAACAAGGCACTGATCGACTATGAAGAGAGGGCCACACAATGAAAAGAATAGCCACTTTGGCAAAAAAATGTGGTAAATTTTTTATTTAATTAAAGAGGGTTTAAAGCTTTGGGCAGATGGACACCGACTCCACCCACACCCCATATAATATATGGGTAGGGGGTGGGGTCGATGCCCCTCCACCCCAACCTTTATCAATACTTAAAATGTAAAACCCAAATGAGAGATGACCCACATCACATTTCCTTTTCTCTCTCTCTTTGTTTTATTTATTTAATCAAAGAAAAATTAGCTCTTTGCATGATTTAAATGTTTTATCTTTTTAATATTAATTTTATCTATTAATGATTACTAATATATACTATGTATTATTATATATAATTATAATGTATTATTCATATATATATATATATATATATATATATATATATATACAACAAATATTTAAAATTTTTATAATAGCATTGCATAAACATTATTAATAAATAGCAATACTACCTTTAAAAAGAAAATAAATAATATTGATATCAATATAAATAAAGGTATTATTGATATTTATTAATAATGTTTATGCAATGCTATTATAATTTTTTTAAATATTTGTTGTATATATATACAACAAATATTTATACTATGTATTAACAATATAACTTTGTTTATTAATTAAGTTTCCAATTAATAGAGAAGGTTGTAAATAGAGGAGAAAAATAAATACATTTTTCATTTAGAAGTTTATGTTGGTATAGATCTGCATACATGAAAGTAATTATTATAGCATACAAATTAGGTATTCGTCAAAACTTAATTAACTTATCACTTTTAATTTCCTTTATATAACTATTTTAAGTGTATAATTTGTTGTGATTCATTAGTTTACTTAAGTCAATTCCTATTGCAACAAAGAAGGAATTAAATTAATAAATGAATTCTATCTAATCCTTTTTATACATTTAGTTGGATAAGGGACAAATATACCACTCTTACATGAAATTTAATTCAATAGCCAAGTAAACAAGGATTGTCAATAATGCAAATAATCAATATTTGTTTCCCATCCAAGAGCACCACCCCTTTAAAAATAACCAGATTTGTAATGCAACTTCTAAACACAAATTTTCTTTTGTGAGAGCTTAATTTCCATTACATAATCCTTACAAAGTTCACATTTCATAGGAAGTAATGCAGATCATAATAAACCATTTACAATAATCTAAACAATATAATAATACAATTTACTAGTGAAGAGTCATAATAGTACAAGCTGCAACTTCACATGCCTTTCTCCTGCAAGAGCATTTCTTCCATTGAACTCCACCATCTTCATCAAGAATCAAGCACACAAAAAAATGGGTGAGTAGGAAACACTCTCCACCCAACCAAATATCCAATGTGGGAGAGAAGCCTTCTTCCTCATTTTCCCCCAAGCCCCAACAAAGAAGCAATGAGGGTTATTTAGACAACCATGAAAACTCAAAAATGACTTCCACATACACATTCAATCAAGACAATCAATGAACTAACACAATACCAATTTTACAACAAACCAACAAATATCAAAACAAAAAGGCTTCATACTGAAGCCATGGAGGATAAAGGAGCATGGGGTTTCTTCTTGTGCCTCCTAAGGGCTTGGGTGTCCACCTATGATCCTAGAAAAAATCCATCACAATACACACAACACTCTTATTCCTCCCTCCAAGAGTTACACCACTTTTATGCCTTACTCAAAAAATCAATCCACTCTTATGCCTCCCTCACTCTTATGTCTCCCTCAATAAAATAACAAGATAAACATAAATAATATTTATCAACAAGGTGGACATCTAAGCCCAAATGCCTCCTAAAATACCTAATAACATTTCTCTTATACCTCCCACAAGTTTTACCCCCATTTCCATTTCTCCCACAACCTAAGGATCAAGTCTATTTCCCATAATAATAAGCAATACAACAACCATCATCCACACATAAGAGTACAAAAAAATAGCAAGGTAACAACAAGGCTGAAAATATACCTTACAAATGAAGAGGATCCAATGCAAAAAAAATTCAAGCCTTCCAAAATCCCAAGCAAGCACCATCCATTCTAAGCTCAAATCCCATTCTCAAGCAAGCTCTCAAAAAATTCCAGGCATCCACCACTCAAAAATGAACAAGTAACCCCAAAAATCATCACAAAAACTAAATAAATAGAAAAGAGGGAGAGAGGGGTGATGCAACTTTAGGAGGTATGGGACAAGTTTAAATTTTCCCACAACTCACCAAAATGTCCTAGAAGGTCAAAATCTGAATTTCACTTGAGAGATAGAGTACACACTACTACAAAACAAATTAAATTCATTCTCATCCAGCATACATTAAATCCACCAACTCAAATTTATTCTCCCCCTTTGTCACATCCTAATTAACACTAGTGAAACAATTTTAAAATTAACTTAAGATGGGTGCTAAACAAAATAATAAAAGTGAGTCCACATACTAATAAAATACAATACTCACAATTAAATAAAATCAACAAGAAAAAATAAAATATTTACCCAAGGTCACTATTGAGGTCACCCCCTAATGGGGACCTCCAAAAAATCAACAACAATACACAACATATGAATACATGAGTTGCCATGGTGACTTGTTGCCAATACCTTACATTCCTTCGTTATTGGTCTCCTATCCCCCGTAGTTTGTTGTGCTAAAATTTCCTGCAAAATCCAACAATACCTTTCTGTCCTCATGGCCATATTAATGACGTCAAAATCATAAAAGATATGCATGTATACATAACAATTTACATCATCCAATATCATAACTAAACCAATGTTAGAATCATGTAATTCACCAATTGTTCAATTTTCTAACATTTCAATTCTACCAATCCATTAACTTTTTCTAAGATCATAACATCAACAATCATCTAGAACTATCCATGAATCACGTCCAATATGTCTATATAGTAGTAATAGTTAGAACATCGAATACTGATATATGAATCAGATATATGACATTCATCACAATAGTCACGTCATATCACAAGTCTAACACTTATGTTTTGTCTATGAAATAAGTAAAATAAGTGTATCAATGCCCATCTAACAATTTCTAATATCTAATTCGATATCAAGGTATAGGGATCTAATACAGAGTAAGCAAAGACATAACAAAATAGTAACGATATCAAAATCAATCTATAACAAGGAAACCATTCTAGGTCATCCTCATATCCTTAAATTCCCTTGAAGGTCCATAATGCAACCATCTAATCAAAACAATAATCGAAACACAATGGTAATCATGTTGTCCCGCACATCTTATTAGTATTCTTATTGGAATAAGGAAACAAAGTTTAAGATTAAAAATCAATTCGAAATTGATAACATGTTTCAATCAGTGTTAAAGAGGAGTGGGAATTACATCCCCCCCTTAGATTTTACTTCCTCCCGGAAGTCACAGAGAAAGATGCAAGGAAATAATTCAGAAGAATAGAAGTCACACCCCCTGTGGGATTTCTTTGCTTCGAAAAAGAGTGGATCTATAGAACCCGAGTTTGGTCCAATGCACTTTAACAAGGGGAAGGGATATTTTTAGATCTAAATGATAAAATTACTTTAAGCAAGGTTACAAATATTTAATTCTACAAAGTAACTCTACATGATCAACCAAGCTACAACACATAAGATCAAAATAGGAAATAGTCAGAGGAGTCTCAAAAACAACCACCAAAGTAAAATAATAATAGGGAGAATTTCATGAACTCGATATGGCCACAATGTTTCCCAGGGATACAACATACTACGATAAAAAAAGTTAAGTATTCCACTAAGGTTGAATTACGCTTAAATTTTTTTTATTTAGACAAGGGTAGAAATTATCCACAATGACCATCAATTAGTACGAGAAAACATGCCTACTCGAAAGTCTCACAATTTTGAGATCAGACCAGATGAGGTTTAACAACAACGAAGGACACCTAAATTAGCAAAAACATGTACAATCAAGAAAACTATTCTTGGAAACCACTTCTATAACTCGGAAAGATACAATTAAATTTTCATGGTAAAACTAAACAAAATCATGACCACAAGGTTTCCTATAACGTGATTTTACACTTAAGACTGAACACACAACACTAACTTGAATTAGAAACGTCAAACATTTAGATAATATTTTTACTTAGGAGACAATCCTTGCGCAGACTAACATATTATCATAAGAGACACTAATCAATCTATATAACATAATGGAATTTAATTAGTTTAAAACCTCCTGAAGCTAAAACAATCATAAAGAGTGCACATGCTTAAATTAGTGAAGAAAAATATACTCGAGAGGCCTAGGATAGAAAAGCGGGTACAAGAGAAGTTATAACAACAGTCTACTAGCATATCACACCAATACTCAAGTAACTACTTATGAAAGCATATTGCACTTATCTTTCCCAAGGACAAAAGGAAACAAACATCAACAAGGTTTTCAAAGAGAAAAACACAGAATTTCCAAAATTTCTTTCATATCCTTAACATATGTTGCCTTAAAATTACAAATAACCTAGGTCACTAAGGACTAAAGAAACACACAAGGAGGTTGCTTTTCTTAAAAAAAAAAGGTAAGACCCAATCCTAAAAGGCCACAACTCACACTCGTCGAGCTACAAGGCAAAAAGGATACGATGACCCAAACTCCTATAAGGGAAAATAATATACGTCTATGAACAAGGGAGTACTATGCAACTAGACACATCATTAACAACAAGGTGTTTCACAAATTCAGTTAGGCAGTAGAACCTGAGGTTCAATTATACATTGCACTCAATACACATGCATTTTACTCAGTCTATAACCCAACTATTAATTCAAAGGTTATAGTTTCACTTGCTAAGAACTCTTCTTACAATTTTTCTTAATTAAAATCTTCCTTCTATTATGACATAGCATATTTGCATTATAAGGAGCACCACTAATGTTGGCATGGTATCTCGCCATTCTGTATAGGTGGAAGAACTATTTACTTTACTTCTAGGGAGGGTAAAGGAAAAAGTTTCCTTTCTATTTTTTCCACAGTTTTATTTATTTTATTAACCTACCAAGGTTATAAGAAGGACCATTTTCCTTTTTCTAATGTTTCAGTTTATTTTTTAAGATTCAAAGTCCAATCCCCTCAATTAGAATTTAAATAGTTCAGGTGAATCATCTTATCAATTAAATATTAATGAGAAGGAAGAGTGAAACATATCACATTATTACTTTTACGGGAATAACAGATAAATTAACATATTGCATTTTTAATTCTAAAGGAACAAGAGACATTCAACATGACAAACACATCATTAATTTTGTAAGGAGTATGAATCAATCCACCAAAATGAGTCACACAAATATTTCAAGGGTTTACCAATGAATTACAAGCATCACTAAACACTCCAATCATGTCTCCACAAGTCTCAAAAGGAGTTACGAAGAAAAAGACCCATTAAAGAGGCATTTTTACTTTTACAAATTTAAGAGGTTTAACAATGTTTGTTGTTTAGTCTCAATTTTTTTTTGACATAATAAGACAAGGAGAGCTTA
Source organism: Taxus chinensis (assembly GCA_019776745.2). Taxonomy (NCBI): domain Eukaryota; kingdom Viridiplantae; phylum Streptophyta; class Pinopsida; order Cupressales; family Taxaceae; genus Taxus; species Taxus chinensis. The sequence continues at coordinate 742,151,426 of CM034149.1, forward strand.
AAAACAAAACTCATACTTCCACAAGATCACCAACCAAGCAACAAGATGACAAGGAAAATTTTACTCCAAGGACACCACATTTCCCATTAGAATACATCAAATGCAAGAGGACAATCAGCTAATCTACTTAAAATGGCCTCAATGACAGAGAGTTGTAGTTTTAAAAGAAGGGGCACAACATAAGCACAACTACGATTAAAATATTAAGATCTAATAAAACTAAAATCTCTAAAAAAAGGTCCAAAAGAACCATATACATCCGTACGAGTCTCCACGTAACCCAATTATTAATAGGTTATACAATGGTAATCATAGCAATTATAAGAAATATTTAAGGCAATGGTAGACTTATTTATGGGTCAACGAGAGAAAGCAAGTACACTTAATTAAACACATTTGCTAAATGGGCTTAAGTATAATAATAATTACCAAGATACATAGAATCCACAAGTCAATACTTTCTATAAAGAAACAAAGAAACCAAGATAAAACTTAGCATGCCATCAATGGAATGTCATAACCAAACAAAAACTTATCCACTTAAAATATACAGTTAACCAAGAGTGAATCAGATCCTAACACCATCCATAAGCCCATAGTAAAAACACGTCTACTCTGACGAGGATCGAGTTCTTACCAGAATGTAAGAGAATCACCACCACCGCTATCAAAATACCAACTAGGCTGCACGACACAATGAACTCTCTTTCTAGTAAACTCGAGTAACAAAAGATTCACTCTAAGATCCTAGACACACTCAAGGTTATGTCCTTCCAAAAATAAGGCATAACTTACAACACCTAAGAAGACATTCAAGGAATGTAAAGTGTTCCCTCATATGACGAAATGTCACAATAAAAATAGCATAGGACCGGATCATCATCATGTAAGAAAGAATCACATAACATTTAGATAAGTATCCAACAAGAAAAAGAAGCTCTGAGTCATGAATCAAAATAAAATCCAAGAAATATCGGAAATCAAGGGAAATGGAAAAGTAGTCATATTATAATCCCTGAAAATCTCACAAAAATATAAATAACTAAAAGATCCATAGAGCTTCTCAATCAAATCATAAAATAAGATGCTGGTACATGATAAAGTAACATAATTTTACAAATGTAAAATATTAAAAGTCAACATCACATTTGTTGGTATCCAAATTTGTTCTCCCTTTTAAGATAAACATCATCACAGATTTGGCACAGAGCTTAGAGATAGATATATCATGATGTGTGTCATTTTGTAGTCGGGGATGAGATCTAATTGGTCTTTTGTCACTCATATTTGTGGAGAGATGGATAGCACCTTTAGGAGGATTTGACCTATCCTCATTGTTTTAGGCCGTGCCTTTTAACCAGGGTGAGAGAAACCTTATTGTGACCTCTTTTTGATGAAGGAGATGGAGATATCCTTCTTTTGCACATATTTTATGAAGAAAACCTTGGGAAAATATGATCAATAATCCATAATTTAGCTCTCAAGAGTTCTCACTTCTAAAAGATGGAGATACTTTCAAAACAAGGCTAAGGTTACTAAAGACATTAAGCAATCCTAATTGTTCTGAACATTTTATTGAATAGATTTTTTTCCTTTGTTGATACACATGGAAAAAAGGGGTAGTTCAAGATGGATTCATGGTTATTGAATGATTTTGGTGGGAGATTAAGAAGGATAAAGTTGATTATACCAGATCTTTGAGAAAGTTCACAACAATGGACAACTGAACAACAGAAAGCTTTAGAACAGTTACAACGTTCCTTCAACCAGAAGATGTGCTTCAATGGAGGGCCAGATCAACACATTTTCACACAATCTTTGAGACTCTAACATGAAGGCTCGAGTTAAAAGACTCAATTAAACACCAAAATATCTTATCAATCATGCCTAAGGTAAACCGAAAAGACTTACAAACAATCTTTATCAACAAATGACAGTGGAGTGATTTTAAATTTATTTATCTCATCACAGGATGAAGGCTCTTCCTAAAATGAAATTGCAAATGTCGCTAAATTATCACAGGGATGATATCCTATGTGATTTCAAAAATATTTCAATGTAAGATTGTAATAGGAACAAAAGAAACCATTTGCAGACATTCTGAAACAAAGTAGACACAAATTGCTAGAGATTGAACACAAATTACTTTCAAAATTGCTTTGATTCTTCAGTAGGGGAAAGATTCTAGAGCAATGTCAGTGCTCATTAATGGCTATACATTTGCAACCAACTTGACATGATAGAAAATATAACACAAAAGGAATTAACCAGGTATCTCAGATTGGTCCTCTCACGAAGACGACTTTCTCAAATTTTCTCTTAAGAATTCAACCCTCAACCTTTTACAAGAATATTCTCATTGTATTTTTTATACATTTTACTACTCAATTTTCCCCCCAAAAGAGAAGAATATTCGACAGACCTTTGCTTGTTACCAATTTTCCTTATAAAGAAACGTTTAACAAATCCACATCTGAAACCTGCTAGGTGGACCAATTATGAACTGATCATGTTTCTTGGGCCCTCGACTAATGACTAGGATGCCATACTATAGCTTTTTGGTAATCCTTCTGATCATTCTAATTCTGTCATGCGAGAAATCCCCTTTTTAATCATTTTTCGAAGGATCTACACAACTAGATCTAATAGGTAATCCTTTTGATCCTCGAGGAAACACCTATTTAACCTTTTACGCCTGCAACCTTCATCATTTAATATTTTTCCCTCTCTTTTCTCTGGAATTATTCCGCGCATCCATATTTTCTGGAAATTCTTATTTTTGTAAGTACTCAAGCAATTACAACTTCAAAATATCAACCTTAATAATCCTTGGAATAAAAAAATAAGTTCTTAATCCATTCAATGACACTTTCTAGACAAAAACGACAAGGAATTTCACCAAATTTTTTTTAAAAACAATGTATATTCACATCTCCAGGAGTCTTGCAGCAAAAATGGTGAAAAAACAGGTGACATGCACATCAACCATTGATTTTGGCCCTTCTCTACTTTATTTTAGGATTTTCCACATTTTTCCTTAGCACAACTGCAAGGGAGAAGAATCGGGGAAAGTTTCCAAACAAGCGCGGGCCTTCCACGTTCCCTAGGCCCAAAAAGAACACCTTTTGGCCTTTGAAAAGTCTTAGTAAAAAAGGAGCTAGCGGAAGCCTCCACGTGTCTGAATGGCCGCAAAATCAGAGACCCCAAACAAGCATGGGCTAACCATGTGTCTCAGTCCAGAAGAGTTGTTAAGAAAGTTGAAGGATCAGCGTAAGGCACCATGTGTCTAGGGTCTAAGACAATTTTTCTTGGCCATTGAAAAGTCCAAGAAAAGGTAGAGTGAGCAGAAGCCTCCAAGTGTCCTCCTGGCACTTCTTCAAAATAAAACTTAGGGGCCAGTCCCCAAACAAGCATGGTCACTCCACAAGTCCCAGGCCTTTCAAAATTGCTTTGAAAAGTTTAAGTATAGAGTAGAGCCAGCGGAAGCCTCCACATGTATCCCTGTTTCAATTGTTTAAGGTGGGACCCCGAGGTGGATCCTCAAATGAGTGCCAGCCCTCCACATGTCCATGGTCTACCAAAACTGTACCGGCTACATGAAAAATTTGTCTAAGTCTGGGCAAGGCAGTGGAAACCTCCACGCATCTCCCTAGTGTACCTCCAAGGTCAAACCAAAAAGTGAATTTTCAAATAGCGTCGGCCCTCCATGTGGACAAGTTTTGAGTTGAAGCGAGCCTTAGAGTTTTCAAAGTGCCACGTTCCCGCTGATGTTGAGATATGAATTTGATCAGGAAAAATACACTTGTCAAACCGTAAAATGTAGGAAAATCACCATTTGTACCTGGAAATGAATCCTTCTTCATAGACAAAGAGTTTGAAAATGATATAACACCTAAATGTGATCCTCCAGGCCATATATAATCATGTTTCCACAAATATTTGGGACAAAATGATAGGGAAAACAAAACGTGATTGTGGAAAATGGAAGGAAGGGAAAAACCTAAGTTTTCGCCCAAGTTACAGAATATTTCACACAGAAAAAGGAATGAAAAAAAAATTCTATAATTTTAAGTGATCCTCAACCAAGGAAGGGACTGATCATGGTGACCAAATGGAGGACAAATTTTTTATGCATCAACATGGGGAGATAGAAAAGATGAAAAAGCCCGCAAACTAAAGAACATTAAGGACAAATGGGGCGAGACCAGATTGAGCACCAAAATTGGCTCCGAATTAGGGATGGGAACTCCCTGTGAGTTCCACAAGAATAAATAGTAGACCAAGTGCCAAAAATATACCATTGGGAAATGGAGTCAAAGAATAAGCTTACAGAGAAAAGAAACCATAACCAACCTCCAAAAAATGAACCGAGAAACCAGCAAAACCAGGTCACCAAGGACCAGAATGAACAAAAACACAAAAGAATGAAAAAAATAACTATACACTATACAAATTGAGTATACCTTGATTTTGAGAAATCAATCAAGGAAATGTTTCAAATGTCTGCCATTAACAGGAAATTCAAGTAGTTTGCTGTTTAAGTCTTTTAGGAAGAATTTATTTTTACCAAATCAAATGTCAATTGAATAAGGGCCCATCCACAATGCATCAAATTTACCACGCTTGCCCTTATCTTTATGCTTATTATCCCATAATAGCACAATATCCCCAATGCTGAAAGCTCTTGGAGTCACCTTTTTGTCAAATAACTTCTTCAACTTTTCTCTGAACTTCACATGCCACTGATCAGATGCCTTTCTTTCTTCATCTAACTCAATAATCTGATTACTTTGAGCATCATATGGACTAACTTCTTGATCTTCAATTTTTTGAACAAACTAAAATGAAGACAATTGCAAATGAAGTGGCAACAAAGCTTGAGTTCCATATACCAACTCAAATTGGCTTTTAACAGTAGCTCTTTTGACATTGATTCTATCAGCTCAAACAAAAAAATTCAGTTGCTCACCCCACTTCCTTTTGTTCAGTTCCAAGTTTCTTCTAATGATCTTCAACATGTTTTTATTGCTAGACTCAACTTTTCCATTTCCTTGGGGATTGTAGTTAGAATCATATGTCAAATTGATTCCATAATCTTTGCACATTGCCACCAAAGGTTTGGCTCTAAAACTCATATCGTTACCAACAACAATCTTAACCAACACTCCAATATGCATATGATTTGATTCAACATGAAGTCCATGATAACTTGGTGTGTTGATTTCTTGGTGGAGATTTCTTCCACCCACTTAGTAAAATAATTAGTGGCTACAAGAATCCATTTATGACCAGCACTAGAAGGATCATATATTTCCCCAGTGAAATCCATTCCCCATTTTCTAAATAGGGCTTCAACTAACACAGGATGAAAATGAAGGGATCCTGAAGCTTTCATTATTCTAGAAAAATGTTGGCAAATTTCACATTTCCTAACCAATAGAGTTGTATCTTTGAAGAGAGTCGGCCAATAATAACTAGCTCTCAAGATTTTATGTGTTGTAACTCTTCCAGCAAAATTTCCCACACAAACTCCTCCATGGAGATCAGTAATTACCTTTGGGGATTCATCCTCAACAATGCATCTTAAGAGCACTCCCTTCAGGCTCTGCCAAGCTAACCCAAAATCAATAATGACATATTTTTGAGAGTATTACTTAAGAGCTCTTTTTTTATTTTTACTCAAATATTAAGGGCAACATAGATGTATAAGATAAAAGATTATATCCTTGTACCATTTAGAGCTTATAAACTTTTCAATGACATCCACCCTTTCTCCTTATACTTTATTCACCTCAATAGTTTACAAGTTTCTCTCAGCCATAAGCTTATCTAGCCTCAAACCTCTTACCAATTTCATGGTTTGGATATCCATGTCATATTCCCATAGCTTGTTTACCCATCTGCATCTTTTGGTTAAGACCTCCATCTCTGATAAGATATCTTTCATCATGGTGTGGGGAACATAAGAAAAAACTATAGAGCTCAAGATGTAAGGACTGAAAACATGTGTTTCTTTCACCAAGGAAACTGTTTGCTTCTCCATGATGGTGTACTTCAACTCAACTACTTGCATTTCCTTACTGAAAAAGTCACTTGGTCTCTCAGCCCCTTCATCATCCTTCTATAACAAAACAGATGCAATGGTGTTTTCTGAAGCAAAAGAAAACATTTGAAAAGCCTTCTTGTAATTTGGAGCTACCAAAAAAGGGGCATGCTTTAGTGCTTCCTTGATCCCATTGAAATATTGAATGGAAGCTTCTTCCCATTTGATAACTTGATCTTTTTTCAACATACTAGCAATGGGGATAGTCAGCTCAGCAAAGTTAGACACAAATCTTCTGATAAAGTTTATTTTTCCAAAGAAGGATTGAAATCCCTTCTTAGTTCTTGGAATTGGAACCTTGCTGATGGCTTCCACTCTCTCTGGATCTATCATGACCCCTTCCTTTGATACAATGTGACCAAGCATTTTTTCCTTTTGCACTCCAAAATGGAACTTCTTGGGATTCAATGATATGTCATACTCTCTACACCTTGAAAACATTATCTCCAAGTGGTGCAAGTGATCATTTATTTTTCTAGAAAACAAAGTTACATCATCTTGATAAACAACAATGAAATCATTAATATAAATAACAAATGCTACATCCATTTTTCATTAGAAATTCACTGCAACATTCATTAAGCCAAAAGGCATCCTTACATAGACATAAGCTCCCCAAGGAGTGGTAAAGGAAGTCTTTATTCTTTCTGAATCCTTCACAACAACTTGATTATAGCCATAGAAACCATCTAAAGTGGACAACAATTCAGAACCAGTTACCACTGGTAGCATATTCTCCATGTTTGGCAGAGGGTAATTATCTTTTAATGGTGCTTTATTCAAGTTCCTAAAGTCTACGCACAACCTTATATCACCATTATTTTTTTTGACAGGCACTAGGTTTGTAACCCAAGATGAGTACCTTGTGGGTTGAATGATCCCTCCATCCCTCAACCTCTTCAGTTCTTCTTGCATCTTCAAATAAAAGAGAAAATTGATGGGCCTTTGTTTTTTACTAAAAGGCTTGGCATTAGATTTAAGAGGAATTTCATGTTCGAACAAATCTTCCTTGTATGCCTTCAACTCAGAGTAAGACCAAGCTAGGTAGTCTTGATATTTCTTCAGCAATTAACCATAGGATTGCTTCTCTTCCTTGATGAGATTGTTTCCTAACCAAATTTTATGTGGTTTTTGCTTTATTCCTAGGTTTTTCTCCTCCACATCTCTTAAAACTGACATAATTCTTTTACTAATGTAATCAACATTATCAATGTTTGATTCAAGTGCCACCAAACCTATGGGAATCGTGTTTGTCTTTAGCTTGATGATGTCTTTGCCAAATAAAGTTTCCTTTCCTTCAGTAGCACACACCATTGGTTCCCAATCTATATTTTGGTCAGTAAACTCACCTTGGTTATATAGAAACCATTTCATCTGGGCATCATCATCAAACACTTGCCAATTTTTAACGCTATCAAGGAAAGATGGCCTTGTTAGTATTTCAACATCATACTCAAAAAATGGAGATACTCTACAATTCCCAAATCTAGATCCTAGCACTACTAAATTTTCTCCAACAATATTAAACTTTCTATCATGGTGCACAATATTAAAAGATTCAAACATTTCAATCAAATCCCAAACTGCATACTTGTATTGTTTCATTCTCTGATTTTTAGTAGGATACAATTTTTTAATTTGCTTGACTATCAGTTCTGAATTACCTTTGTTAATGATATCCTTTATACCATATTTCCATGTAATTATCAATCCTAATAATAGTGCTTCATATTCAACAATGTTGTTAGTGCATTCAAAGTTGAGTTTGAAAGAAAAAACAAACTCTTACTAGCCTGGAGAAATAAGAACAATTCTAGCACAATTTCCATATTTGGAACAATCTCCATCAAATAACAAAGTCCAAGGAGAACCTAATTGTTCAAGTCATTTACATTGATCCATCTTGTTCTCTTTGCTATCAAAAAACCCAAAAAATTTATATGCATCTACATCAGCATTCAACACTTCATAAGAAGCATTACTGGGATCTTCAATGAGGTGTAACATCTTGTTCTCTCCATAAAAATTTACAAGGATTCCTTTAATTGGAATGGTGGCAACAAAAATATCCATCTGAAAACTTCCACCAACACTTACAACCCACTATCTTGATAACAACATGCCCCATTTGGCAGGTCAATCAACAATAACAAGATCAAGTTTCAAGTTCTTACCCAGATAAGCTGCAAGTTGTACCATAAAACCTTTACACATCCTACAAAAGGAACCTCTCTAGAATTCATTGCAGTACACTTGCTATAAGCTGTTGTCACTTTAATGTTCAATTCATTCATGAATTCTAGAGGGATAACATTACATGATGCTCTGGAATCAAACATACAATTGTATAACAGCTCTTCCTTAATAATCAGTGTTGTAAAAAATGGATCAACATTTAATTGAGACTCAACCAAAGATGTTCCTAAGTAAACTTTAGGTGGTTCACATATCTTCTCTAATGTTGGTAGTTTTTCTAGGTTTGCAATGGTTAGAGGAGGAGTGTTTACATTATTTATATTTATACCTTGGGCACTCCTATCTTCTTCCAATCCCAAATACTCAAAATCCCTCTTCTTCTACTTAGGAATCCTAAGCAGTTCAACAATTGGGATAGAAATCTTGATTTGGCTCAAGACATGGGCAATTTCATAAGGAATGTATTTATGCAAAAAAAAATTTAGAGAAAGATTGACAAACTCATCAAATGGCAGAAGATTTTTCACATTTTGGGCATGGGTGGGAACACCAGTTCTACTTGAGAAAAAAAGGCCTTTGCCATATGCATCTTTCTTTAGAGCCTCTTTTGGGACATTGGTGAGAGCTGGGGTCTTTGGTTTGGCTTGAGGACCTGCCCCTTTGACAGCTTTACTTCTTGTGTTATACTCTTTTTCTTGGGCAACAACAAAATTCATTAACAACTATCTATCCTCTTCTGATGGGATTCCTCCATCATACTTCTTAATCATTAGAGCTCTTAGGTACTCAAAATCATTATTAGTAAGTTCAAATCTTGTACCATATCTATTTCTAAAGTATGAAAGGGAGGAAGAAGAGGTACCCGGTGATTGCAATCCCTAAAACTTGTAGCTGTTCTTGCACTTATTACTTGAGTTGAAGTTTCTCCTTGCTGTGAGCTTATAGAGAAGTCCACCATGCATGCATCATCATCAATGTTATCATCATCATTGGCTTATTCAACTCGCTGATCTACTTCACACGGAAGGTGGGGTAAGAAACATTTTTCACACTAATCAATTTGATTTGTCTTTTCAATAACATCAACTGTGGCATTTAGAGGATCAGGCACTACTCTATTCTCCCTAGCTTGGGGTTGTCTAGCTCCCATGGGTCCTTTACCTCTGTCATCATATCTCTCATCATTTCTAGGATGATTTTAAATTTATCTTGTCCTTGTTTCCTATGTTGACCTTGAGAACGTAGTCAAATTCCTTTCTCTTCCTTGGCTAGCTTGTAAGAGATTTATTTGATAGCTCCCACCAAAGTCTTTACAACTTTCTCCAGATCCAAAACCTTACCTGATTGAGGCTTTTCTGGTTTGATCAGTTTAACACCCTCCCTCTTAGGAGGTTTTCCAACTGCTTTAATGTTGTTCTCAATTTGCAAAGCCATGGTAAAGGCCAACCTCAAAGTTCCAGGGTTATTATCCCTCAAATAGTAAGAAACTTTCTTATCAAATGCATCTAAATAATTTATCGGACATGATTCATCACATGGCCTCAAATTAACAGGCAGTCTTCTCAATTTTTTTGTTAAATCTTGTACTGAAATCATGCATTGATTTATTAGGATTCTTTTTTATATTTTCAAATCATGATAAAAGAAACCTAGGCACTGTTTTATCACCATAATGCATTCTAAAAGCATTCTTCATCTTTTTCCAAGAGTCAATGGAATTATCTGGCAGAGATTTATACCAGTCCCTTGCATCTTCTTCTAGAATATGGATAAAGAATTTAATGTGTACATCCTCAAATTCTATTTCGAATTCCTCCATCATATTGACAAAGAGCTTCAAGAATTGATCACTAGTGATTGCATTATTTCCATGAAACTTAGGCAATATATTTCTTACATCTTGTGGCAAAACATTTGGATAGCCACCCATACCTCTAAAATTGATGTGACCAAAAGTATTAGCAAAAAATGGAGGTCTAGGTGGAGGCTGAGCTATATTATTTTGAGGAGGTGATCTATGAGGAGAAACAAAATGATGAGGAGTGAGAGGTCTGTGTGGTGCAGGAATGCAATTTTTAGAATGACTTTCCTCTTAAGGCTTTGTTTCTTGGAGAGCTCTATTAGATTTCAAAAATACCGAGGCAGATTGAGAATAAAATGTTTCAAACACAAAAGAAGCACCCTCTCTAGATGGAGAATTCAATTCAACAAAGGGACTACCTGATTTAGAAGCAGTTGAGGAAGTATTGCAATCTTCAATCACAGGTTGATAAGTTTCACCAATGGAAATTTCTTTTCTTGATGCTTGATCTCCAGCAACCTTCCAAATTCTTCTTCCTTCTGAATTAGACTTTCCCAACTCTTGAAATAACCTTATACTAGGGTCCCTGGTGAAGAAAAATATTCTTCCTTCCAGCTTTGTAGCGATTAATGATAAATCTTACTTGATATATGTTTAAGACACTGGTATTTATCAAGAATTTAAACAACACGGAGTCACCACTAATGTTTTTTTCCTTAGTTTGTGCAAATGCTCTATGAAATACCTATAAAATGTCTATCAATACCGAATTCATGCAAAGATTACAATATCTACTCTTCTTCCACCCAAATTTATCAATGATGATACAAACGTTAGTGCAATAACTTTATAAGATGGAAATATTACACTCAGAACTTTACAACTTTGAACAATTCTTATAGATCTGAATAGATAATGATGTTTTAGAAATGTATTATCACGTAGATCATGTAAGATACACTATCAAGGTATGTACATGTATACCTTTGTTCAAATACTCCCCGGAAACGATGCCACTAGTGTTGTTGACGGGCCAAATGGATATGAACTAGTAAAAAATTAACAAATCATCCCCGGAAAAGTAAATCTGTTCCCCGAAAATGGTGCCACTATTGTTGTTGATGGGCCAAATAGTTATGACCTGGAAAAAAATCACCAAATTATCCTCGGAAACACAAATAAGTTCCCCGAAAACGGTGCCACGAGTGTTGTTGTTGCACAAATAAATCTCAGAGCTCAAATAATCCCTGGCAACGGCTCCACTTGTGTTGGTATTTAAATTTTTTCTCCCTTTCAAGATGAGCAGCATCATAGAATTGGCATGCAGCTTACAAAAATATAGATCATGATGTGTGTCATTTTGTAGTCATGGATGAGATCTAACTAGTCCTTTGTCACTTAGATTTGTGGAGAGATGGATAACACCTTCAAAGGATTTGACTTATCCTCATTGCTTTAGGCTGTGCCTTTCGACCAGGGTGAGAGGACCCTTAGTGAAACCTCTATTTGATGTAGGAGATGGAGATATCCTTCTTTTGTATAAATTTTATGAAGAAAACCTTGGGAAAATACAGTCAATACTCCATAATTTAACTCTCAAGCGTTGTCACTTCTAAAAGATAGAGATAATTTCAAAAGAAGGCTAAGGTTACTGAAGACATTAAGAAATCCTAATTGTTCTGCATATTTTAGTAAATAGATTTTTTTCCTTTGTTGATACATAGGGAAAATAGGGGTAGTCCAGGATGGATTCATGGTTTTTGAATTATTTTGGTGGGAGATTAAGCAGGATAAATTTGATTAGACCAGATCTTTGAGAAACTTCACAAAAATGGACAAATCAACAAAAAAAATCTTCATAACAGTTAAGACATTCATTCAACCAGAAGGTGTGCTTCAATGGAGGCCCAGATCAACATGTTTTCACAAAATATTTGAGACTCTAACACGAAAGATCGAGTGAAAAGACACAATTAAACACCAAAATATCTGATCAATCATGCCTAAGGTACACCCAAAGACTTACATACAATCTTTATAAACAAATGACAGTGGAGTGATTTTAAATTTGTTTATCTCATCATAAGATGAAGGATCTTCCTAAAATGAAATTACAAATTCCACTAAATTATCATAGGGATGAGATCCTGTGTGATTTCACAAAGATTTCAAAGTAAGATTGTAATAGGAACTGAAGAAAACATTTGCAAATATTCTGAAACAAAGAAGACATAAATTGCTAAAGATTGAATAGAAATTAATTTCAAAATTGCTTAGATTCATCAACAGGGGAAAGCTTCCAGAGAAATCTTAGTGCTCGTTAATGGCTATACATCTGCAACCAACTTGACATGATAGAAAATATAACATAGAAGGAATTAACTAGGTATCTCGGATTGGTCTCTCAGAAAGATGACTTTCTCAAATTTTCTCTTAAGAATTCAACCCCTGACCTTTTGTAAGAGTATTCTCATTGCATTTATACATTTTACTCACTCAATTTTCCCTCAAAAAGAGAAAAATATTTGAGGGACCTTTGCTTCTTACCAATATTTCTTAAAAAGTGACGTTTAACAAATCAACATCCAAAATCTGTCAGCTAGAGCAATTATGAACTTATCACATTTCATGGGCCCTTGAATAATGACTAAGATGTCATGCCACAAATTTTTGGAAATCCTCCTAATCATTCTCATTCTGTCATGCAAGAAATGCCCTTTTTAATCATTTTCTGAAGTCTATGCATAGCTGGATCTGACAAGTAATCCTTTTCGACCTTGAGGCAACACCTTGTTCACCTTTTGCACCTGCAGCTTTCATCATTTCATCCTTTTCCCTCTTTTTCCTCTACAATTCTACCCCACATCCATATTTTCCTATAATTCCCATTTTTGCAAGTACCTGAGCAATTCCAACTTCAAAATATCGACCTTAACAATCCTTAGACTCATAAATTAAGTTCTGAATCCATTTAATGGAACTTTCCAGACAAAAATGACAAAAACTAGTGTGTATTCACATCTCCAGGAGTCTTGGAGAAAAAATGACAAAAAATAGGTGAAATGCATATCAACTGTTGATTCTTCCCCTTCAATACTTTATTTTAGATCCATCCACGTGTTTCCTTGGTGCAACTGCAAGGGAGAAGTACAGGGGCAAGTTTCCAAACAAGCACGGGCCTTCCACATGCCTGGGGCCCAAGAAAAACTCATTTTGGCCTTTGAAAAGTCTGAGTAAAAAAGGAGGTAGCGGAAGCCTCCACATGTCTCAATGGTGCACTTTGAGATGGTCCCCAAAAGAAGAGACCCCAAACAAGTGTGGGCTCACCACGTGTCTCAGTCTGGTAGAGATGTTAAGAAAGCTGAAGGATCAGTGGAAGGCGCCATGTGTCTAGGGTCTGAGACAATTTTTCTTTGCCATTGAAAAGTCCAAGCAAAGGCGGAGTGAGCAGAAGCATCCAAGTGTCCTCCTAGCACTTCTTCAAAATAAAACTTAGGGGTCAGTCCCCAAATAGCTGTTGTCCCTCCACGTGTCCCAGGCATTTAAAAATTGCTTTGAAAATTTTAAGTATAGAGCGGAGACGGCGGAAGCCTTCACATGTCTCCGTCTCGCAATTGTCTAAGGTGGGACCCTGAGGTAGATCCTCAAACAAGTGCCAGCCCTCCATGTGTCCATGGTCCGCCAAAACTACACTGGCCACATGAAAAAAATTTCTAAGTCTGGGCAAGTTAGTGAAAACCTCCACATGTCTCCCCGGCACAACTCCAAGATCAAACCAAAACATGAATTTTCAGATGAGCACCGGCCCTCCACGTGGACAAGTTTTGAGTTGAAGCAAGCCTTAGATTTTTCAAAGTGCCTCGGTGAGCCGCATCTAACCAGAAAGGCCATGTTCCCACTAATGCTAAGATATGAATTTGACTAGGAAAAATACACCTATCAAACTGTAAAATACAGGAAAATTACGATTTATGGCTGGAAATGAATCCTTATTCACGGACATAGAGTTTTAAAATGAGATAAGGCCCAAATTTGATCCTCCAAGCCACCTCTAATCACTTTTCCACAAATATTTGGGACAAAAATGACAGGGAAAACAAAACATGACTATGGAAAAGGGAAGGAAGGGAAAAAACCTAAGTTTTCACCCAAGTTATAGACTCTTTCACACGGACAGAGGAACAAAAAACAAATTCTAGACTTTTAAGTGATCCTCAACCAAGGAAGGAACTGATCATGAAAACCAAATGGATGACAAAGTTTTTATGCGTTAATACAGGGAGATAGAAAATACAAAAGAGCTTGCAAACTGAAGAACTTCAAGGAAATGGGGCGAGACCAGATTGAGCACCAATAACATTCACTTCATATCCCGTCATGGCCGCCAATAGGGGTAGTTTACCTCAAGCTCAATTCTAAGAATGCATACGTAAAACTGGATCAATTATGACACCAAGACCAGATATTTATTCTCCCATATGGGTATTAAATCAACAAAGTGACAACTAAAACTAACTCGGGGCTTTAGATGACTAAAAACTTCTAATTTACTCCATCATACCCCTGAAACAACCACTAACGCTAATCCACAAGAATAACAGCATACAATTTAGCATTCCACGAATGGAGTCATAATGGGTTTATCACATCATACGACTAAATCAAGAGTTAGGATTCACCAAACAACTTTTTTACAAGGGAGAATTAAGTTCCTATTACACCAAAATTTCACAACAATATCAATCCAATTCAACATTTTTGGTTAATCGGGTTTGAAAAAATACAACTAGTGAAGTACAGTAATTCAAAAAAAATTACTATTTTATTATTATTTTAATTATGGAGGTTCAAATTTTGCTAACTGGTTTTCAGTTTTCAAAGTTGGCTCAGGGGCCAAGCTTTGAACCTGTGGCTTTGATACCAAGTGTAATGCCCACATTTTTCTCAACAAGAAATCCCAAGAAACCCGATAGCAAATAGGAAAAATTATGGAATAATTTTTTTTTAAATTTTGAAAGGTTACAGGGCCTTAGTTAGGATTTTAATTAAATCCTGATTATAAAATTTTAAACTATTATAAGGTAGTCGAAACTAAAATAATGATTAATATTTTAAACCCAATTTCCAAATGATGTTACAATTTAAATCCTTCTCTACTAGACTCAAATATTTCATTTAAATAATCCTTATTTAGCTTTTCATTATTTAACTCGATTAATCCCTTTTTAGAAATAATTTATTTAAGGTCCATTATCAATTTTATATTAAATCATACAAGGATAATAATCTTGCATTGTTAAATTCAAGTAATTTATAATAAGTTCATTATTCAAAAAGGACATGATACAAAACTTAGCCTAGACCCTTAGGCCACCATTTAACATTACACACACATATTTTTATTTATTTCATTCCCACCTAGATACCCCATCACTTAAGTGATGTAGGGTTCATCCTACTCCCTTAGATCTAATCTTTCTCAGCCCTTAGATTTAGGTTTGGAAATATTAACCGGAGAAATCCTTATGGAATGCCATATATTCATTTCTTCAACCTATTCTCTTATTTCAATTGTTTGTTTTTCTATCTTAAGGAAGGAGGAGAGGAAGATGAAGCCATGAAGGCCCTTAGAGAGGATTTGGAAGATCTTCTTAGTTAAGTTTTGTTTTTAGGGAAAATATCTATCCATTTCCTTTTTGGTCTCTCTTTTTTATTTGTTTTTATATAGTATTTTCTTGCTGGTTAGTTGTATATACAATTGGTATATACCCATTTGGGTAAAACATGAAACCCTACATATTAATTTTCAGTAAACACATCCATATATATATTTTTGTTTTATTTTAAATACCTGAAAAATTTCAAAGGATTTGATTAATATACCAATATATTTATATGAGTATTTTTATTAAATTTTTAATATTAATTTTATCTATTAATGATTACTAATAAATAGTATGTATATATATATATATATATATATATATATATATATATATATATATATATATATATATTCTTTTAAATGTAGTATTGATAGTTATTAATAATGTTTATGTAATGCTATTATAAATTTTTGAAATATTCGATGTATATTATTAATATATATATATATATATATATATATATATATATATATATATATATGTATTAATAATATAACTTTTTTTTTAATTAAGTTTCTAATTAATAGATAAGGGTTTAAATAGAGGAGAAAAATAAATACATTTAGCATTTAGAAGTTTATGTGGGTATAGATTTGCATACATAAAAGTAATTATTATAGTATACAAATTTGGTATTCGTCAAAACTTAATTAACTTATCACTTTTAATTTCCTTTATATAACTATTTTGATTGTATAATTTGTTGTGATTCATTCATTTACTTAAGTCAATTCCTAATGCAACAAAGAAGGATATATATTAGTAAATCAATTCTATCTAATCCTTTTTATACATTTAGTTGGATAAGGGAAAAATATACCACTCTTACATGAAATTTATTTCAATAGCCAAGCAAACAAGGATTTCCAATAATGCAAATAATCAATATTTGTGTAATATACCTTATGGGATACTACTTAAAAATGCACAAAATATTGAAAGTTTGCAGCCAAATGAAATACTAATTTATGCAGATTTTTACAGTAAGGACAAGGAACTAAATAAAATCAATATCTCCAAAAATATCCACTCAAATTACTTGAAAATTAAAAGAGATCTCGATATTATTATAGAGGACATAATAAAATATTTTTAAAATTTTACACTAATTAAAATGCTGCCAAAAAAATCACAGCATGCCCTAGACAGCTGGAAACTTCAGAGGTTCGTAACTCTCTAAATACAAGAGAAAAAATTAAAGCTCTTTGGAAACAACATTAACATATATAGGAAATAATATTTCTACCTTCAAATCTCAAAATGGTTGACTACAAAACCCCCAAATAAAGGCTGCAAGTTGGTAAATGGGAAAATGGTTGGAAATTGATGAAGATGCCTTCAATGTGGTACCAACGCCCTGCCCAAATGGTTGTCAGTAATCTAACCCAAAAGCCCTCTGTTATCTTCCCCAAATGCCCGCAAAAATCCTCAAACCCTTCCTCTGAACCCTTTGTTATTATCTCTGTGACATAGCCCTAAAAATGACTCCAAAAATGATAGAATAGGGTAGATCTCTCATTACCGAAGAATGCCTTGCTAGCTAGGGACGAGTCTCTCACCACCGAAGCTAGGGTCACTATGCGATTTGAATCCACAAGCTGTAGATGTGCAACAACAGCAACTGCACGTGAAGGAGGCTAAAAATGTATGTGACAAAAGGTTCCTTTCCTTTCTCCCCCAGATCCTTATATACTTCTCCAAGGCAAAAGAGCCCCAACAAACCCTAAACGCATTTCATTCTATGGAGAGGACAATAAAATAAAATGTAACTAAAGTTACTTTTTCCCATTTAAGTCATTATGGTCCAAAGTGACCCCCAAACACAAAACTTGAATAGTAGTAACTGTTATCCAAAATTCACCCCCTAGGGTAATTTTGATAACATGCATCAGAATATTCAAGTCCCAGGAAAATAGATTGATTCAAGGCCCAAAATCGTGTTTTTGGGGTCCCCTTGGCTTCTTTCTAACTCTCCTGTCCAAGGAGAAAACCCAACAGGTTAGAAAAGGTGAAAAAGTTGCAAAAAAGCCAAGCTTGGGGCCGAAAAAGCAAGAAAATTGGCTAAGTCCTAGTCCAGGTGGCCTGCGGGACAGTTGGGACATCAGGACGCGTGGGACGCGAAAAGCCAAAATGGCCAAAAGAGGGAACAAATTGCCTGAGTCTTGTTTCGCACAGTTTGGGACAATTGGAACAAAAGTACGCGTGGGACGCGGATCGGCCGGTTTGGCGCAAGTCAGTCCATTTCGGGTGGTTCGGAGATATTTGTCCCAGGCAGTCCGGGACAGTTGGGACAAAAGTACGCGGAGGACGTGAACCGGCCAGTTCAGCCGAAGCAGAGGACTTTCAGTTTGGGACATCCGGGACAAAAGTACGCATGGGACGTGAAAATCTGAAGGATCTGAAAGTGAATGGGATCTTGCCACGTGTCTTCACCTCAAACCGAAAACAAGGAATCCCGAATCGGGCGGTTCAGAGAAATTTGTCCCAGAAAATTTAGGACATCCGAGCCAAAAATACGCGTGGGACGCGAAAAGGTGAAGTGGCCGAAAAGAGACAAGGAGGCCCACAAACGAATCGCAGTGTGACACGTGTCACAAGGGGAGGCGCAATGGAAATTGGCTAAGTGTTTTTTGGCCAAAAAATTTCAAAGGGCAAGGTTTGAAGGGTCGGCCCGAGCTAATAGACACAGGACACGTGTCCTAAGGCGGGGGAGTTCGGAGCCAAGGAAAGACTTAGGAAAATTTGATAAAACTCTTGGGCCAAAAAATTAAAAGACAAGGATGACCCCGCGCCCCGTCCTCCAACCAGATCACGCCACGTGTCCCAAGTGGCAGGGGCACGAGGAAAAAATGGAAAATTTTCCAAAGTTATAAAAAGTCAAAATTTTCAAAGGAGAACCCACGGAAAGGGAAGGAGAGAGAATTTCTCATCCAATCAGTGCCCGACACATGTCATCCAAGTGGCAGAGTGTGGGAAAAATTCAAGTGTTTTCCCGCCGATCCGTTTTTGGGCCGTTTTTTGCCCTAAATCTTCAAACGATCATATCTTTTGATCTAGAGCTCGGATTTTCGCGTTCTTAAATAAATATCAATGGAAAGCTGGTGAAATTCTCTACACGATTCTGGGGTCAATCTTGAATTTTGGTTCAGTTTGGAGAGATAAAATCAAGGAAACGTCTCTGGCGCGTGGTAATGGCCAGAAGTGATGTTTCAACAACTAGTTTTAATGCAGAATGGGTCACATTCTTCTTCAGTATGGTCAGAAATGTCAGGGCATGGGTCTGTAAGGACATCCATGCTGTCTTAATGTATCTGCATTCAATGAGGAATGGCTCCCACATTTTTTTTACATGTTTTCTCTCTCCTGGGCTGGACCCATGCATTGTATAAAGCCATATTTGGCTCATTTTTTAAAAAGGTGGTTCATCTTTTCAGATCTACCCTCCCTTCTTTTCTTCTCTAGGGTTGAAAATGGAGTTCGAACCTCCTCCCCTACTCTGTAATGGCATTTTTTTCCTTTTACCATTAAAATGATGTTCTGTGCAAACTTCTGAAGCAACAAAAAACGTGTTTCGTTATGCATCTGTCCATCCTTGCTCATTTTTTCACTTGTTTTCTTCTTGCCTCTCTTCATTGCAGGTATTTGTGCACATTTGAATGTTCATTGTAGGTTCGGAGCTGTGTTCATGGAGTTTTGGAACATTTTCTGTGTGAAATCTATCCTTGGGCCTGTGATGCATCTGTCCATCCTTCCCATCGCTCACCTGTCTTTGTTCCATGGCATTTTTGATAGATGTTCAACATTTTCCTTCTCTGGTGTATCATCGTTTTAGTGTAGGCTTTGTTTTTCCCTTTTCTCTCTCTCTCTCTGTCTCTTTGGCATGGTTAGATTAGGTTTAGATTAGCTTGCCTGCACTGGAATAGCTTGTGGTAGGTAGTTTAGGAAGAGGAACCAGCCTTCTCTGGAGATTCCTTTCTCATTTTCACGAGTCCCACACTCAAAGAAAGGATTCAATGTTGTGCAATCACACTGGATGCTAGAGTGATCAATCTAGAAATCTGATCAACGTCCAGGGGTGCTATGATTTTGCACCAATAGTAACCATGTGGCCCCTTCCCAATAGATCGCAGTGGCCACAGCCCCTTGGGTATGACCATGGCTTGGACTCGACTTGACCCTGAGGCCTTTGGCATAGGAAAGGGGACATTATAGTCCTACATTCCCAAGAAATGCTTGAACCCAAGCATTATCCCGTCATGTTGCAGAAGCTGAATACCACGCCGTAAGTTTCTCCACCTCACCCTGTAGTCAACTAATGATCGGTGTGATGCGAAGTAACCATGACACCCCATGTAGTGATCATGCTCTCCATGCCATGTAGAGAACAATGTTACTCCTAAAGTAGCATGATGCCCACACCGACTATCCACTGGTACCCACACCAAAATTTCCATTCTGTCCAATCCCTACCAATGTAACTCTATCATCATGTGATCACTCACTACCTCTCCAATCAACTCCTGGGTATGAAAGTTCACTCGGAATCCTATAGAATCCCTTGAATCGACCTGTGAAACAATCTATATACTCAAAAATGGCGCTAACTCTCCCACATGACCTACACTCATGTGAGAACAAGGCTCCTTATAATGTATCTCAATGTGTCCCATGGATGAAAAGTCCTAAGACTCCAGTAGACAGTCAACCAGTAATATCAGCTCCACATAGTCCATCTCCTACACTGACTGTGAACCTACTGAATAACCTTGAGTCAATTTCATCTCTCCATTGAATAACACATGGGTGAATTTCTCACCAGGCATACAAGCAATAAAATGCATAGGAGTTTTATCCCATGTCGATTCAAAAAATGATGAACCCGTAAGCTCAGACTTGTCATAGTGACAAACTGTATATGCCTGTATAAATTTGAGGATATCCTCCCTCAACCAATGCCATATGAACCTCTCTGACATGAACCTATAGGTCTCATCGAAGCTTGAATTCCCAGTCAAGGAAGAACAATGCACATGTCACAATATCTCCATCCTCAACCATGAATCTAACACAAGGCTCAATCTTCCCTGAAAGAAGATGATCTCATCCTCCAATCTGTAGTTTTCATCCTGTATGTGACCATCCCGAATCTCGCAAGTGTGTCGGTTCTTGGAGTACTCACTAAGAAAATTAGATCTCCAGCGACTGAAACTTCAGATGACCAACATAATGATAAACTTAGATGATCTGAACCTGTAATCCTAATCTTTGTAACTATCTCATGTGTAACATTTCTGGCACATCCACATCCATCATACTCCACATTGATCCACAATAAATAAACTCCTCACCATGCCGGAACATCCCCTCCATCCCCTCAGCTGTAACAACCCTAGGTGCTCTTGTAGATAATCCCTTCAAAATCACATTCCTTCCCTTAGACTTAAACTTCTGCTCTATTGTTTGAAAGTTAGTCTGAGACTTGGTCACTCCCATACCGAAAATGTGGAAATCATCGGTATATGTATAGTTACTCATCATGATGCTCACTTGGGGAGCCCGCCATGTGCACCTCATAGACTCTCCATTGGATACAACACCATTGAATCCCTCAAATTCCTCTGTCTGTAATCCTCATCTCTCAATCAACGAGGCATCAATACGGTTGTGGGTTACCCCACTATCAATGAGTACCCCAAATCATTGACCCTATATAACTCCTATATCCTTAATGCCTTGTACATCAAAGTACTAGACAATGTGGTTATAATTTCCCGAGGAAAAGTCTCCTCATCCTGCCCTGCATCAGAAACTATTCAACACAACCCCATCTCCATCATCCATCTCATGAGTCTCTAACTCCTCACCTCTGTCATCCTCACTCTCCTTGAAGACCTCAATGAATTGGGCCTTCCCTCTACCTTTTCCATCATGTCTTAGAACCCCAATGTGTGTGTCAATCAAAACATAGTTTCTTTCGCCTCAACTCATCTCTTTCCTCTTAGGAAATGATTGACTTCTTAGCCACCTCCTACTTCTATGGAGGATCCCTCTACTGAAGTTCATCTGATCCAGATGGAGGTTCCCTTTTTTGAAAGTGATGTGGAGCCATCAGTTTTGGATTGGGTAACTCCAAGTCCCAATCTTTCCTAATAACCTTGTGTTGATCAAGAATTTCGCGCTTGTTACCTGTCCAAGTTAATGTACCAAACTAAACACAAAAACCTTGAAAAAACTCAAATGAAATTGATACCTGATGGACAAGATCTGAAGATGTAGATGGATAAGGAAGCCGATGTAGATAAGACGGGCGCACATGAGCAATTCTGCACAGTAGATCCAAGTAACCTGCGAGACACCGATGCTTGACAGAAAAAGACCACGTTAAAAGATATTTAGGTGGACTGCCCGAGAAGCGGGTCCGGGAAGCGATAAGCTCCCTCGGCGGATGTCAGTCCACGTTTTTCAATTAAGTAAAGAAGCATACATGATAAAAGATGTACGTACAGGACTAGATTTTCTGATCAAAGTAATAAACAGAATCTAAACAACAGACAGAAAGCAACAGAAAATAGGGAACTGTGAAAACAAAGCTGGATTTGTGTTACCTGTGTCCTTTTACCTGTCTGATAGGATGATCGGCGTCGATTATGTAGAATCGGCTGTATAGATCGACTGGTTCAGATCGGTGTCGACTGATATAGATTGGCGTCGATCCGAGACAAAGTGCGAGAAGATTTGGGAATCGGAAAACGAAGGCAAGATCGTCAACGTCTGCTGGATCTGCAGAAGCCGGAGAGATACTAGCAAGGCTCCACCTGTGCTGGATGCAGGAACAGAGTCACCAGAAAATCAATGGAGACGTGCGATGTTGATGTGGTAAGAGCAGAGTAACGGTGCTCCTCTCAGGGATTGATTTGGACAAGATTCACTCTCACTCGATAGATAATGTTCACACTTGATGCTCAAAACTCTCTCGTTCTCTCTCTTATCTAATCTGTGTCTCTCTTACAATTTGTGTCTCCTAGAACTGAGTTCTGGGCTTCTATTTGTAATTATTAAATCGGTGCCGTTCCGAAAAATCGGTGTCGACCGAGTACCGGTCGGCGCTGATCATGGAACAGACTCCCGAAATGGCCAAAAGGAGTGATTTCTAGAAAGATAAGAGTGATCCCTCCACCTCAAATATGGGAAATATCCCGCTGCTTGGTTTGGGAGGAGGAGAAATAGGGGGGATATATGGATAGAATAGATATGGGGTAGATAAGTGGTTAGGATACATGTAAAAAGGTGTAATTAAATAGTTAATATTTAATTACTCATGGGTAAAACATAATGGGGTGAATTAAACTTAGGATAGGTGTTTAAATCACAAATTGAATAATACCCCAAGGGGATAGTGGTGATATAAACGTGCCCCAGGTTACTTGAGAGAGAAAACGCGCACGAGGGACACTAAATTGGATAACCAATTTTAGGTGTCTACATTTTGCCCCTTTTTGTCAAGTAACTTGCGATAAGCAAGGTTGTGAGACAAAAACAAGGAGGTGGAAGAAAGGAAGAAAAAGTGATGATGTGATCCCCCTCAAACTAGGGATGGGATGGGTGATAGAACAAATGATCCCAAGTTTGAAAAAGGTAGATGAAAACGTAGGAAGCCCCAGCTAGATGTCTGGAGTAGACCTGATCATTAATGACGCACAAAAATAAATAAAGAGGCAGCAACCTAAGGAACTCACATTGGTAGGGCAGACTAGACGGTCTCCTCATGAGACGACGTTAGTACCTACAGACCCATGAGTGTAAGGAGGGCTGCAAAATAGTCAGCATCTAAAGAGAGACACATTGGTAGGGACAACCAGACGGTCTGCAAAGCAGATGACGTTAGTGCCTACAGACCCATTAACTCTAAGCTTCCAAAAAAGTGCGAGTGCCCCATGCAAAGGGAACAAACTCGAAATGGATGATAATATCGAAAAAGTATGTGCCAAAAGGTAACAGTCAGGGCAGGATGACGACCAGATAGATAAGCCAAGCATCAACACCATGGCAAGAAGATTAGGAGATGGAAGTAAACATATAAATATGTGGAGAAGTGAATAATGCAACCCATCGGCAAAATGAGTATAGACATGGATAGATGTAGCGTAATTATGATGGATATAGACATAGACCGATAGATGATGAATAGATGTGATGGGATAGACATAGATGTAGAGGATATAAATAGATGTGATTTGATGTGATTGATATGTGGATTTAATTTGGATGAGAAAATAGATATAGATAGATGTAATGTTACTTGGATGGACAAGTGTTTAGATGATGTGATGGATAGGTGGGAGTTGATAGTTGGAATGGATTTGATATTTTTGAGATTTTTAATTAAATTTTGATGAAAATAGATAGATAGACCCACATGTGTTTATAATAGAGGCGATGAGATGTGTTTTGGACAAAGTAGATCAGATGAAATTAGATAAATGATAGAGTTTGATTAAATTAACATGTTAAATGTTAATTTAACTGGATGAAATAATTGGAAATACTCTCTGTGAGAGCCAAGGATGTAATGAAAATGACCTTGATTAGAAATAAAGGAAATACACCTAGATAAGAAGAAAAATGATAAGCTGGGCTCCTAACCGACCATAAATAGAATCTGGATAGGAAACCAAAAGATCATGCATACAAGGCCCTATATGAGGTTAAAATAAACCTGACACTAACTAGCCGCAAACCAGATTTAGGAGGGAAACGGAAGGAGCAGTAAGTAGGTATCTTGTCGAAATTTACAAGGGACAGAATACATGTTCATACTGGGAAAATAGGATTCTCCATATGATCGACAAAAGGTCTTATATCTCAGCTTCATGATTTCTAGCAGAAAAGCAAACTGATCAATGCGGGAAGTTTGCTAGATATGGAAAGACTGATCAATACGGGAAGTCTTTCAGTGATGCTAAAAAGTGTATAAACTGACTGAAAGGCTGATCAATGCAAGAATCCTTGAGAATTCCTTTGAGAAACAGCCGTCCTTCAAGGGAGCGGTCTGTATTTTGAATTTTAATGATAGCCATCCTTCGAGGGCATGGTCTATATCTTTTGATTCATTTGATAATGTATGGATAGCTGTCCTTCAAGGGATCAGTCTATCTTTTTTGGATAGCATCTTTTTTTAATTTGAAAAGCTTTTTGGAAGAAGCTGAGTTTAGACCTAGATAGATCAGATAGAGGGGAAGAAAACGTATAAAGAGCACGCACTCATGCCCCGAGTAGATCCGATTAAGATAAGCACTTGGGACAAATGAAGTGGTGATTAAGGTATTCCTACCATGAGGAGAAACATATCCAGAAGAAAAATGCTATGAGTAGAGCCGCGATACTCATATTTAAGGTAAAAAAGACAATAGGCGGAGAACCACATAGTTTCGAATCACCATGAAAGTATATGACTGGTTGTTAGATGGATGAAAGATCTGTCTTGCGACTAGATTTGTGTAAGATATATTTTAACAGTAGAAGGGCCGTAGATGCAAGGCATTAAGAGGTTCCACTTCAGGTATACCATCCATGGAAGATAGACGATAAGCCCCAGACCCATATTTATGAGTGATAACGTACAGACCCATCCAGTTGGGAGAAAACTTACCACGCTGACTCCTTTCGAGTGTAGTGACATTTTGGTTTTCTTTAAGAACAAGATCACCAATTTTGAAGTCACGGTGCTGCAAGTGCTTGTTATAAGCACGTTTGACATGCTCAAGATAGACTTGATGATGTTCAAGAGCGTTGAGACGCCGCTCATCTAATAATTCAAGTTGTGCTAGACAATTTTGACGATAGCCCTCATCAGAGACAAATTCTCTGAGAGAAACACGGAGAGATGGGATTTGGACTTCCAAAGGAAGAACAGCCTCAGACCCATAGATGAGAGAGAAGGGAGTAGCACCAGTAGGAGTACGAATGCTAGTCCGATAAGCCCAGAGAGCAAAAGGGATATGTAAATGCCAATCCCTACCAGCTCGACTAGTTACCTTTGCGAGGATATTACGCAAAGTTTTATTGGAAGCTTCGGCCTGGCCATTAGCTTGAGGATAGTATGGAGAAGAAAAGCTGAGTTTGATATTGAAAGCGTCGCAGAGGTTCTGCAAATCAACGTTCTTGAAAGACTTACCGTTATCTGTGATGAGTTTGTGTGGAACACCAAAGCGACAAATGATGTGTTGATAGACAAAATCAACTATGGGTTTAGCTTTTGTTGAAGAAAGAGGGATAGCTTCCACCCACTTAGTAAAGTATTCAGTGGTAGTAATGATAGAATGATGACGCTGTGAAGAACGGGGATTGATGAGACCAATGAGATCAAGACCCCATTGCGAAAAAGGCCACAAATCCACTGTAGGTTGTAAAGCTTGACTAGGGATATGTGTGAGATTGGAATGTTGTTGACACTTGACACATTTCTTAGTGTATTCACAACAATCTCGATTAAGAGAAGGCCAATAATATCCCAAACGTAAGATGCGTTTAGCTACGGCCAAGCCACTAAAATGTCCACCACAGATACCGTCATGGACCTCCTGGATAGCTTTAGATGATTCAAGGGTTTTGAGGCACCGAAGCAAAATACCATCAAAGCCGCGTTTGTAGAGGATCCTGCCTAGAATAGTATAGCGATTAGCGCGTAGGATAAAAGATCTTCTACCATTGGAAGTTAGATCTGGAGGAAGCACTGAATGAGATAGATAATCAACGATCTGTTGATACCACTCATCCTGAGTATTGGTTGTGACAACATGGATTGAAGTTAGTTGCCTAAGATGAGATGGTTGATCTAATCGTTGCACAGCCACATAAAGTCGCGAGTCCTCGGTAAAAGGTGGGATAAGCGAGGCTAACGAAGCCATTGTATCTGCGAATCGATTCGCAGTGCGAGGAATAGCTTGGATAGTGAATTTATCGAAAGATTGGAGTTGAACGAGAACGATATCACGATATTTTTGAAGGATATCATTCTTGCATTGATAGACACCCGTGACTTGATTAACGATGAGTTCAGAATCACCAAAGATGTCAATATGACGAGTGCCGAGATTAATGGCATTTTGAAGACCCAAGACAAGAGCTTCATATTCAGCCATATTATTGGTGCACTCAAAGTTCAATTTGTGTGCGACTGGGATAGGCGTACCCCAAGGAGGAATCATCACGAAACCTACACCTCCCCCTTGCTGGCATTTGGATCCATCAAAGAAGATTTTTACTTTAAATGGAGACAGACCAAAATCAATTTGTTGGATATATTCATCGGGGAATTGAGCAAGGGGGACTTGAGTGTCTGGAAGAGGAGCATCAGCTAATTGATCTGCAATGACCTGACCCTTGATAGACTTTTGCGGGATAAACTCGAGATCAAATTCTGTCATAAGCATGAGCCAACGAGTGATACGATCATTGTGATAAGGCTTCGCATGAATTGTCTTGAGTGGATTGACACTTGTGACAATGTAAGTTTTGTGATTAAGGAGGTAATGACGAAGCTTAGAAGTTGCGAAGAAGAGAGCACAACACAGCTTTTCAGCTTCGGAATAACATGTTTCATACTCATGGAGGGTGCGACTGATGTAATAGACAGCTTGTTCTTTACCGCAAGCGTCCCGATGCGAGATCATGGCTCCCAGAGCATGGTCAGTCACAGAGATATAAAGATAGAAAGGCTCCCCCTCGCGTGGAGGTGTAAGCACAGGTGGAGAAAGAAGATAAGCTTTGAGATCATCAAAGGCCTTTTGGCAATGCTCATCCCATTCAAAATGAACATTCTTACGGAGGAGATGATGAAAAGGTTGACAACGGTCCGACAATTGTGAGATAAAACGACGCACTGATTGAAGACGTCCTTGGAGACTTCGGAGTTGCTTTAAGTTAGAAGGGGGAGGCATCTCAAGGATAGCTTTTATTTTTGCGGGGTCTACTTCAATACCCCTAATGGAAATGATAAAACCTAAAAGTTTACCAGTGAGAACGCCAAACACGCACTTAGATGGATTTAGACGAAGACAAAAGTGAATAAGCCTCTCAAAGAGAGGTGCAAGAATGAAAAGATGATCCTGACGACGTTTGGATTTACTGAGGAGATCGTCGACGTAATCTTCCACAGTTTTGTGTAAGAGATCATGGAAGATGTAGGTCATTGCTCGCTGATAGGTTGCTCCTGCGTTCTTAAGACCAAAAGGCATGACACGATAACAAAAGGTCCCCCAAGGAGTTATGAAAGAAGTCTTATGTTGGTCTTCTGGTGTGATGAGAATTTGATTATACCCAGAGAAACCATCCATAAGAGAAAGCATCTCATGACCCGCAGTTAAATCCACGAGTTGGTCGATATTAGGTAGAGGAAAATCATCTTTTGGACAAGCAAGATTAAGATCCCGGAAGTCGGTACAAATTTGAATTTTCCCAGTAGCTTTAGTTACTGGTACTACATTGGAAACCCATTGTGGATAATCGATGGGTTGGATGAAGTTAGCCGAGAGCAAGCGCTGCAACTCTTCTTTAACAAGAAGGGCTACTCTAGGGTGCATTTTACGCAATTTTTGTTTAACTGGTTTGATGTCGGGAAGAGTAATGATATTGTGGACCACGATATCAGGATCGAGTCCTGGCATATCCTCATATGACCAAGCAAAGGCTTGACGATGGTTGGAAAGAAAAGTGGTAAAGTCTCCTAACTCCTGTGGATTAAGGGATTGGCTGACCTTAATGATGCGAGGGTCTTTAGAAGTCCCTATATTAAGGTCGACAGTGGCTTCGTTGAGAAGCGTAGACGTGTCAGAAGGAATGGTTTTAGGAAGATAGGAATCCTCTACCCCCAGATAGGTGAGGACAGAATCATCATCCGCACAGTGGATAGTGTTGATAGTAGGAGAGTCGTCTCCAACTATTTCAGGGAAAATTAACGGTATGGAAGTGGACCTGTCATTAGTCTTATAGGCTAGTGGCCCTAAGGAAATGGTATTGACTAAAAAAAAAAGTTAGACGGGATGGAAATGGCGTCGTCCACATCGAGTGATGCTTCTGACCTAGCGGGAGAAGATGGTTCCTCAATAGGAAGAGGCTCATCGAGAATAGTGACGGTGGCTTTTGAAAGAGGTTTAAATCCTAAACCAAATTTTTGATGTGGCTTGAGAGTTGGAATGGATGCGAGGTCATGCACACCTTGTTCATATTTACCCAAGCCAAAGCCCTTCCACGCGCATCGATATAAATAAGTTTTTGCAAACGTGGGATTCTGTAGACAATCGAACCATGTTGAATAAGGTTTGGTCCTAGGAGGAGAATCCAGGTGATAGTGAGGCGTATCAAGACCACCGTAAATGAAATTAGTCTGTTGATTGGGTAGACCAATGGTGACGATGCGACCAAGACCTGGCTGATATTCAGGTTGTTTGTCTGGTCTACCATACTCACTAGGTTTGAGATGGGCGTCAAAAGAAAGGAGAGGAAGCTCTCCCAGTGAGAAACGCTGTAATGTCTCTTCTAAATTTTGTAAATCCGGTAGTTTGGTTGTAGGTATGGAAGAAGATGAGGCCCCGTCAGGAGAACAAGCATTTTCCTTTAGAGGGGCAGACCCTGTGGTCATGTCGCATTGTGTGGAAGGAAAAGGATCTCCTGGATGAGTATAGATTTTTCCCTCATATTGATATTTTAAGCATCGATGGAGGGTGGATGGGACACAATGCATTGCACGAATCTAGGAGCATCCGAGGATCATATTATAGTGGAATTTCCCTTCAACAATGTAAAAGAGTTCGTGAAGCAACTTCTTACCTACTCGAATGGGTAGGACCACAGTTCCTAAAGTAACTGCTAGCTGATCGTTAAATGATCAAAGAGTGAAAGGCGGGGGTGACACTACGTTCTTTGGTAACTTAAGTTGCTCGAATGTGTGCGAGGAGATGACGTTGAGTGCAGCACCACTGTCGATCATAATGTGTTTTAATGTAGTGTTGTCGATTTGGACTGTGATAAAGAGGGGAGCCTCCAAATCCTCGGAAGAAAGGGAAGGAATTTCTGAATCTTCAAAAGAAATGGTGGTTGATGGTCTATTCAATCCAACAACCATCTCGAAGGGCTGGGGCTCATCTGAATTCACTGCGATGCGACACAGATTATCAATCAGAGCCTGGCGATGTTGCGGAGAGGATTGAATGAGGTCAAAAAGAGACATTTTGACCGGAGCCTGGGTGAGTTGTTTCATAACACTCTCCTCAACTGACACGGGAATTTGAGCCCGAGGTGCAGCACGAATAGAGACCCGAGGTCTCGGGGCTAATGAGGAAGGAGGAACTCCTTCGGGGGCTGCAGAAATGACAACCCGTGGTCGAGATGCTGTAGATGAGGATGGATTATCATACTGTTGGGTTCTAGTGGCGATATGAATTGTGTCGATTTGAGAAGGTGGAAGATCATTTGGAGTGGAATCACTATAAGTAGAGGTCTGAGTAGATCGTTGGGGTTCAGATGGAGCTAAGATGATAGGAGATACTTGTTCCTCCTCCTCTCCAGCAAAAGATCACTTTCTTCCAAAAGGTTGTTGACGACAGATTGAAGAGCTTTACATCCCTCGGTATCATGACCCAGGGTACGGTGGTAAGCACAAATCAAATCAGAGTTAAACCAGGTAGGTTTAACTCCTTTAGGGTTATAGGGTTTAATCGGAGGAAGAGATATGGATGAAGATTGGATAAGTTGGCGAAGGATTTCAGTATAGAACCCGGTAGACAAAGATGAGGACAGAGATGATGAAGGCGCCTCTTTTACTTTAACAGACTGCCGAGGTAAAAGAACCTGCATGTTAGGTTTGACAGTCTTTTTAGGGATCATCTTATTTTTTTGGACATCTGGAGGAGCAGCCTTGGGCACTTGAGATGGAAGTAAGTGAGACATGATTGATTTCGATGGAGGAGGAGCCCCTAAAATAGATTTTGAAGATGATGGAGATGTGACAAGTGTTGTGGTCTTCAGAGATAAGGGAGGCTGCTTGGTCGAAACTAATGATGATTTAGATAATGTCAATTTAGATGAGGGAGAAGCTCCCAAAGTAGGTATAATCGGAGGAACAGAGGGTGCCCTAGTTTTTGGTAACGAAGATGATGATTCTGATAAAAGAGGTGACGTCTTTTTAGTAGGTAAGTCCACTTTTCGAGGTGCTGGTGAAGAATGTGTTGTAGAAGAAGATGATGGTTTTGATAAGTTTGTAGAAGAAGACGCCTTCTCAGTGGACAAATCCAATCTTTTATGAGGCACAGAGAGAGATTTTTGTGGGAAAGCACCAAGAGTCTTGATGGTTCGAAATATGGGCTTTCCTTTTTCAGGGATGGTGACAATTTCAACCGCATAAGGTGATTGTAACCTTTTCGGGGGAAGCAAATGGGGAGGTACTGATGACGCAACGTTAGATTTCGGTTGTCTCAGTCTAAGTTCAGGAACCGAGCGTATAGGTGTCGGTGCTACTTCTTTAGATTTCCCCTTAATAGGCAAAGTAGCATTGGTGATGGAAGAAGTGAGTGATGAAGAAGCAGTTCCTTGCGAGGGAATTACTTCTGGTACAGTAATTGTGGGTGAAACTACTGTAGGAAAGAAAACAAGAAGAGTCAAAATCGAAGACGCTTCCGTCGAAGTTGGTACAACTATAGGTACATTCACCAATGGCATAGTCGCAGCAAAAATGGGAGAAATAGAAGTAGATGTATCTGCGGTGGAAACTCAAAGGGATGTAATTGCCTCGAGCATTGAAAGAATATCTGACGATGAGACAGATGAGGATGATACTGTCTCGGGTATGGATGGAAGATCAGACAAAGAAGCAGAGAGAGGTGAATCTGTATCTAACAATGTTGGAATATTCAAAGATGGGCTATCTGAAGATGGTGGAATCCCAACGATTAGTGAAGTGGAAGGAGGTTCTGATTCGGTCGATGTGTTCACAGATGGCTTAGTTTTAGAAGAAGATTCTTCAGTAGAGATGAAGCTGATAGTATGAGTGTTTGGTTTTTGAGACTCTGAAGTATCATGGTTTGGGGAATGATTGGGAAAAGGTTGCTTAAAAACATCCAGCGCTTGATTTGGGGGAGCATTTGGGTTATCCAGAATGAGCTCGCCTTTATCAATGAATTTCTGGACAAGATTTTTGAAGGTCTGACATCGTTCAATGTCATGACCTTTGGTTCTATGATAATGACAGAAGTCATTTTCCCTATACCAGAATGGACGTTCTTGGCTTTCATCAATATTCCTAATGGGGGGAAGTTTGATCATGTGAACTTCCAACATTTTTTCTAGGATAGAAGCATATGATTCCCCCAACGAAGTGAAAGATCGAGATGATGAGGACCCTTTTCGAGAAGATGAGGAGTCTCTTCGTGGTGTTTGATTAGAAGTGTTATCAGCTCGTGATGTTTTTAATACGATAGCATTGGTGGATCCCTGATTCTTGTCTTTAGAAGTGGAAGGATTTGATTTGGTAAACCGAGAAAAATCTGGTTTAGATTTAGAGCGAAGTTTTAACTTCCCTTGTTCAATGGCGCGAGACTCAAGTTTGCGTGCCATCGTAAAGGCTTCTTCAAATGTATGAAAGGTTCTGGATCCTTAAAGTGGAAGAAATATGATTAGCACAAGATCGAGTAAACAACTCGATCTGTTGGGATTGAGGAAGGGAGAAAGACAATTGGTTTATTATCCCTCTCCAACGAGCGACAAAGTCTGCAATAGACTCATCATCGAATTGACGAATGTTATAAAGATCTGTAATCGAGATCTTATGCATGATATTTATTGAAAAGTTTTCAACAAACATCTAGGCCAATTGAGAGAAAGAAAACAAGGAATGTTGAGGAATGTTATTGTACCAGTCTAAAGCAGGACCTGCTAGAGACATAGGAAAAGTACGGAGCATAAGCTCCTGATCTTGGACTATGAGGTAGCAAGCATGTTTGAATGCTCGCAAATGCTGTTGAGGGTCCTCCCGACTATGAAATTTTGAAAATTTAGGAAGTTCCCATTGGGGAGGATAAGGCTTAAAAGCCACTGAGGGGTGAATGGGTTCATTACACACTTCTTCAAAAGAGTATGAAGGACGAGCCCCTTTGGTGGAGGCTTCCAAGTCTGTGATTTTCTTGAAAATAATTTGAACCATGTCAGATTGAGGAGGAGGCACACTGGCATGTCCTACATAAGAAGCAAATGGTGGATGTTGTTGAGGTGTCAACGGGGGATTCATCTGTTGATTGATAGGATGATAAGAGGAGTAACCAGGCGTTCTGGGTGACGCCTGGTGGGGTATTTGCTGTGAAGGAGCCTGTGTATAGGCAGGCTGTGAGATAATAAGTGGTTGAGAAAATGAAGGTTGGATGACGGATGGAGCCTGTGATTGGTGGACTCCTATGCTTGTTGACTGAATCGGAATAGATTGAGGAACATGGGTGTCGATTTGATTGGACATGGTGGGGAACAAGACCTGAAAGAGGCTTTTTACTGCCAGATTAGTTATTAAGGGCGCCGATGCTAGAGGATGGGTGAAGGTCACTGTTGCTGGAACATTGGAAGAAAAACCCACTGGAGGACGAGAAGCAGGAACCAACTGACTAGTCGAAGGGGGTTGACTCATAAAGAGGTACTGACCCTGGGACACAATGGATGGCATAGATGAATTAACAACAATATGTGGGTGCACAGACGCACCCATTATAGCCAGAGAAGAGGACTTCTCAGAAGTAGGTTGTGGAATAGTCGAGGTAACTACGGCATTAGGAATAGGTAAGACTATTTGAGAACTAGTCGATATGGTCGGTGGAAGAGAAAAAGGAGGCACAGGTGCGCCACCCTCTTCCATGGCTCGAGGCGAGAAAAATGATGCTAACTGTTCTACAAAAGCCTGGGATGGTTCACGAGAATAATCATACACTTGCTGGATTGGTGGTCCCTGATCAGATATTTGAATAGACTTGTGTACTAGGTAGTCCATAAGGGCTACCGGATTGCGATCAAGGAGCGCCTGAAATTCAGGATCCCCACGAGGAACATACTCTAAGTCAGAAGCAGATGATATTTCTGAAGGACTAGGGGAAGCTGGACGTGATGGGGTTGCTTTGGCCTGATAGAAAGGATTATATGACCAGGATGGGGAACCAACTAACAGCGGTCCCGAGGAAGACCTGGGGGGTGCCGAAACATCCACACTAGTGGTGATCTCGGAGGAAGAAGGGGCTAGTTGAGCCATTCTTCTAGATTGTAACCGAGTGATGACCATCATAAACAAGCAGAAAAGAAGATTGACCTAACTAATGCACAGATAATTCAAGCAGCGTAGGTGATTATCTCTTTTAATTTTTTATGCTTTTAAGAAAGAAAATATTAGGGAAGGCCTTTTAGAACAGGAACTACTCAGATAGCCAAACTAAGGATGGTTTGGGGGATGTTTTGGTGAGGAGTCCCGAAGGCACTTCAGTAAAAGACTGGTACGTGGCTTGATATAGGGGCCTACCCCCGCACTTCACACACCGCTGCGATAAGGGAGTCGGGTGCTTTGCCAATATATACCAGAACTTCCGTGAATTTATAGCACAGCCCGAGTACCGCGTAGGCTCTTCCTCTTGGATGTCACTTCCAAGTAGGCGAGGCCAGGGAAAGAATTTTTGTTTAAATGCTTTATACCTAGTGATTTTGGCTTTGTGTGCAAGGGTGAAAAATAAAAATCAAATAGTGTCACTACCGATTTTGATCAATTTTCCAGCCTAATTAAAACTAGATGAAAAACATACAGCAGAAATGACAAAGAAAGAGTTCTTTTTAAGCACTTAAAAACGAAGTGTTTGATTTCAATGAAGACAAGTCAAACAGATTCTTTCCCAAATGCGATTAAATTATTTTTAAGCACCAAAAATTGAAATGTTCGAATGTGATAGAAAACAAACAAAGAAAGTTTTTTTTTTCTTTTTTTTTTTTTTTTAGTTCCTAAAAAGGAGAAAACACCGTAAAAGAGAAATACCTGTAGATTTAGCTCTCCAAGGTGTGTGGACTTCAAAAATCACGTTGTTGAGCTCTTCCCCTCAAACAATCCCATGAACAAGCAAAGTGCTCTGCAAGAAAAGGTTAAGCAAACACCAAACAAAATCCAGAAAGATATATCCAGATAATGGTGAAACGAAAATTTCTATTTTAAGGAACTAGAAAAATTTCAAGGAAATAACAATTTCGCATAAAGAGATGGATCAAACATGCAATCTTGAAATCAAAATGAAATATTTACTAATTTTATAAATAGAAATTGGAATTGAAATTTGTAAAAAAAGAACGGACCTAACTTTGCAAATTCAGAAATGAAAGAAGCAAGACTGAAACGATGAAAGGAAATGCTTAAGCAGAACTGATAAAAATCAGTGAAGAAAAAGAACAAAGCTCAAAACTAGAAAAGAGATGAACTTACCAATAAGGGACTTTGGTTGGGTCCCACCAAGGCGTGCCAGAATGTTGATCAAGAATTTCATGCTTGTTACCTGTCCAAGTTAATGTACCAAACTAAACACAAAAACCTTGAAAAACTCAAATGAAATTGATACCTGATGGACAAGATCCGAAGATGTAGATGGATAAGGAAGCCGATGTAGATAAGACGGGTGCACACGAGCAATTATGCATAGTAGATCCAAGTAACCTGCGAGACACCGATGCTTGACAGAAAAAGACCACGTTAAAAGATATTTAGGTGGACTGCCCGAGAAGAGGGGTCGGGAAGCGATAAGCTCCCTCGGTGGATGTCAGTCCACGTTTTCAATTAAGTAAAGAAGCATACATGATAAAATATGTACGTACAGGACTAGATTTTCTGATCAAAGTAATAAACAGAATCTAAACAGTAGACAGAAAGCAACAAAAAATAGGGAACTGTGAAAACAAAGCTGGATTTGTGTTACCTGTGTCCTTTTACCTGTCTGCAGGATGATCGGCGTCGATTATGTAGAATCGGCGTTGACTGGTTCAGATCAGTGTCGACTGATATAGATCGGCGTCGATCCGAGACAAAGTGTGAGAAGGTTTGGGAATCGGAAAACGAAGGCAAGATCGTCAACGTCCGCTGGATCTGCAGAAGCCAGAGAGATACTGGCAAGGCTCCACCTGTGCTGGATGTAGGAACAGAGTCACCAGAAAATCAATGGAGACATGCGATGTTGATGTGGTAAGAGCATAGTAACGGTGCTCCTCTCAGGGATTGATTTGGACAAGATTCGCTCTCACTCGATAGATAATGTTCAAACTTGATGCTCAAAACTCTCTCGTTCTCTCTGTCTAATTCACTGTCTATCTCACCGTCTAATATTCTCTCTTACAATCTGTGTCTAACCAGAACTGAGTTCTGGGCTTCTATTTGTAATCGGCGCCGACCGATATTAAATCTGGCGCCATTCCGAAAAATTGGCGTCAACCGAGTACCGGTCGGCGCCGATCATGGAACAGACTCCCGAAATGGCCAAAAGGAGTGATTTCTGGAAAGATAAGAGTGATCCCTCCACCTCAAATACGGGAAATATCCCACTGCTTGGTTTGGGAGGAGGAGAAATAGGGGGGATATATGGATAGAATAGATATGGGGTAGATAAGTGGTTAGGATACATGTAAAAAGGTGTAATTAAATAGTTAATATTTAATTACTCACGGGTAAAACATAATGGGGTGAATTAAACTTAGGATAGGTGTTTAAATCAAAAATTGAATAATACCCCAAGGGGATAGTGGTGATATAAACGTGCCCCAGGTTACCTGAGAGAGAAAATGCGCACGAGGGACACTAAATTGGATAACCAATTTTAGGTGTCTACACCTTGTGTAGAGAAAAAGGTTCAAATTCCTTCACAAACCTAGAAAGAGCATCTGTAAAACCTGCTTAAAATAGTGAAATCAATCGCATCTCTGTGACAATAGGTACCATGACTAATAATCTATGAAAATCTACAATATACTGATCTATGGGACCAGTTTGTCTCAAATGAGTCAACTCCCTGAAATTCCTGTCAGGGTCCCTCCTATCAAATCTTCTCCCCAACCTCTACGCAAACTCAACATAAGTAGTAATGTGTATGTGTCCCTGTGTAATCAATCCATGATGTATCCAATCATGAGCATATCCCTCTAGATGTAAGATTGCAAACTTAATTGCATCTTCCTCGTGCATAGGATTCAAGTCAGAGTATGTCTTCAAATTCTTCACCCAATACTATACAGCACACTTCTAAGAACCATTGAAGTGTGGAATGGAAATCTATCCCAATCTCTTTTGTAACTCTGGTACCTATATCTGATGATCTCTCTTGGGTATTCTACCAATCTTCATTTTGCAATATTCTAGGAATGACATGTTGTTACGAAGGCCCTCACTCAAGGTTTGGTACCTCTCCCAACAAGACTCCTCATCTAACATATCTACGGGATGTTGTACCCATGAAACTTCTGGATCCTTCAAGAAATACCATTCATGAAGCCCCAAAGTCCTGGGTAGAAGAATGGGGGAGGCCGCTGCCCTGAATGCCCACTATCACCTCTTTGCATCTATTATCCCATATAGCTATTTTCTTCTCTCATTATGAATGTTGTTATACACAGTCCAACAGGCTGAAGACGATTAAAAAATATTCTCTTACCCCTTTTAGAAACTAGAAAACCATCGCTAGTAGCTTGAGAGGTACTCTTCCTTCTTGCACCAGAGTATCCAATGAAGAAATCATGTTTTCCAACACTTGTAATCCCAAAAGACACATTTGAATTCCTTAATTTGGCTTATGGAACCATTTGTAAAGTTTTCAACATCAGAATTGATAGTTTTGGATAATTGGCACATATTACCAGGATCCCATACCTTATAATGCCCATTATATCATGTAAGGTCTGCAATATTTGCTTCTCTTGTATCTCCTCATAAAGAAGATTATCACTCTTTGTCTTCATGATGACTTGACTTTGATGCACCAAATTCTTAGCATTCTTACCGACAATAGGTTGAATACCATCATGATAAAAACTATTGTAATGATATAGGATGAAGATGATGAAATAAATTTGTGCTACTACTAACCTCACAAAGAATATCATCAAAAGGTTCACCTTCTATTTCTGATTTAGAAACCT
Organism: Taxus chinensis; assembly: GCA_019776745.2. Taxonomy (NCBI): domain Eukaryota; kingdom Viridiplantae; phylum Streptophyta; class Pinopsida; order Cupressales; family Taxaceae; genus Taxus; species Taxus chinensis. The sequence goes on from CM034149.1 coordinate 742,189,368, forward strand.
ATAAAAAACCATCCCTTGGAGTATCCTCATCAAGCTTGGTCTCCAAAATGACTTGAATTTTCTGCCACAAATCCTGAGCGATCTGGTCTACAATGGCTTGAAATTCTTCATAAATCAGCTTATCAAGGGTTGTTAGTTTGGAAATTGTAAGAGCGTGTAATTCCACACAATTTTCCATGTCAGGCTCCTCCTCATGTGCCATCTACTCCATAGAGTCTTCTTTCATGGGTGTAGAATTCTTTGCATCAATTACCCTCATTGTTTCCTTGAACTCTTATAAGTGTTGTCTTGCTTGAGTCACTATCAACCTAGCAGCTCCAACTTTGCTATTCCATTCCTCACACTTCTTAAGAGTTTCCATTATATCCTCCTTGGTTTGCATATACAAATTTCTTCTCCTGAGCAGGAATAATTTCTCTAACAAGAAAAGTTTCACTAATGTAATTGTTTTTCTCAATGGAAATCATACCATTTTATGTAGAAGCTTCTTCTTCAAATGATTTATTTTGTAATTCAAGTACCGACATATGATGACCTCGTTTGGGCTTGCTACCAATTTTCATCATGCAATAATCTAGAAATGACATATTATCTCTGAAACCCCTACTCAAAGATTGGTACTTCCTCCAACAAGAATCCTCGTCAATCATCTCTATTGGCTGCCCTTTATCACTGTTCTCACCATGTTCCTTACTATCCCTAGATCTACTTTGATTCACATTTTGAGTGAGCTGGCTCAAATAAAGGTTAGTGGCTTCATTTTGTTTAACCATGTTGGTGAACATTTCCTTCATAAAACCCACATTGAGATCTTTCCAAACTACCATATTTAACCCACATATGCTAGAGGAACAACAACTTTAATACCACTGTAATATCCCTTATGGGATACTACTTAAAAATACACACAATATTGAAAGTTTGTAGCCAAATAAAATACTAATTTAATTTTATAGTAAGGATAATGAATTAAATAAAATCAATATCTCCCAAAATATCTACTCGAATTACTTGAAAATTAAAAGAGAGCTTGATATTATTATAGAGGACAATAATTTTTTTTTGAATTGTACACAAATTAAAATGCTACCAAAAAAAACACAACGTGCCCTAAATAGCTTAAAAACTTCAGAGGTTTGTAACTCTCTAAATAAAAGAGAAAAAATTAAGGGTATTTGGAAGGAACATTAATAGATATAGGAAATAATATTTCCACCTTCAGATCTCAAAATGGTTGACTGGAAAATCCCCAAATAAAGGTTGTAAGTCACCTAGTTGAGAAAAGGGTTGGCAATTGATGAAGATGCCTACAACGTGCTGTCACGCCCTGCCTAAATGGATGTCATAAATCTGATCCAAAAGCCCTCTATTATCCTCCCCAAATGCCCCCAAAAATCTTCAAACACTTCCTCAGAACCCTCTATTATTATCTCTATGACACAGCCCTTAAAATGGCTTCAAAAATGACAGACCAAGGTAGATCTCTCACTACCGAAGAATGCCTTGCTAGCTAGGGACAAGTCTCTCAGCACCAGAGCTAGGGTCCTTGTGGGATTTGACTCTAGAAGCTATAGATGCACAACAGTAGCAACTAGACGTGAAGGAGGCTAAGAATGTATGAGACAAAAAGGTTCCTTTCCTTTCTCCCTCATCTCCTTATATACTTCTCTAAGGAAAAAGAGCCCCAATAGAGCCTAGACGCATTTCATTCCATGGAGGTTCCAATAAAATAAAAAGTAATTGAAGTTAGTTTTTCCCATTTAAGTCGCCATGGTCTAAAGTGACCCAAAAACAAAAAACTTGAATATTAGTAACCATGATGCCCCTTCCCAATAGCTCCCAGCATCCACAACCCTTTGGGTATGACCACGACTTGGACTCGACTTGACCCTTAGGCCTTTGGCATAGGAAAGGGGACATTAGAATTTGTTTCCCATCCAAGAGCACTAGCCCATTAAAAATAACCAGATTTGCAATGCAACTCCTAAACACAAGCAAACACCATCCATTCCAAGCTCAAATCCCATTCTCAAGTAAGCATTCGAAAAATTCCAAACATCCACCACCCAAAAATGAACAAGTAACCCCACAAATCCTCACACAAAATAAAATAAATAGAAAAGAGGGAGAGAGGGATGATGTGGCTCCATGTATGATTTCACATCATCTCTCCTCTAACCCACATCACCAAGGTCAAACCTAAACCCCAAAGAACAATAAATTGGTGGTTAGAGAAATGACCATCCTCTTACACACTCAACCCAACCCATACCCCCTAAGGAAAAAATTAAATACCCATGTAAGGAAAGTGCACATAATCTCTCTTTTCCTCCATAAAAACACAAAATAGGACCTAAAATAAGTCCCTCGCATCATAGGTGTAGTGGGTGGGTCACTTTAAGAGGTGTGAGACAAGATTAACTTGTCCCACAAATCACCAAAATGGCCTAGAAGGTCAAATTCCGAATTTCACTTGACAGATACAATACACACTACTCCAAAACAAATTGAATTCATTCTCATCCAACACACATTTAAATCCACCAACTCAAATTTTTTCCCCCCCTTGTCGCATCCTAATTAACACTAGTTAAAGAATTTTAATATTAACTTAAGAGGGGTGTTAAAAAAAATAATAAAAGTGACTCCACATAGTAATAAAATACAATACTCAAAATTAAATAAAATCAACAAGACAAAATCACAAACATACCCAAGGTAACTATTGAGGTCACCGCCCAATGGGGACCTCCAAACCATTAACAACAATACACAACATATGAATACCTGAGTTGCCATGGTGACCTGTTTCGAATACCCCATATTCCTTCATTGCTAGTCTCATATCCCCTGTAGTTTGTTGTGCTATGATTTCCTAAAAAATACAACAATACCTTTCTGACCTCGTGGCCATATTAATCAAGTCAAAATCGTAAAACACATACATGTATACATAACAATTTACATAATCGAATATCATAATTAAACCAATGTTAGAATCATGTAATTCACCAATTGTTCAATTTTCTAACATTTAGATTCTACCAATCCATGAACTTGTACTAAGATCATAACATCAACAATCATCAAGAACTATCCATGAATCACATCCAATATGTCCATATAGTAGTAATAGTTAGAACATCGAATACTAATATATGAATCAGGCATATAACATTCATCGCAATAGTCACTATTAGTGCAGAATCACAACACCCCCAAATGGCCTGAGTGTGAAGTGGGGAATTCATTATGATTTCACAACATTGGACCATTTCTCAAGCTATGGGACTTACAAAACTTGAGATTGACCTCAAGAGAAGGTTGGTTCCTGCTTCCTAATCTACCTTCCACAAGCTACTTCAGTGCAGGAAAAATATAATCTAATCCTAATCTAAATGTTCCAAGGGGATAGAGAGAGAGAGAGAGGGTGAAAGAGCCTACACTAAGTGGTGATATACCAGAAAAGGAAGGGGCAAGATACTCTATGTAGGGAGGATGAAATATGTAAAACGGGATTAAGAGAGGTTAGAGAGAAGAGACATAGACCCAGATCTAAATCCACCATTGAAACTCCATGAAACACAACATATTAAACATGCAAACATGAAATACATACACATGGAGAAAACACAAGATAGAGAGGCACATAGAAACAACAAAAAAATGCCAAGGGTTAAAAGATTTTATTGCTGTATAAGGTGCACCTACTTATTACATGGGTGCTCAGAGGCACAAATATGATCTCCAAGCGTAGGATAAGGCTTGCAGTTCAAATGGAGTTGGGAAACAACTGTGACAAAGTTTTCCCACATCCCAGAATGTCTCTCCCTTCTCAAATGAGAAGTGTTGCAATATATAGCTAATGAAAACCAGAATGAGAGAAGGGAAAATAGACTCTGCTCTTAAAATCCAACCAGAAACCATCAATATCTACCTCAAATCCACCCAAAATTTATCAATTCAGTTGCTCTATGTTTATTCGGCGTGTTGAAGAAGGAAGAGCGGCGAATCAAATCAATATTAGATTTGGTAGTTGAAGAAATCAGATTATGTATTATTGGTCTGAAATATGTTTTCCCATTTGTCACTCACCTAACCTCATCAAAATTAAATTTTTAGTCTCCCATGGCATAGACAAGGTCGAGACCTTTCCAATGGTGCCAAATTTGTTTAATTTAGAGCATTGGATCGAAAGATATGTTCATTTGAATATTTGAGTTGGGTCCATACAAAAATGGTGAAAAACAGCTAGCAGAATGGGTCCACGGGCCTAAAACTCACTCTGTGCCTTTTGGCACAAAAAATACAAAATGTAAAAAATTCCCCACAGCCCCATAATTCATTTTTTGTAAAAAAACTATCTTCGGGCTCGCCGGTCCACAATTTTTCATTTGGACAAAAAATCACTTCTAGGCCCACCAACCCACATGCAATTTAGGCTTGACAGGTGGCTCCTTGGGCATCAGTGGAGGTGTGGCTCATTTTTTTACTTTATGCCTTTTGAGCCAAAAAATTTGAATTGTCTCCGACGAGCCACCTTCCCACATTGACTTTTCAACATGGCCATATGGCGAGCTTGCACTAGTTTGGGGCCCACTTCTAGATTTACCTTTAGAAGACGTGCCAAAGAGACACGTGGCCCCTTCCATGGCTTGCTCTGTTCCTTTATATTTTGGCTAAGTCCTTTTACTTTGCGGGGCCATAAAGCTGACCCTGGACAAGTGGAAGACAGATGCACATTTGGGAACCCGCTCCAAAATTAACTTTTGAAGTAGTGTCGTGCTGACACTTGGCTCCTTCTGCTGGTCTACCTCTACTTTGACTATTCAACCCCCGAATATGTTCCTTTTTTGAACCTAGGACATGTGGAAGTCCCACGCTCATTTGGGTCTCTTCTTTGAGATTTATCTTTGAAGTTGTGCTGAATTGACACTTGGCACCTTCCGCCGAGTCGAAGACTTTTCAATAGCCGGTGTAACCTTTAGGGCTCTGGACACATGGAGGCTTGGCACTTGTTTAAGTCACCAATTTTGGATTTACTTTTGGAGATGCGTTGATGAGGCACATGGGATATTTTGCCGTCTCCTCCATATTTAGCCAATTTAGGCTCACTCTGAATCATTTATGAAGCTCGAAGCCTTTAAACCTTTTCCCATTCCTCTCCCAAGAACTTTTGGTTTCTTTGACACTTTCTACCTCCTTAGTTGACCTTGCTTCTCCATTTCTGAGCCCGTAAGCAACCTGATTGTTAGATTTGAAATGTGGGCTTGTGCGATGAAAGCGATCCTTAGATTTCTTCTGTGCAATGTCATTTTTGATCAATTTTGCTGGGGGAAAAATTGAGATAATAGTCACCACATATCACAAGTCTAACACTTTTATGTTGTCTATCAAATAAGTTAAATCAGTGTATCAGTTCCCATCTAACAATGTGTAATATCTAATTCGATATCAAGGTCTAGGGATCCAATACAGAGTGACCAGAGACATAACAAAATAGTAACGATATCAAAATCACTCTGTAACAAGGAAACCATTGTAGATCATCATCATATCCTTAAATTCCCTTCAAGGTCCATAATGCAACCATGCAATCAAAATAATAATCAAAATACAATGGTAATTATTATGTCCCACACATCTTATTAGTATGCTAATTGGAATAAGGCATCAAGGTTTAAGATTAAAAATCAATTTGAAATTGATAACATGGTTCAATCAGTGTTGAAGAGGAGTGGGCATTACAAAAGGAAAATATAATTGAAAGGGATGCTAACTAAGTCTCCAAAGGTTATTAGCTCTCTTTAGATGGAGAAGGTTCTCATAAAAGCAGTAGATGGATTTATAGTAAAGTTATTTTCCATAGAAGTACAAAATCCATAGTATTCAATGCCACCCAATCTTCATAATATTGTTGATGCTCAGTCATATATTTTTTATATAATTCATAAGGGACTTCCACCAGTTAGGGATCATGATCATGCCATTCAGTTGATTCTAGGGAGCCAAACACCTAACATCAAACCATACATATACCCATATTCCAAGAAAAGTGACATCGAGAAAATGGTACAGGAAATGTTGAAGGAAGGTATCATCAGGCATAGCCAGAGTGCATATTCTTCACCAGTGTTCATGGTATGTAAGAAGGATGAAACCTAGAGGATGTGTCCAAATTACCGAGAACTCAACAAGTACACCATCAAATATAAGTTTCCTATTCTAGTAATTGACAATTTACTTGATGAATTACATGGTGCTATTTAATTCACAAAATTAGATCTTCGTTCGGGGTACCATCAAATTAGAATAAGAGAGGAAGGTGTTCATAAAATGCCTTTTAGGACTCATGAGGTTCATTATGAGTTTTTGGTAATGCCTTTTGGTCTTACAAATGATCCCTCAACCTTTCAAACCTTGTTGAACACTATTTTTTGGCCTTTTTAAAGGAAATTTGTATTATTTTTATTTGATGACATATTAATTTACAGTAAGACATGGGAAGAACAATTGTAACATGTAAATCAAGTGTTGGAAGTTTTTTAGAAACATACTCTCTAAGAAAATCCATCCAAATTTTCTTTTGGTGTACAATAGGTAGAGTACTTGGGTCACATTGTATCATATGAAGGTGTCAAATTTGATCCTCATAATATCAAATCTATGGTGAAATGGACAAGGCCCAAATATATGGTTACTAGGACTACCAGGGTACTACAAAAGATTTGTGAGGGCATATGGTAGAATAACAACCCCACTCACTGCATTGCTAAAGAAGGATGCCTTCCATTGGACAGACGTATCCACTACATCCTTTGAATAGCTGAAGGAAGCCATGTGAAGCACCCCGATTTTGGCTACTCCCAACATCTCAAAAACCTTCATTGTTGAATGTGACGGTTAAGGATCAGTCTGGGGAGTAGTTATAATGCAGGAAGGAAGACAAATTACATTTAAGAGTCGTCAATTCAAAGGAAAAGATATAATCAAACATATCTACGAGAAATAAATGATGGTTATTCTTCATGCAGTCAAGTAATGGAGGCTGTATCTCATGGGTAGAAACTTCAAGGTAAAACTGATCAGGATAGTCTCAAATAATTTTTTAAGCAAAGGTTATCATCTGAGGAACAAAAAAAGTGGGTAACAAAATTGTTGGGTTATGATTTTGAAATCATATTTAAAAAGGGTAAATAAAATGGAGTAGTTGATGCATTGTCCAAAAGGGATATGTCCGCAGATGCCTTACTATGTGGAATGTCCATGTTGAAGGTCAATTGGGTGGATGGAGAAAGATTGGAATGGGATCAGGACAAAGATACACAATCTATAATACAAAATATCAAGAAAGGATCTATAACATATAACAAATTTGAGTGGAAAGGTAATGCGCTATGGTACAAGGTCAGGTTGTACTTGAGTAAAGATTCTGAGTTGAAGCATAAGATTCTTGTAGAGCTACATGCCTCACCTGTTGGAGGAAACTCTGGGTTTTTGAAGACATATCATAAAATAAAAATAGAATTCTTTTGGGAAGGAATCAAGTGGGATGTACAAAAGTTTATATCATATTGTTTTATGTGCCAAAAAAGCAAAGGGGAAACAATTAAGACACCGGGTCTTTTAAAACCCTTACCAATTCCTAGCCAGATATGGGAAGAGGTTTCCATGGATTTCATTACCAGATTGTCATGTTCAGAGGGTAACAATGTTATTTTGGTGAATGTGGATAGGCTCATAAAATATGCCCATTTTTTTGCCCTATCACATCCATTTACAACCAATAGAATCGCAACTATATTTTTGGAGACAGTTCAAAGGCTACATGGAACCCCAAAGATAATTGTAAGTGATCATGATCATATTTTCACAAGTAATTTTGGAAGGAATTATTTTCATGTTTGGGTACTTAGCTAGCTCATAGTTCATCTTAGCATCCTCAAAATGATGGGAAAATGGAATTGGTCAACAAATGCTTAGATGGGTATCTACGTTGTTTTATATCAGATAAGCATGAAAGGTGGATTAAATGGCTACCATTTGTAGAATGGTGGTATAACACATCTTTTCATACCTCTTCTCAAATGACCCCATTTTTAGCATTATATGGTTACCATCCACCTTCTATCACTTCTTCCTTGAGGGTGCAAACTAAGGTCAAAGATTTTGAGGAACACATTCAACATCAACAACAAGTTTTGGCTAGTTTGAAGGAGAATTTGGCATTGGCACAAAACAAGATGAAACAACAAGAAGATCAACACAATAGTGAAAGAAATTTTGAAAATTGTGACTGGGTTTTTATACGTCTCCTTCCTTATAAGAATATGTCCCTAAAGTAACAAAAAATGGACAAAAAAATTTCTTCTAAATATTATGGCCCTTATCATGTTCTACAGAAAATTGGAAGCGTTGCTTATAAACTAGAGTGTTCTCAATCTTCACACATACACCCAGTATTCCATGTTTCCTGCATGAAGAAGGTTATTGGAAATAAATTTGAAGCCAAAAAAGAGTTACTAGAACATGATGAGGAAGGAAGAATCATTTTGGATATAGAGAATATTTTGTAAACATGTACTAAGAGGCTGAGAAATAGAGACATTAAGGAATATCTGATCAAGTGGAAGAATCTGAGCATAGAAGATGCGGCCTGGGAGGATGAAGGTTTTTTGCAGCAACATCCAGGATTATTCAATGTTGAGGAAAACATTGCTTTGAAGGGGAAGTGAATGCTACAACATTAACCTATTACTTGTATTAGGATATGAGTAGTCGATGTTTTGCTTACCATATCATTTTATTATATCATTTATACTTTCTCATGCTTAGTAGGTTAGCCTTGGTGATGGCCATAACATATGAATAGTATATATAGGAGATTTTATGTCGTATTTCATCATTATTGGATCATTTGAGTCTTATTTTAAGGTTTGGAGGTTGCCCACTCGAAGTGGCAAAGCTATTCTAATTCCATATTGAGATCATTATTATGAAATATTGTGTTATTTGGTGTTCTATTTCTGCTCATAATCTGAATTATACAAGTAATTCCATTACAATTAAGACACTTAATATATTGTTAAATCCCAAACTCAGCATGTCTAAGATGCCATTAAGTCCATTCTATGTTCAAATTATATCAATATTTGAAGCCACCCTTGGTCATTTTTGAAATAGCGGCAGTCTTCATTGACAACTTTCTTAAAGTAAATCTCGACTAGGGGTTCATTATTAAAATAAGGATTATCTTCATCAAATATAATCATAGGGTAAACTTGGATATACTTTTTTAAAATTTGGAATTAATTTCACATGCCATGTCACTTTTAACCCCTTATAGGGCTCTCTCACATAGACGTACTCCTTGAAGAAATAAAAAATAAGGAAATGAAAAAGAGGTAGAGGATGAGGGGTGATAAAGAAGGGGGTCGAGGGAGGAGAAGATCATTGTATTCTATTGTATCATATCTATCTTTATCGATTTATTGACATAAGTAAAATTTTCATTTAATGGATTTCCCTACTTTGTCAAAACTATGAAATGAACAAATAATGGGGGATAATGAATAGGAAAAAAGGATGGATTCTATCTTTATGGATTTTGCTACCATTTCCTACTCTTTATGAGTATGTTTGATTCCAAAAAAGAATAAGGAGAAAGGTAACTTAGGTAGAGTCATATGTGGAACACCAAAGTAATCATAAAGTGAAGAATGCTCTATTAAATAATGGGTTGCTCAACTAAACGTGATCTATGTGATTTTGAGTTAAATCCCACATAAGAGGAGGAAAACAAATATATTAGACGATACAATATCGAACCATATAGAAAAATTTGTGGCATGTGAGTCCAATATTAGAACCATTGCAAGTGATGGAGTATTTTCTACTTTTCAAAGTGACCACTAGAGAATATATAATGTGCCTTCTTCAATAGGAATTAAAAATCATATGTGTAGTATAGGATGGAAAATCCAAAGGACATGGAGTCAATGCTACAATTAGGCTCATTTATTCACACCGGTATCCACTAAAAAAGTATTTTGTTAAAAAAATGTGAATTATCAACATTAATTGGATATACTATATAAATACAACGTAGATTTCACACAATTTAATAAATATTACTTTTAAAATTATGAAATATCCACATTCTTCTAATTTCATTGTAGAAAAATAAAACTTTCTCATGTTTTCAAAAATATTTTCCTTTATTTAATAAAATTCAAATTTCAACTTGTGAAATATCCACAAAACACCATTTAAATCTAATTATTAATAATCTACATTACATAATGTATCATGATTTTAAATATTCACCTCATATTTAAAGTTCAAATAATTCTAGAAAAATGTTAAACACAAAAATATTAGATGTGTAGAATCTAAAAAATAATACACACACACACACACACACACACACACACACACACACACACACACACACACACACACACACATTGTGGACAATTTAATACACCTATTAACTCTAGTTTTTAATAATATGGAATAATAAATACACAAAACTTTATGTTGTGGAGAATCTACTCTTCTAAATTTTATATTGATAATAAATTTGATAGGAAAAAGAAAAGTAAAATGAAGTGAATCATGAATAATATATATCACCTTTAGTATTGATATTGTGTCGTGGATAATCATTTAATCAATTAAGAAAATTAATAATCAATTTTGAAAAGAACAAGTAATAATAACATTTGTAACATGGTCTATTTGTAAATGATATAAAACCTTAGAATATTGATACTCCAAATTATTAGAAGTAGAATAAAAAAATTATTCTAAGAAAAAGGTGCATTATAATTTTTACCAAATATAATGTATATATTTAACAATTTTATAAAATTCAATTTTATGCTTGTAGAATATCAACATTCTTAAAATTTAAAGAATGAAAAATCATTGTAGTGCCCACTCCTCTTCGACATTGATCTTACTACAATTTTTCTTACTTTGGATTGGAGGCATAGGCTTTGTTATCATATTTGATCAATAGACATTGATAGATGGGCATTACTATATTTGATTAGTATTTTGTTAGAAATTATAGATATTTTGATTACGGATATGTGGTGACTCATACTGTGGATTATATGCATGGATTGAGATTTCAGTATTGATTATGATCTAGAGTTACTATCGTTTATATGTATTGACATATTAGATTTTTCTACATAGATTTGGTTAGACGATTTAGTTAGTCTTGTGATCTTATTGTTGTCGATGAAATAATAGAATTGAAATATTTTGAGATTATAAACAATTGATGAAATCACTTAGTTTTGATGATGATTTAGTTGTGTTGTTTGATGATGTTAATAAATACATGTATATGCATTTTATTTTATTGATGTTATTGATATGGCACAACGTCAGAGAGGTATTATTTAGATTTCATATGAAATTGTAACACAACAAAAAAAGTGGATAAGGGACCAACAAAAAAAGAATTTTTTGTATTGGCAACAGGTCACCTTGGAAACTTGTGTTTTTGTGTATATTGTTATGTTGTTGATAAATTTTGTTAGGAGATCCCATTTCGGGGGAAGCCCAAATGTGACCTTCGGTAAATGTGTTGTTCTCCCTTTTTGTTTTAATTATTTTGTGTTTATGTGATTTACTATAGTAATTTGATTCACTTAATTATTGTTAGTTAATGTTCTCTATTTAAGCTAATTAATATTGGTATTATTGTAATTTGAGATGTGACCAAAGGGGTTTTTAATTTTGGTAGGCTTTCCTTTATTTTATCATGGATTTGAAAGGATTTTTATTTGTTTAACTGTTGTGTACTCCACCTTGCATGTCAAACTCGGATATTGGATTTAAGGCCATTTTTTGAGACTTGTGGGACAAGTTAAGATTTTTTCACATCTCTTAAATTCATCTACCAAATATACCTATGGGGTAAGGGGTCAAAATTAGGTCCCATTATGTGTTTTGGAAGCTAAAAAGGTGAAATTATTGCACCTTCTTACAGGAGCTTTTAATTTTGTCCATTGGAGTATGGATTTTGGCTTGTGTGTATAAAGAGAACTTTTCATTTCTCACCCACCAATTTATTGAGATTTGTGTTTGGGGTTTGACAATGTGATGTGGAGTTGAGGAGAAGTGATGAGGTGTCCTACATGGAGCCATCTCACCCTTCTCTTCTCTTTTTCTATTTATTCAAGTTTTTTTTATGGTTTTGGAGTTAGATGTTTTATTTTCACTCTTACATTTTGGAGGAGTTTACTTTTAGATCCTTTGTTTGTAAGCTTGGAAGATTGTTTGGAGTTTGTTTAAACTTGGAAATATTGAAGCTTGTGCTTTTGGTTTGGATTTTTCTTGCAATGGAAAGGTAGAAGCTTAACCCATGTATTTTTATTGTTATTTTATATGTAAAATTGGTTCTAAATGAATGAAGGTTGTGTGTTTTGGTTTTAGTAATAGAATGGCCTTAAGGTTGTGTAGGAGAAAGAAAATGGGGATTTATTGAGGGAGGGATAAGAGTTTATATCATGCATTTGGAGGGAGTTTTTTGTTGGGTGTCCCACCTTGTGATAGTAAGAAAGAATTATTATTTATCTTGATATGTTTATTGAGGGAGGTATATGAGTTGAGGGATACATAACAAAAATTGAGGGAGGGATAATAGTTTGGTTTTTGTTGTGTGAATGAATTTTTTGAGGATTTTTAAGGTGAAAACCTATACACTTTGCGAGTCATAAATGATTCCCCATGTTTCTTCTCTCCCTTGGCTTGAATTTGAGCCTTTGTGCTGGGGAAAAATTGGATGGTTGTTATTTTTTTATTGTTCTTGTGTGTGAAAAGTATTGTGTGAATGGTTATTGTGGAAGCCTTGTAAAAGTTGTCATGGTTTCTTGATACCTTTTATTACTTAATTTTTGGGGCTCAGGAGCCAATGAGGAGGATGACTTCTCCTTCTCATTGGATTATAGGTTGAGTGGAGAGTGTTGCATACTCTTTTTTTTTGTTTTACTTGAAGTTGGAGATTGAAGGAGTCATGCTATGTTGGAGGAAAAAGGATCACATTTGTAATATTGTTCCAATGTTGAAAAAAGGAAAGTTATAATCTTGTAAATTATTCTTTCATATTGTTGGAAAGAAGACATTTTGTACTGTAAGAAAATGAACTATGCTCATTGTGGAAAAAAGAAAGTGCATTATTTACTTGTTGAAATTTGTATTATTGTGAAAGTAGGAGTTCTTGTAAATTTTATTATAAAGTTTCATTGTATTGAAAAATGGTGAAATAATAATTTTTGAAAGTTGTAATTTATTGAAAATATATTTCTTTCAAATCTGGAAATGAAATCATAGTTGTTTGTGCTTTATTTTGGTGGAATGGTTGTTTTGATATTGAAAGAATGTATGAAATTTATACTTGATTTTCCTTGTTGAAGTGGATATCATTCTTATTATGAATAGAAAAGACACACATTCTCATTTTTATTGTAAGAGTTAGTATATTGAAAAGTTGAAATATGTTGGTATGGCACTACCCTTGTATGCAAAATATGAAGATGTTGAAATGCAATATGTTAAACTAAAGTAGGAAACAATGAACCTTACTTTAATGTAATTGGGATGGTGTATACATTTGATTGGCTATCTTGGATGTAGTGCCCACTCCTATTAGACATTGATCTTACTAGGATTTTTCTTACTTTGATTGGAGACCTAGAATTTGTCATCATATTTGATCATTATACATTTGTAGATGGAAATTATTATATTTTATTAGTATTTTGATAAATGTATGGATGTTTTTTTTTTAACTTTTTTCATGATGTGACTTATATGATGGATTATATGCATGGATTGACATATCAATATTTGATGATGATATATAGTTATTAATTTATATATGTACTAACTCATTAGATTTTGGTATACAAATGTTGTGAGATGATTTGGTTAGTCTTGTGATCTTAGTCCTAATTGATGAATTTATAGAATCAAAATATTTGAAATTATGAACAACTAGTGAAATTACTTTATTTTAGTAACGGTTTAGTTATGGTATTTGATGATGTGAATTGATATGTATATTTTTGTTTTATTGTCTCAATGTCATTAATATGGCCACGAGGTAAGAAATGTATTGTTTTGATCTTTGCATGAAATTGTAAAACAACAAAAGGGGATAGGAGACCAACAATGAAGGAATTTGGGGTATTGAAAACATTTCACCTTTGTATGTTGTTGTTGATAGTTTGTTAGGAGGTCCCCATTGGGGGGGTGGTCTCAAATGTGACCTTGGGTAAATGTGTTGTTTCCCTTTTTTGTGAGTATTTTAATTACTTTAGTATTGTAAGTCACATTTATTATTGTTACTTAAAGTGCTCCATTTGAGTTGACTAATCTTGATTAATTATTGTAATTTGAGATGTGACCAAAGGGATTATTTCACGTCAATAGATGGTCCTTGATTTGAGTTATATTTGAAAGGATTTTATTACTTTTGAGTGTTGTGTACTCAACCTTGCATGTCAAATTCATATTTGAGATTAAGGGCATTTTTGGATGCTTATGAGAGAAGTTAATATTGTCCCACACTTCTTAGTTTCACCTAACAACTACTCCTATGGGTTAAGGGGTAAAAAATAGACCCCTTTATGTGATTTTAAAGAAAAAAAGGTGATATTTATTGCACTTTCTTACATGAGATTTTAATTTTTTCCTTTTGAGATGCGGGTTTTAGGTTGTTTGTGTAAGAGTGTTTTTATTTCCTCACCCACCAATTTATTGAGATTTGGGTTTGGGGTTTGACCCTATAATGTGGAGTGGAGGAGAAATGATGTGGCATCCCATAGGTAGCCACATTACCTCTCTCTCCTCTCTTTTCTATTTATTCAAGTTTGATTGATGATTTTGGTGTTAGATGTTTTATTTTCTCTCTTGAATTTTTGAGGAGCTTTCTTTCGGAGTTCTTGTTTGAAACTTTAGAGTTGGCTTGTTCTCTTTAGGAACATGGAAAAGCTTGGAGCTTTTTCTTGTGGATTGGATACTCTTGAAATGGAAAGGTAAGGACTTCACCCATGTATTCTTATTGTCATTTTGTTGAGAAAATGATTGTAAATGGATGATGGTTGTATGATTTTGGTTTGGGAATAGAATGGCCTTAATTTTGTGTAGGAGAACAAGGAAATGGGGATATTTTGGAGGGAGGAATAAGAGTATTATTGTATATCTTGGGAGTGAGTTGGGTTGGGGTGTCCCACCTTTGTAGACAAGTGAAATTTGTGATTATCGTGCATGTTTTATTAAGGGAAGCATAATAGTTGAGGGAGGCATAAGATTCTTTTGGTTATGTTATTGAGTTTCTTGGAGGATTTAAGGTGGGCACCCAAACCCTTGGGAGGCATAAATACAACCCCATGTTTCTTTTCTCTTTCTTGGCTTTAGTATTGAGCCTTTTTGTTGGGAAAATTGTGTTTTGTTGTCATTGTGTTGAAATTTTTTTGAATGTTGTTGTGGAAGCTATGTAAAGGTGCCTTGGTTTTCTTATACCCCTTATTGTTTCATTTTTGGGGCTTGGAGGCCAATGAGGAAATAATATGTCTCTTCCTCATTGGATTATTGGTTCAGTGGAGAGTGTAACCTACTCTCCTATTTTTTTGTTGTGTTTGGATTTTGCAGAAGATGGTGGAGCTCAAGTGAAGATTTGGTCATGTTTCACTTGAAGAAAATGAAGAGAGACCCCTCTTTGTAAAATATTTTCCATGTTGTCTCCACTTAAGTGGAGGGATTGTAACTTACATTTTAAATACTTTAAAATTATTGTAAATGTGTTGTGAAAGGTTGATTTGTATTAAGATTTAAAAATATATGTATATTTGGAAATTAGGCAAAAGAAAGTGTATTTTTTACTATTAATATCCCTTAAAATTATTAACTTTACCAAGAGTGTTTTGAATGAAAACTTTGATTTTAAATGGGTTACTTCTTGTAAAGGGAAACTATCAAGTCTTTTATTATTTAGATAAAATAATAACCTTGAAATGGTTTTGGAAAGGAAAATAGAGCTCTCTTAATATTATTTTATATTAAACTTAATATTGCCTCAAAGTGTAATAGGTTTCATTTTAAAATATTGGTGTTCTTGTATGAAAATACACTTGTTCCTTGAAATGCATGTCATTTATTCTATTGTGAAAGAAAGGAAATATCCTCTTTTTTATTGTAAAAGTTAGAACTTCAAATGTTGAAAATTCTAGTTAAATATCATACAAGTTATAAGAAAAGAAAGAAATTAGGAAGTTAGTGTTTTAACAATGAGTAGATTGTATTCACAAATAATATTGGGTCAAATACGAAATTTTATTAGTTTCTAAATCTTACCAACATATGTATAGGTAGAGAATTATAGTTACTTTGTGTAATGCCTACAAATTTCAACGTTCTAAAACCACATTAAACCTTAGTAACTATCTACAAAGTTGTGGAATTTTTTTTTATTGTTTTAAGTTACAAGGGTGTCAAACCCTGATATACTTTTAATTAATTCCTACCAAAAATGTTACATTTCATTTGATAGATCCGGTCTAGATTATTAATTAAATATTTATAATCCATTTCTATTGTCCATTCTAAGTACAATCTGCTACGAAAAGCTCCATAAATTAATTTACTTGGTTATGTTGTTTTCCTTCTCAATTAACATTAAAAAACCACAATAATTAAACCCTTAACCTTAGCCACCTTAGTTCCCTTAAATTACTAACTTTGATTTTTTCCGTAAATCATTCACTAAAAACATATTAGAAAAGTTACACAGTTAACTCAACATACAAGGGTATTAAGTGGCCCCATTCACCCATTTTTGCATACATTAAATTATTTAAAAACCCATCATACATATTCCCACCTAAAAATTGTAGGGTTGATTCCTAACCCTTCCATCAAATCAATTGTGGCCATTAGATCTTATACTTCCAAGATAACCCTAACCATCCTTATGGAATTTTATTAAATCCTTTTTCTTTTTCCAAGCCTCCTCATTTGGTCTCTTTTCTTTTTTAAATTTGTAGGTTGGATAAATACAAGCCATAAAAGAAAGGAAGGAAGAATCTAGGAACGGATTCATTAGGATCAAGCTTTGTTTAGTATAGTTTATGGATTTATTATAGCAATGCATTCCATTTGAAGGTTATGGAATTTTCCTCTCTCAATCTAGAGTTGTTATTTAGTTATTTCATTTTTTGGAGTCTTTTATTTAGGTAAAATCCTCTTTCCAATTAATCTATGATATTGAATACATTTAAATTCCCATTCAAGGATTTAATTTCTTCTAACAATGATTTTATTCCCCTATAGCATGTTGGTAGTTTCCTTTTTACGACTTTTATTTTTGTCTAATCAAGTTTAAAATTATACAGTTGCAGATTTTAAATTTTTTGCCGAAAGTAATGAAATCACTGCCCAGAGCAAGTTGGTGCTCCTGGGACCATCTCCCTACCTGGGTGACAATTCACAAACATCCTCCTTACCTATGAGGAAGTTTATAGACCGCCTCTCTACACATGGCGGTGGTCTTGTTCTTTGAAAATAGAACCATTAATTATGTTAATTTTCAAAAAAAAAGTTTTACAAGGGTGCTTTACAGTTTATCCTTAGCTTTAATTTAAGTGTTTATAGTCTCCAATTGAAAGGTTACAACATTTATTCATTCAATGCTTCAAATTACTAAATATAAAGATTTTCTATTTCTATAGTAACAAGAACACAACTATAAGATTATTTTTATTTTCTTACAATAAAATTTCTTTCAAGTTTAAAATTAGGAATGAAGCTTAATCTATTTCTAGTATTATTGTTTTCCTTTCCACAACCAAATTAAAAATTTCCAAAAAAACCTCATTATAATTTATTGCATCTTTCCATTACTACTACAACCATTTGTTCAACTACAAACAACTCTATTTAACGTTGAGATTTTTTAAGAATATATCGTTGATGATTTACAACTTCTATGTTCTTCCTTCATTCTTACAATAATGCAACTTCAACAAATAATAATGAACTTTTTTTTTCTTTGAGCATATCTCATTTATTTCAATACAAGGATCCTTCTTTTCCACAATACATTACAACTTAATAAAAAAAATATACAATACAAATTTTCTTTCAAATACAATGCTACTAGTCTTCCACTTTAGTGGGAATCACAAAAAAAATTTCTACAATGAAGGAATTCTTTAAACTTCAACAAATTCTCCATGTACAAATTCTTCACTTTAATCACAACAACAAAAATGGGGGAGAGGCAACACTCTCCACCCAACCAATAATCCAATAAGGAGAAGAAGATATCCTTCTCATTGGCCCCCGAGCCCCAAACAAAAGACAATAAAGCATGGATCCAACTCATGGAAACTATCACAAAGCTTACACATCACAATAAAAAATTTCACAACCATTTCAAATCACATTCAACACAAGAAGGAAACTAATAAAATACACAAGGCTTGAAAATTCAAATCCAATGGAACAAGGATCTATGGGGAGATCACTTATGTCTCCCAATGGGATTTTGTGCCCACCTTAAAACCCTCAAAATACATCTCAAACCCCTATACAACTCTTATTCCTCCCTCAGGATCCTCTTATGCCTCCTAAATTCTGTTATGCCTCCCTATAATCTCTTATGTCTCCATCAAAAGAACCAAGTAAGAAATGCAAGCATTTTCTTATCCAAGGTGGCACACCCAACTTAGCTCCCTACAAAAAATTAAATAAATCTCATTGACCTCCCTACATATAAAATCCCCATAGCATTCTCCTACACCATACTTAGGCATTCTACCCATGAACCTAACAAGCATATAAACTATTCCTTTGCACACAAGTATACACATATAAAAGAAAAAAATTAAAACAAGGGTGTAGTTCCTACCTTTCCATGGTCAAAATTGATAAAAAATTAACACACTAATATCCTTCAAGCTCAATCCAAATCCAAAAATCTCAAAAAATTCAACAAGAACTCCAAAACTCTCCAACTCATAAAAATACAAGAGCACCAATCAAATGAAATAACCCCTAAACAAACAAATAAAATTGCATATATAGAAAAAGGGAAGAGGAGGGTGAGGTGGATCCTTGTAGTATGCCATATCACTTATCCTCACTCCACATCATAAGTCAAGCCTCATCGTCAAGACGTAATAAATTTGTGCTTGAGATAAATGGCAAGCTCTTACACACACAATCCAAACCCACACCCCTTAAGGACAAAATTTAAAACCCATGTAAGAAAAGTGCAATAAATGTCACCTTTTTCCATAGAAAACACATAATGGGGTCTATTTTTTACCCCCCCAAATCCATAGGTAGGGTTGGTATATGAAATTAAGAGGTGTGATATAAACTTAACTTGTCCCACAAACCTCCAAAAATGGCCCTTAAGCCCAAATCTGAATTTCTAGGTAAGGTAGGGTGTACAACACTTAAGGTCACATACACTCAACTAAAATCACAAAATTCAAAGGAAAAACTACTCTAATAAATTCCCCCTTTTGTCACATTCCCAAATATCTTAATAACCATGATTACATTTAATTAAGACACATTAATCAACAATGATAAAAAGGAATTAAATCACAAATTAAATCACATACTCCACAATTAAATAAAAGAAAAGGGAAATAATTACACACAAATCCCATGGTCACAATTCGAGGTCACCCCCCCATGGGGACCCCCTAACAATTTTTTTTAAAAAAATGACACATTATACAAGCTGTCATGTTAACCATCGGCGTATACATCTACTATTTTCTTGTGGTTGGTCTCCAATCCCCATTTTGATTGTTGTGATATAATTACCTACAAAATAACACAATACCTCCTTCAGCCTCGTGGCCCCATCAAATATATCTAGGATGAAATATACGCATATCAATCAATAAACATCCTCATATAACTAATTCATAATATCAACTAAACAATGTTATCATTTGGCTAAAGTTTCAACAACATTTCAATTAGATATTTGTATCAACATCAACAAGATCATGAGATTAGTTCGAATGCTAATTCCTAGTCAACACGGAAAGAATTTAAAATGTCACTAATATATATGCTAACAATACATCATCATCATCAATATCAAAATGTCTCTCTATGCCTCTAAGAATCCACACAAATCATACTATGAATCTATTGTCCCCTCAAAATTTTCCTTCTTTTTCCAAGTCTGGACTTAGAAATGTTTGAGTTGTTACCCTTTGATAATGGTCTAATAATATTATTTTGAAATCTGGAACTTTCAAAGGGCTCAAGGATGTTTGGAACCTATGTCATTAGATGGGAAATTTATTCCCCTTTCTAAAAAAGGTAAAGAAGTTGTTCTAACTCCTTGTTTTGTGCAAGATATGGCTCAACAGACTTGAGTTGTAATTTTTACCCAAGGTAGACCAGCGGAGCTGTAGAGGTTTCTTTGTCACTTTTCCTTTTCAGAAAAAATGTGTGAATGGCGATGGCAGATCCATGATCCTGAGTTGGGCAGAGAAAATAATGAAGTTTGAACCCCACAGGCAATCAAATTGTGCCACATGTACACGGGAGTATGGGCTGGCGGAGGATGTTGTGACTTTGAACCTTTTTCTAAAAAAGGTTCAAAATGTTCTAAATGGAGCTATGACCTCATATCCAATCCAAAGGCACCACATATGCATGTTGAAAAGTTAAACTGGGTCGGCAGAGGAAATTGTTCCAAATTGCCAAATTCTAAAAAAGCCATGAAACGAAGGGAGCTCTCCCGCGGCTGCTCCAATCACTTTCTGCCACGTGGATGGCTCATATTTGAAGGTATAAAAGATAAATCTAACTGCCCACATTCAATCTGGCAAGTTTGTAACCTTTTTAATTATTAATTCTCTGGCATTTGCTTTCATGGCCATTTTTCTCCATAAGAAGAATCCGAAATGGTGTGAAATGATGAGATATTTTTGTAACTACTTCTTGGCCGTTAGTTAAAGTTATAACTACCTCATGTGATTTATTTCATGGCTTTTTAAGTCATTTCAGGGGTTGGAATTTTATTTTTGAAGACTATAAATGATTTTCACGAACAAAGGACAAAAAACAATAGTTGTCATTCTTCTAAGCTTCTTCTTTCTATATTTTTCTTCTATTTCCTTTCCTTGTAAAAGTTTCTACTTCAGCAGAAATAAGAAAAGAAGGATTTTTTACCCCTTTGACAGAGGATTCGATTAGTACTTTGTGACCAATGCATTTTTATTCAGTCTTGTAGCTCTGGTTTGTGAATTTGTATTCTTCTTCCATTTAAATGCATGTTATAAACTTTCTGATCAATGTTTGTAGGAATTTGATGTTCTACCTCCATCATTGATCTCCTTTCCTTCATTCCCACTCCCCTTTCCCACTCTCATAACACTTTATGTCCTTGCAAGAAATTGCAAGCTTTTCCATAGGGTCAGTGGAGTGCCCCTATGGATCTTTGGTTGAAAAACCACCATTGAATCCACTTGTTTTTCATTCATAATACAGCAGCTGCACTATTATAAGTAGAGGGAATTATATTCCCATAATGTTGTTTTGGAAACCACCAATTTGTCCCCCTAGACAAATTTCCAAGCCAACAGTTTTGGTCCCCATCATGGGGTAGATTTTGCAGCATCTGCACCCTAGAAATGACAACAGGGTAATTAAATACCGTTGGAGTTCATTAAAAATTTGAAGCTTCTTATGATCCACATGGATACCAATCATGGAAATTATCACACATCCTTCTATTGAGAGACATACCTTGCTCTTTCATATTCAAGAAGATATCATTTTTGACCTAAGGGAGGCTATTTGGAGTAAAAGGAAGTGTAGACCATTACTCTATTGCTTCAATAATTTTGGATCAAGAAGAAGAACTTGTTGTTGAGTTGGAGGAACAAAGACAAATCTTGGCACCCTAGAGAGGATAATAAGTCTTCAAGTTGGCTGAAAAAAGGTATATCTGATAGTTTGGATTAGGAGGACCCATCAATCCTACTCTTAACGAGCTTAAGGAAGAAGAACAAGAGCTAGAAAGAGAGGAAGTAGATAGGGTTCAACTTGAAAGGGAAGAAGTGATTAGGGATCAAATTGAAGAGATTGAAAGAATCCAAAGAGAGGCAAAGGAAAGAGAAGAATCCCTAGTTGCTGAATAACCTAGAAACAAAAATAGAATGGTTGATAATGAACATGAAGCACGTAGACCCAATGTACCATGGGGAAGAAATACTAGTCCACTTGCCCTCCCATGAATACTCCATGATCTGCCAAGAGGCTCAAGAAAGAAATTTCCTAAATTTAAAGGAGATGGCTCCCAACTCCCTGAGGAACATGTAGCGGATTTCATCATTGCTTATAGTGTGTTGGGTATTGAAGATGAAGATGTATCGGTTAGAATTTTTGTGGAGTCACTCCAAGAGAAAGCTATTGAGTGGCTTTACATGCTTCCCCCAAGATCTATCACTGGCTGTGAGGACATAAGGAGTGCATTTGAAAGTAGATTCAAGAGCACAGAAGATGGCCAAGACTTTCTAGATAATTTCGTGCAAATAAAGAAAGAAGTCTCTGATTCCATGAGATATTTCGTAGCAAGATTTGATAGATTGACAAGAAGAATCCCCGAAGATGTAGTTCCTCCAAAAAACAACTTGAAGAGGTTCTTCATCAGTGCCTTTCCATCAAAAGTTTGTTTCTTCCTCAGAAGAGATCAACCAAGAACATTGAGGGAAGCTCAAGACCTTGCAATCGAAACTAATGATGATTTAATCCTTTCTGGAAAGGAAAAGGGCCCAAATGGAAAGCAAAAGGATCAAATTTCAAATTCAGTCACAATAGATCCTATGTTCCAAAAAATGGAAAATGATTTGGTCACCTTGAAGAAGCAATCGTCACAAATTACTATGAGGAATGCTCCAAGAAGACTAAATTTCCATGAGAGGCAAAGGATTGTACCACCTCCATGCCAGCTTTC
Organism: Taxus chinensis; assembly: GCA_019776745.2. Classification (NCBI taxonomy): domain Eukaryota; kingdom Viridiplantae; phylum Streptophyta; class Pinopsida; order Cupressales; family Taxaceae; genus Taxus; species Taxus chinensis. Next base: position 742,212,382 of record CM034149.1, read on the forward strand.
TCTTGAAGCATCACTAGTCAATGTGGCCCGTGATATAAGAGAGGAAGCTAAAGTTGATGAGCTCGAAGAAGATGATGAAGAAAACTATGACAGCTACCTAGAAGTTGAGGAGGTTGATATGCACAATGGCCTGTTTGAATTCATTGATGATGAAGAAGAAGAGGAGGAGGAAACACCAAGTTTTTCATGCATTGTTTTAACCAGAACACAGTCCAAGAAGAACACTCCATCCTTAGTGGCTGCAAAGGAGAAGAAAACAAAAGAAGTTTCCACTTGTAAGGTCAAATAGAAGAGGATTATCAAATAATTTTCTCCATTTCTACACTCCATGGATTTTGCTAAAGAAAAACTAGACTTGGTCGCTGTCAAAGATCATGTTGTCATACCAAGTAAGTATTTTTCTCCTTCTTCTAGTTATGTAGTTATTAAGACTACTTCCCCTTCCATTGGAGTCTCTGCCAAAGCACCAATAGTTCAGCCAAAGGCTATACCTTTTCCTTCTGCTAAACTGACTATTTCAACTTTAGGAGAAAATCCTTCATCCAAAATATCCAAGGTTCCTCCAAAGCCCTTGCTAGGTAGATCCTATTTCATCCAAGGAGCTTCCTCCTCATCGAGTATTGCCCCATTTTATTTTTTAGAGCACACAAGCAAAGCCAAAGTCCAACTCTCAAAGTTAGAATACTTATAAACACACCCAGCCCAATTTGATAGATTTATTAATGTAGTCTGAGGTAGTTGTTGACAATTTTTGCAATTGTGAAAAAATGGGCAACTCAAAACTTCATCATTACGATGAAAAGTATTGGGTGACGTATACCTAATCTAAGGAATTTTTTATGTCATTTGTTACTGCTAAATTAATTACAAGATTAAATGAAATATGTAGTTTTGTGTGCTGTTACAAAACATAACAGATCACATAGTCTGCAATTTCATGCCATCTTCAGCAAAAGAGAACAAAGCCCCGAAAGACAACTGTGGTGTCTTGATGAAGAGGAAAAATTACAAAGTAGGTGAAGTGCTGAGTTTTGAAGCAGTAAATAGAAATACAGATATCAGAAGATTAGGGTTCATTACTGAATGTTACAGGTTCTCATCAATGTTCTTTCCTTCATGATTAAGACATTCAATTATGTTACTGAGTTGTTTAGTTCATTATAAAATTCATATAGAGAATCTAGAATGCAGAAAGAAATATACAACTCATTTTACAAAATTTAATGTTTTATTCATAAAGAATTTTCAAATGTTTCACACACAAGCCATGGGATGTAACTGAAAAATAAAGTATAACTACTAAAAAGAAAGGTACACATGCATGAAAGAGAAAGGAAAGGAGTATGAGTGAACCCATCATTGCCTTGGGGTTTATTTCTTTGATTGATCATCTTCATCTCCATATTTTGTTTCTTCTTCATCTTCATTGTAGAATCCAATGTACTTGAAAAGAAGAAAATTTAACTATCAGCTACGAGCTCAAGGATCAAATCATATTCCTACATTGTCCTACTTTGTGCATGTGAATCTTTTCCTAACACGAGATGTAGTTTACTTGAATATTAGACTGCATACATGCTTTATTGACTCAGAATGAATGAAGAAAGAGAAGAGAAAAGAAGAAAACATGGACATAAGAGAGGCCAAAAATCCTAAGTATCTTCTACTTATTTTCTTAAGTGTGCAGGTACAAGTTGCAGCCTAGAAGAAAGAATCATATACATGTTGAAAAAGAAGACCAATGTAGCTGAAAATCAGATATTTCCTACAAATGGAAGAGGATCACAGTACTACAAAACAAAGTATATGCTTGCAAATAAGGTACATTTTCCAGATTTAATTCAAAGAAAAGGAATTTTGGGAAAATTTTGATAGGGCTTCGCCATGTAAAATGGACATTTACAACTTTCCATCATGTTGTTTTTAACTGCTACATGCTTAAAGGAACTATTTGAGTCAAAAAATACAAATACTATAGCTGGAAATGGATGGAAGAGAGAATTATAGAAAAATTTTGCCAGGGCTTTGCCATGAAAATCAACATTTCAAATTTTTTAGCATACATAGAAACCTATATTTAAGCTCAAACACAGTATTGAAGCATAAAAGGAATGTAGTAAAATTAATAGGTTACAGTATCTAGATCAAGGCTTATGGGCCTGACAATGAGATAAAAAAAGGTAAAGAATTGCTCGAAAACTATTGCAGGGATCAAAGAGTATAAGTGCAACTTCAAGATACAAATTATCATTTTAGAGGTGAACTTAAGAAAGAGATGTATAAGAAACCCATTTAAGTTAGTGATGTTTCAACACCATTCAACCTTACGAATCCCAGAATAATCAATGTTCAGTCAGAATATTAAAGAGATCACAATGAAGAAAGAAATTCAATCACATAAACCATTCTATAGGCAAGACAATAAAACAACCCATGTCTCATATATGGTGGTAATCCAACATCCATCTAAAGTTGATAGGTTACATATCAAGACATGCATTGCAACTCAATGATAAATAAGTTTTTGAAAAATACATTCAAGAAATAAACAAGCCCAATTTGAGTGTGAACTTATCAGTAAGATCCATTTACGAAAACAAGTCAAGCTTGTATAGTACAGAAAACCACCAATATTGCAAAAGTTACACTACGAAAAAACCAATTGCATTCAAGCACTCATCCCATGGGAATTCTTCAATTTTCAAGTGATCTCTTATTGAAAAGGGTTAAATCAAGTACTCTCAAAGGTGTTCTATATATTTTCAAAGAAATAATTTGATTCTAAACAAAGAATCATAATGAAATATATTCTCTAGACTACAAAAATTGATGCCATGGATTTATGAAATAGTCAAGGCCAAAGTAACCCATATTTAAAGAATAGTTGAGGAAGATTGTACTAATTCAAGGCAAAAAAGAGAAGTTTTAGTAAAAAGAATGTTTTCCTCTAGCCATGATGAACCAAGTCAGAGAAAGAAGTAAAAAAAACACTTACTAGTTAAATCGAAGTGGAGAAAACCCTTGAGATATAATCGATATCAAAACTAAAAGTACCAAACATGAAATCAGTTCAACTCGAAAATGACAAGAGTCATCCAATAGATCACATGAGGAAATGCAAAAGAAAATGAGTATCAGTTTCAGAGGTTGAAATGTCAAGATCAAGTAACAGCGAAAACTCAAGGTCAAAATTTACCAACTTCATCAAATAGTGATGCAAAGAAAGGGAGAACCAAGATCAATCGTTCAATTATAGTCATTATTAAAGAATTATCATAGATGTCATATTCATAGTAGAAACTCAAACACCCAAAGAAGTTGCAGAGAGCTCGAGTTAAAATGAACGACCAATGAATCTTCAGAAAGGTTGAGCTCCAAGAGAATAACCATGATGGCCAATACAAAATCAAGCTCAGAAACACTAAACAATGGTGGAATTATTACAAAAAACTCACTCAGAAGAAGCACAAAATGTAGAGAACCATTTTTGCATAAGAGACCAAGCTCAAATGCACATAATAATGGCGTCAAGGAAAAAAATTGCTAGGTCTTTTCCCACAAACCAAAAACCAAATGAAATGTGCTTTAGGGTCAAAGTTACCCTTTACCATGCAAACCCAAGGGGTGAGTTTATGAAACTCAACCATAGTCAGATAGTCAACATCTGAAGATCAAGCCATGTAAGGATCAAGGGTTGAGAATTGATCTCCAAGTCCAAATAAAACCATTGTTCGAGCTATTAAAACCACATTCAATGCACAGTCAGAAACCCTAATCATGCCTTTGAGATCAACGATAAAAAATATACAAGTACAGAGATCAACGCTCATGAATTAATCATCAAGATCAAGGAAAAATTCGTTAAGTTGAAATGGTGATCGATTGACCGACTTATAATTTTAAAATTTTACAAAGCATCAAAATTTCCTCTGTAGGTCTGAAAGTCTGCATAGTATGTTTGTAATCAGTAGAACAGAAGTGGAAAAGTGGGGGTTGAGCCCTCTTTAAGTTTTGAAACATTTTTTAAAAGTTAAAATTTCCAAGCTTTCGCCCGCAGACCCGAGAAGTATGCGTGTCATCATTACAACAAAAGTAGAGGCCGGGGGTTATTTTTTAAGGTTTGAAACTTTTACAAAAAGGCTAAGGTTCCAAAAAGTTCCTGCAAGCCTGAGCCTCCATGGATGAAACCTAAACCGCAGGTTCAAATTCGACAGCCGACAATGAAATAGAGGTACAAAGATCAAAATCCCAGAACAATCAACAAATATCAAATCCACCGACAAGTTACCAAGGGGTGAGTCACCATGGAGAAGGGGACAACCCACATCACCAATCAAATAAAACATTTGTAATGAATTTCAAACTCTAACCATAGTGCATACTCCAAATAATATAAAGGGGCCGACCAAAGTATACCCAATGATCACCGAAAAGGTGAATTTCTAAATTATATATCATTTACACATACAAATCCGACAACAAAAAATATTGGTCGTGCATAATCAAAAGGTGGTTGAGCATGGTGTGGTGAATTTTACAAAGTGCCCACGTGTATCTAAAAATTTTGACAAATATGCTAAGTCCACAGAGGTGGCTAAACTTGGTAAACTAAAGGTGGTCCCCATTCCAAGGAGTTGAAGTGGAGTTGCAAGTGTTATCCATGTGATCACTAGAAAACAAAATGAGTGTCAACATCAGAGACAAAGGTGGTCCCAATCAGGACTGATATTTGCATGAATTATTTTGCAAATTATTGCAATTAATGTAATTATTTTACTCACAAATAGGGAGTTGTATTTTTGCATGCCTTCACAATAGGACATAATAGAGAAGAAGATAGGGTTGCATGTTCATGGAGAAAGACTTTCCTAGCAAGTAATCTTATTTTTAGCAAATTATTCACCCTTCTCTTTCTTAAAAATAGATCAATCAACTTTAGTTGACCAATTGTAATCAAGGCTATTAATGCCTATTTGTAATTGCATGCTCTATTTTTATTCCTTTATCTATTACTAAATAAAGGATAAAAATAGAATGTATGGGTGAGTACAAACCTTAGCCTATTTTTAAGAAGAGGGTGAATTTTATTTTTGCTATTTATTGTGTGCCTTTGCAAAGCACAAGGAGAAATTCTAGAGGCCTTTTTGGATATAGGAGTACTGATGCAATTTTTGCCAGTTTCACCTTCTTTGTGTGAAGTATTTTCTGCCTTTCCAATTATTTGCAGTCTTGTGTATTTTTCTATTAGTATTGTGAATGCAAATTCCCTGATCAATCGTCTTACCCTACTGTAAATTCAGTATTTTTTGCTTAATTTTAATGTGCATGTTAACTTATTAGTACTGTTATGATTTTCCCTCAGTATCATCAACTGTTTTCCCTTAAATATTCTACAGTAAACTGTTGGCTCATGCATCAAGAATCCTTCCCATAGCAATTATGCATATACTCAGTCAAAGCCCTAACATAAATTTGGTGTATCACCTCATTTTTATTTATTTTACAGTCATCTTTTAATCTCAAACTCCCAGAAATCAATTTAGGATACACCAACAAGGAACCGACCTTGATACTAGAGACTCACCTCAAAATAGGTATATCCACAGACCTGAGGTGTTTCCATTGTATCTACAAAAGAGAGAGATCAATTATGCAAGCTTATAAAACCTACAACCATCTCTCTACAAGGTGCACTTTCGAGAGATAACATTTTTTGGCATGCCAGGTGGGACAAAGAATCAGATCTGCATGCAAATTACAAATTCTACAATAGATCTACAACATATTTATAGCAAATTAAAAGTCACTTTCGGGAGCAAGTTGCAGTAATTTATTTTAAACATTTGAAGATCTTTTGGCTGTTCCACAGAGCTGATTTTAGACTAGTATTGGAGCATGTTGCATGCCTAAAGTGACTACAAGATCATTAGTAAGAGGAATTTCTTCTAAGTTTGTTTCTTTATCTTTGAATTCTGCTAGAAGGAGAAGAGTTGGTAATACTTTACCTTATAATAGACCTGGTTTTGATAACCATCCTCCTAGTATTCCTTCACCACATATCAATTTCTCAATTAACATCCCATTTTTTCAAATGGCTATTAAACCACCAAGGAATTTTGTAACCTTTACTAATGGCAGTCCATTAGTAATCCCAGTTTACCATGACATTGCTAATGCTGCGATTAAAAGTTTTTCATCATTCATGGGTGAAAATTAGGTTACACCTATTGAACATATCAAATATGTTGTAGACCTATGTGTAGTCCATAACATGACTCATGAAGACGTAGCTTTAAGACTTTTAGTTGCATCTTTTAAAGGGCAGGCCTTGCAATGGTATAGAAACCTAGAAATTAGAAGCATAAGAACTTGGGATAAATTAGGTGAAAATTTTCTGAAACAGTTCTGGGATAATTTAGATCATTTTTCTCTTATTAAATAGTAGTCTACCATTAAAATATCTTTTAATGAATTTATGTCTAGTTTCAATAGCTTTTTTTCCAGAACTTGGGAGAGAATTCCAACAAGTGTCAAGCCTCAAGCTGATCATGTTTTCATTTATTATCTTAGAGCATTAAATAGTGATATCTCAACTATGATTCAATCAATGGGGGGAGAGACACTCCCAGCAGCCTATCATATCACTATCTGGGCTTAACATAGTCTTATTGAAGATGGAAAATTGGCACCAAGACCTTTAATGCCCTTTTTAGTAGATTTAACACCTATTCCTCATCCTATTACAATCATAGAACCTACTGTTGTAGTTCCATTAGATGATGTATTTAAAGCTTTGTAAACTCTGGGAAATAAATTGACCTCGATTGAGAACAGGATTGCATTACCTAGCAGACCCTATCAGGATCCTTATCAGCAAAATCAATAGAATCAACAAAACAGGCATCCTTATCAACAAAATCAAAATTATAGGTAGCCTTACCAGCAAAGGTAGTTTGACCCAAAGGCACCTAGTTCATCTAACGCTTTAGTCCAAGTTACTATGGCTACAGAAGAGTGGTGTCAACCTTGCAATCAACCACATTCAACTGCACTTTCCCAAATGCTTTTCTAAATTTGAATCTTGTTGCACAACCTCAATCTAAAACATTAATCATGCCTCAAATTGAGGGTGGGCAGCAAGGAACTCATGTTCAGAAAGCACCTGAATAAAATTTAGTCGGTTTTAATGAGGAGGATTTCATTGCACTCACTACCAAGGCTCAAGGGAAAGCTGTTGAAAGTCAAAAACAACAAAATAGGTCTATCCTACCTACTGTCACTGATAAGACAACATCTATAGTTTCAAAGTCAACCAACAACCCTACTGTTCCTCAAGAAACAACAAGTGTTACACTTGATAGAGGTCATCAAAAAAAGCTACAACCTAATCCAAGAAGACTATTTATACCTCATATATCCAAGGCAACTGAAGTGAAATCAATTTTCACTAAGACCTACTCTAAGAAAGTTAAATCTATCTCCACAATAGTTGTTTCTTTTAACATTGTTGATTTAATGAAAAAGCATAATGTTAATATCTCAATGTGGGATGCTCTAAGTATTCCTGGACAACAAGATTTACTTTCTCATGAACTAGCCAAGCTGCAGATTTCTTCAAATACAACAGAAAAGGAAGTTCAAAAGATAGATATGGTCCTTAGAATGTTTGAACAAGACCACATTAAAGAAGTTAAATGGATGGTTCAGAAGGTTCTGAATGCTCATGATATCCAAAAACAACCACCATTTTATTTATCATTTATTATTGGAGAACATTTAGTTCATAATTGCATGGTGGATAGCGGTGCAAGTAGCACAATTATGCCAAAAGTAATTACAGCAAAATAGGGTCTTTAGTATGAGCCTACAAAAAAGAGTGTCTTAGAGCTTGATGGAACTGCAACTAATACAATTGGTATAATAAAAAATTTACAAGTAACGTTACATTCTTGCCTAAATGTTTCTATTCTGCAAGATGTTACTGTTGTGGACTTTCCTCCATACTTTTCCTTATGCTTATTTAGAGACTTCACAGCAAAATAGGAGGTTATCTCTCTTCAGATTGGTCCTTCTTATTTTTCATTACTTGTTATGGTACCAAGGTTACTATCAATTTAGAGCCATTGGCCAAATTTCACATTGAGCATCAATCTTCAAATGTAGTGGCTAATTCTACAACCCTAGATTAGTCTGATTTTGACGAGGTAGCTTATGTTTCAGCATTAGATGGTGTTTATAACATGTTTATGGATGAAAATACAGTGGAAGAACATGCTCATGATCCTTTTAAGGAAGTTGAAGAACACTTGTTTGGTATGTATTATATGCATGAAGAAAATACACTTCCCTTACTGTCCAAAATAGAAGATTCAACAGAAGGGATTTGGAAGCTTCATTTTGATGGGGCTAAGAACAAGAAAGGATAGGGAGCAGGTCTGATGCTCACTTTCCTAATGAATGAAAGGTATTTTTCATCTTTGAATATCCAATTTTCTTGTATTTGCAATGTAGCTAAATATGAAGCATTAATTCATGGCTTACTTTGGGCCAGAAAGAAAGGTATCAACATGCTACAAATTTTTGGTGACTCTGAGTTGGTTATTAATCAAGTAATAAATTTCAATGTTTGTAAGAACCCATTAATGAAGTCTTATAGACACAGAGTTTCAAACTGAATGGAATATTTTGATGTTATTAACATTCAGTCTATTCCTAGAGCTGAAAAAAAGCATGCAGACAGACTTGCAGTAGTTGTGGCTAGTTTTGAAGTGCTGGAATAGATTGAAAATAGAAAAATTTAGCCTCATATAAAGTTAATTTTTAGGACCTCGGTACTTGATAATGATTCAAATTGGCAAGTTTTTGAAAGTGATGATCAAATCTATAGGTTTTTGCAGCAAGAAGTTGAGTTGTCTATAGTTAATCAGGATAAATTACAACATTTATATGGTGATCAGATTCTTCAGTTGAAGACAAATAAACTACCTCAAGGTCTGGTCACAGTAGAAGACATCTTCAGCACTGACGATCAGTTAAAAAAATTTAAGACTAAAATGTCAACTCACGCTGATAATTACGAAGAAATCTCAGTTGATGAAGGGAAAAAACTATTTCTTGGAAAGGTATGTTCCTTAACTGAAAAGCAATCATTTATTGATCTTTGCAAATAGTTTAAGGATGTTTTTTCTTAGAAATACCAAGATTTGAAAGGATTTGGTCCCAGTTTAGCTCAACATATAATTGAGTTACAACCAAACTCTAAATCTATTAGACAAAAACAGAGACCTGTAAATCCAAAAATAGAGCCTCTAATGAGGAAAGAATTATCTAAGTTAATTGAACTGGGTATTATCTTTCCAGTTAAGCATTCAAGTTGGGTAGCCAATCTTGTTCCTGTTAGGAAGAAGAACGGAGAAATCAGATTATGTGTAGATTTCAGAGATCTTAATAAGGCTCGTTAAAATATCATTACCCACTACTGAATATGGATCATATTTTGAGAACACTTTTTGGTTTAGATAGACTATCTCTTCTAGACGGTTACAGTGGATACAATCAAATTTTAGTCTGAGAAGAAGATAGATACAAAACAATTACCACTAAGTGGAGTACTTACGCTTACAAAAGAATGTCTTTTGGTCTTTCAAATGTAGGTGCAATGTTTCAATGTGCAATAGACATGGCTTTTCGTAGCTTGTTAAATAAATGCATCCTTGTTTATTTAGATGATGTTACTGTATTTTCAAAAGATTCTAAAGAACATCTAATGCACTTAAGGATGACTTTTCAGTTGTGCAGGCAATTTGGAATATCCTTGAATCCAATGAAGTCTATTTTTTAAGTACATCAAGCCAAACTACTTGGTCATATTATTTCTAAGAAAGGTTTAGTAATTGATCCTTTCAGGATTGAAGCCATATCATAGCTATCACTTCCCCATCATAAGAAGTCGTTACAAAGTTTTCTTAGAAAAATCAACTTTGTTAGAAGAGTTGTTCCAGATTTTGCAGCATTGGTTAAACCACTCATAGCTATGCTAAAGAAAGAGATAACTTTCTCTTTGAACAGTAAAGGAAGAGAAGGTTTTGAAGCAATCAAAACAGCTATCTCTCAGGCTTCTACTCTTGTAAATCAAAAATTTGATAAATATTTTACAATGTATGCACTTGTAGGAGATGAAACAATCTCAGCTATATTAACTCAAGTCAATGATTAAAATATTGAGTAGCCTATTACTATCTTTGGACAAAGTTTGCATGATTACAAAACAAGGTACACATTCCTCGAAAAGAAAGTACTTTCAATGGTCAAAGGACTAAAGAATTTAAATTATATGCTTTTGAACAATAAAATCCATGTTCTTGTTTCTCATCCAAGTGTGAAAGCATTCTTACTAAATAAAGAGTTGAATGAGAAAAGAACAAACTTGATAACAAAGGTCATGGATTATGATGTTGATATTTTGGTTGCTAATATGGTTTGAGGGAAAGGTCTGTGTGAACACCTAATTTTTGATGTGGAAAAACAACAAGTTACAGAACCAGATGATTCAAAATAGCATGCTAAAATTACGTATCAACAATCAAAAATCATGGTTCAACCAGAAAATCAGCAACCTGAGCTCACTCACAAGTTTCAGGAATCAAGATGGATGACTAATTTGGTTAATTATCTATAGCATGGGACCTGTCCGGAAGGAATGGACAAAAATAAATGAAAATATTTTATGTTACAAGTTGTACCTTATATCTTCATTAATGGTGTGTTGTTCAAAAGAGATATAAACGAAATATTGTTGTGATGTGTTGACTATGATAAAATTTAGAAAATATTTTCAGAATTCCATGAAGGACCTGTAAGAGATCACTTCTCAGCACATACCACATCATTAAATATTATGAAATATGGTTACTATTGGCCTAGCATATTCAAGGACTATTTTGAATAGATTAGTAAGTGTAAAAAATCTTCTTGTTGGTAAATAATGTCTAGCTTCGCTACCTTTACAACCTATTTCAGCTTATCAACCTTTTATACAGTGGGGTCTTGACTTTATTGGCATGATAAACACACCATCATCACAAGGACACAAGTGGATCTTAACTGCTACAGATTACTTTACACGATGGACAGAAGTAATATCCTTGAAGGATGCTAATGAAGCTTCAATACTATCCTTTTATGAAGGTATAATTTACAGATTTGGTGTTCCAGCAACTATCAAATCAGATAATGCTTTACATTTTCTTGGTACTAATATAATAGATTAGGTTGTCAAACATGGGATTTATTTGAGTTCTTCATCTAATTATTACCCACAAGGTAATGGCTTAGCTGATAGTACTACTAAGAATATGTTAAGGATCATCAAAATAACACTCAAGGATGATTAAAGAGCTTAGCATCTAATGTTGAATTCAACACTTTGGGCTGACAGAGTGACTCCTAAATGATCAGTTGGAAATTCACCATATAAACTTTTGTATGGAAAGGAAGTGTTATCCAAAATTCACCCCCCAGGGTAATTTTGATAACATGCATCAGATTATTCAGTCCCAAGCAAGTAGATTGATTCAAGGCCCAAAATCATGTTTTTCGGGGTCCCCCTCGGCCTTTTTCTAACTCCCCCATCCAAGAAGAAATCCCAACAGGTTAGAAAAAATGGAAAAAATGCAAAAAATAAGGTTGCAGGAGTGTTTTGAGGCATTTCGGATCTGAAGGGCTCAGGTTGTACCAGTTTGGGTTGAATTGGGGTTCGTCGTACCAAGCTTGGGGCTGAAAAATAAGAAAATTGGCTAAGTCCTAGTCCAGGCGGTCTTCGGGACAGTTGGGACGTCGGGACGCATGGGACACGAAAAGCTGAAATGACCGAAAGCAATGGAAAAATGTCTAAGTCTTTGTTTCACGCAGTTTGGGACATTTGGGACAAAAGTACGTGCGGGACGCGAGTCGGCCAATTTGCCAACAGACATTCCATTTTAGACGGTTCAGAGATATTTGTCCCAGGTGGTCCGTGGGACAGTTGGAACAAAGGTACGCGGAGGATGTGAACCGGCCGATTCAACCGAAACAGGAGTCTTTCGTCTGAAATAGTTTGGGACATCCAGGCCAAAGGTACGCGGAGGACGCGAAAAACCGAAAGAGCCACCAACGAATGGAATCTCACCACGTCTCTTCACCTCAAACAGGAACAAGGAAGCCCAAGTCGGGCGGTTCGGGGATATATGTCCCAGGCAGTTTGGGACATCCGGGCCAAAGGTATGCGAGGGATGCGTGGGACGCGAAAAGATGAAAGAGCCACCAACGAATCAAATCTCGCCACGTGTCTTCACCTCATTGGCCCGGTGGGAAAATTTTGAAATTTTTTCCAAAGGCAAAAACAAAAGGGAAATGGTCAGGAAGGGCCCACGTCCAATGAAATCATGCCATGTGGCACTTGAGTGGCAGACTGTGGGGGAGAAATGGGAAAATTTTCCCAAAGCAAAAGATACCAAATTTTCGAAGGACAAAGTGCGCCCCTCAGGCCCGAGCCAATAAAATAGTGCGACGTGTCCAAGTGGCAAGAAATTAAGGAAGGGCCCTAAATAAATTTTCAAAGGATGAGCTCGCAGATGAATCAGAGCTAGACACGTGTCATCCAAGTGGCAGAGCGCGGGAAAAAATTCAAATATTTTCCCGCTGATCTGTTTTGGTCTGTTTTTTCCCTAATCTTCAGATCGCCATAACTTTCGATCCAGAGCTCAGATTTTCACGTTCTTTATATCAATGGAAAGCTAGTGAAATTATCTACATGATTTCGGGGTGAATATTACATTTTGGTTCATCTTGAAGAGAGAAAATAAAAAAACTCCTCTGGCACGTGATGATGGCCAGAAATGACGTTTCAACAACCAGCTTAAATGCAAAATATAGTTCGCCGCTTTTGCTAAGGTTCTCACCTACCGCCATAATGAGATGAGTTAAATGCAACCAAGAAGTGGTTGGGGTAGATCTATATTTCCTCTCTCTTCCCTCTCTCATTCTTCCTATAAATTGTAAGGAGGGGCTTCTTTCAAGGTTGTTCATATTTTCTGCTCTGCTCTCCTTTCTTTTCTTCCCCAAGGTTGAAAATGGAGTTTGAACCTCCTCCCCTGCTCTATAATGGAATTTTTACCTTTTACCATTAAAATGATGTTCTGCGCAAACTTCTGGAGCAACAAAAAACATGTTTTGTGATGCATCTATCCATCCTTTCTCATTTTTCGCTTGTTTTCTTCTTGCCTCTCTTCATTGCAGGTATTTGTGGATGTTTGAATGTTCATCGCAGGGTTGGAGCTGTGTTCATAGAAGTTTTGATAGATGTTCAGCATTTTCCTTCTCTGGTGTATCACCGTTTTAGTGTAGGCTCTGTTTTTCCCTTTTCTCTCTCTCTCTCTATCTCCTTGGCATGGTTAGATTAGGATTAGATTAGCTTGCCTACACTGGAATAGCTTGTGGCAGGTAGTTTAGGAATAGGAACCAGCCTTCTCTGGAGATTCCTTTCTCATTTTTGCAAGTCCCACACTTGGAGAAAGGATTCCATGTTGTGCAATCACACTGGATGCTAGTATGATCAAACTAGAAATCTGATCAACATCCAGGGGTGCTGTGATTCTACACTAACAGTTCTGGCACACCCGGTGGGACCGTAGAGGTCTTCCACTTCATCTTTTGTAGGTTGGTGTGTTCCTGTGAAGATTTCAGCCTTTGGAGGCACTTGCAAACACATCTGGCGACTCCATCTAATCAGCAACCCATTTCTGAAGTTGCAGACCTGTTTTTCATCCATTCCCATCCATCCTTCTTTCCATCCCTTTCATTCTTTTCCATTCCATGAAGTTCTGCAATCATGACTTCATTTCCATCATGGAACTCACATTTATAACAGCAGCAATGTTTCCCACCTCCAACATGTTTTTTAAATCCTCCAAATCAGCATTTTGAACAAATTCAAAATCAGCATGCATACCCATATGAGCAGCAATGCCAAAATTAGTTTGGCTATGGAGATTTCCAAGAGCAAGAGTATGCATATAATGAAGACAATCAGATGCAAGATGCTGGTCTGTTGGAGAAAATCCAAAAGATGGAGGTAAAGATGGTGCAGTCCAGAGCAACAGCTCAAATGAGAGCTTTCAGAATTGGTTGCAGGACTCCTTGTCCATGGGGAGGCCCTTTTCCAAGACACTTCAGCCCTCAGGAGAAGCTGGAGTTCATGATGAAGATGCTGCCCCAACTTTCACAATGGATAGCAGAAATAGAGGCCTATACACTTGTTGTTGAACAACCTTGTCAATGGGTAAGTTATACACCATCATCTGGTTTTTCTCCTCCCATTACTCAAGCAGCATCATCTCATTTGGAATTACAAATTCTAAACTCCCCATCTGCTGTCCCAAATGTTGATCCCATGTCTCCACCTCTCAGTCTTCCAGCACACCTCAATTCTTCTTTCCTTTTTCCTTCCAAATAGTCATCCCCTCCACAAGAGCTAAAACAAATACGCCCTCCCACTCCAAATAAACAATATTTTCTACGTCCTCCACCACCACAAAAAATTGCCAAATCAATTGAGTTACAACCCATCCCTCCTCTTGCATTCCCAATTCCATGTGGGGAAGAAGAAATTGCAAAAATCGGCCATGAAGGATAGCAAGAAGAGGAGCCCAACAAAAAAGAAATGACAGACAACTTGAGGGTTTGGGCTGCCAAATTTGGGATGACAAAGATCCCCTTGATGGTTAAACCTACAGAAGAGGCTAAGGTTGAACAAATGGTGGTTAAGACTGATTTTGTGGCAGCGGAAGAAGAGCAAAAAGAAGAAGCAAATCAGCAGTCAGTTTACTTAGAAAGTAGTGTCCATGTTAGCACTCTATTTGAAGGGAATGCTAATTCAGTTCAAGTTACACAATCAGCCATAAAGGAAGAAAGCTCAGAAGAAGTTCTTGCAGTCCCAACTTTTCCTCTAGAGCAGCAGATCGAAGAGTTTGACTTGAAAAATTCATGCTGGACGAAGAGTTAAATCAAGAGCAAGATTGTCTTCAAACATTAGAGGAAGGAGAAGCTGCTCCAAATCCAAAAGAAGAGGAGCACATTCTAGTTGTGGAGGAGAAAAGTGCAGATCCAAGGGCTTTGAGCACAAAGCAAGCTATAGAAGAACCTTCAATTCTTCTTTCTACTTCATCTCTCTCAAGTTCTAGTGCTGAAGAAGAGTTTGACCTCTCAAACTCAATGTTGGAGGATGAAAGAAACCATGATGATCAAGTTACAGATCAAGAAGACACCATGGAGGAAGTGGAGCATTTGTAGCAGGACAACCATGAGGCAGTTTATCTGTTAGATTTGGAGGACTGTTTTGATGGAGAAGAGCTGGTTGAGTTTCCACCATTCTCTCTTTCATCATCCACATTCCAAACACTTGAGTCTGCTGTCATGAAGGAGAACATTCATTTGCAGTAGCCTGCATCTTATAGAAGCTCTTTGGAACCAAGATTGGAAGATTTTAATCTTTCATGTTCTTCATTGGAGGAAGAGAAAGGACAGAGGAATTTCACCGTTTCTTCCACACCATCCATTCAGGAGGGTCTACAAGAAGACTCCATTTTTGGAGTTGAAAATCAGAGCTATGGGCATATCAAACGAACCATACCTTGCCCAATCAAGTATTTGGCTTTATTGGAGCCAAAGGAGAAGTCACAACCAGTCATGCTTGCTTCTGAGCATGAGGGTGAGCTACAAAGTACCAAGGATCAGTTGTCATACCTCTTCAATCCAAATGCATAGCAACTAAAAGAGGTATTGAATTTTCCTTCAGCTGATACCTTGATGATTTGGGTGGAAGACCAGCTTCTTATTGATTTTCCATCCATCCAATCAGCCATGTTCAATGCCAAATCAATTGCATGGCTGCCACTTTTGAGAAAGGGAAGCTATTTCTCACAACCAATTGCAGGGTTTGTTTAGCTTTCCTTTGCTTCCAGTTAGAGTAGAGTAGGTAGGTTTTCTTTTAGCAGAAGAAGTGCTTGTGCACACTCTGCATGTTCCATTTGGAGCATGTATGATTTTTAGTTCTGTACATAGTTTTTGTGGTGCTGGTTTTGCTCTTGCAGAGTCCATTTCAGTGGCATTTTGGTGAGAACGACTCCATTTCAGTGGGTTTCCAAGTGGCTCAGAGAGGAGGTTTTCAAAGCTCAGATCAGTTTGCAGGTTGCAACTCATGACTCCATGCCCAATGGATGCTTCAGGAAACTAGATCATCTAGCAGGCAGATGACCCTGCTGAGTCGCCAAATTGTTATCCAAAATTCACCCCCCAGGGTAATTTTGATAACATGCATCAGATTATTCAGTCCCGAGCAAGTGGATTGATTCAAGGCCCAAAATCATGTTTTTCGGGGTCCCCCTCAGCCTTTTTCTAACTCTCCCATCCAAGAAGAAATCCCAACAGGTTAGAAAAAATGGAAAAAATGCAAAAAATAAGGATGCAGGAGTGTTTTGAGGCATTTCGGATCTGAAGGGCTCGGGTTGTACTAGTTCGGGTTGAACTGGGGCTTGTCGTACCAAGCTTGGGGCCAAAAAATAAGAAAATCAGCTAAGTCCTAGTCCAGGCAGTTTGCGGGACAGTTGGGATGTCGGGATGCGCAGGACGCGAAAAGTCGAAATGACTGAAAGCAAGGGAAAAATGTCTAAGTCTTCGTTTCGCGTAGTTTGGGACATTTGGGACAAAAGTACGCATGGGACGTGAGTCGGCTGATTTGCTGACAGACAGCCCATTTTGGACGATTTAGAGATATTTGTCCTAGGAGGTCCGCGGGATAGTTGGGACAAAGGTACGCGGAGGACGCAAAGCGGCCGATTCAGCCGAAACAAGAGTCTTTCATCCAAAACAGTTTGGGACATCCGGGCCAAAGGTACGCGGAGGACGCGAAAAGCCGAAAGAGCCACCAATGAATGGAATCTCGCCACGTGTCTTCACCTCAAACAGGAACAAGGAAGCCTGAGTTGGGCAGTTCAGAGATATTTTTCCCAAGCATTTTGGGACATCCGGGGAAAAGGTACGCAAGGGACGCATGGGACGTGAAAAGTCGAAAGAGCCGCCAACGAATCAAATCTCACCACGTGTCTTCACCTCATCGGCCCGGTGGGAAAATTTAGAAATTTTTTCCGAAGGAAAAAACAAAAGGGAAATGGTTAGGAAGGGCCCACATCCAATGAAATTATGCCATGTGGCACTTGAGTGGCGGAGCGTGGTGGAGAAATGGGAAAAATTTCCTAAAGCGAAAGATACCAAATTTTTGAAGGACAAAGTGTGCCCCTCAGGCCTGAGCCAATAAAATAGTGCCACGTGTCCAAGTGGCAAGAAATTAAGAAAGGGCCCGAAAGAAATTTTCAAAGGATGAGCCCGCGGATGAATTAGAGCCCGACATGTGTCATCCAAGTGGCAGAGCGTGGGAAAAAATTCAAATATTTTCCTGCTGATCCGTTTTGGTTTGTTTTTGCCCTAATCTTCAGATCGCCATAACTTTCAATCCAGAGCTCAGATTTTCACGTTCTTTATATCAATGGAAATCTAGTGAAATTATCTACATGATTCTGGGGTCAATATTTCATTTTGGTTCAGTTTGAGAGAGAAAATTTAAAAACACCTCTGGCACGTGATGATGGCCAGAAATGACATTTCAACAACCAGCTTAAATGCAAAATACAGTTCACTGCTTTTGCTAAGGTTCTCACCTACCGCCATAATGAGATGAGTTAAATGCAACCAAGAAGTGGTTGGGGTAGATCTGGATTTCCTCTCTCTTCCCTCTCTCATTCTTCCTATAAATTTTAAGGAGGGGCTTCTTTCGAGGTTGTTCATCTTTTCTTCTCTGCTCTCCTTTCTTTTCTTCCCCAGGGTTGAAAATGGAGTTCGAACCTCCTCCCCTGCTCTGTAATGGTGTTTTTGCCTTTTACCATTAAAATGATGTTCTGCGCAAACTTCTGGAGCAACAAAAAATGTGTTTCGTGATGCATCTATCCATCCTTGCTCGTTTTTCGCTTGTTTTCTTCTTGCCTCTCTTCATTGCAGGTATTTGTGCACGTTTGAATGTTCATTGCAGGGTTGGAGCTGTGTTCATAGCAGTTTTGATAGATGTTCAGCATTTTCCTTCTCTGGTGTATCACCATTTTATTGTAGGCTCTATTTTTCCCTTTTCTCTCTCTCTCTCTGTCTCCTTGGCATGGTTAGATTAGGATTATATTAGCTTGCCTGCATTGGAATAGCTTGTGGCAAGTAGTTTAGGAATAGGAACCAGCCTTCTCTGGAGATTCCTTTCTCATTTTTGCAAGTCCCACACTTGGAGAAAGGATTCCATGTTGTGCAATCACACTGGATGCTAGTATGATCAAACTAGAAATCTGATCAACATCCAGGGGTGCTGTGATTCTGCGCTAACAAGAAGCAAGAATGCCTAATTCGGTGGAGTTACCAACATTGATTTTTTACACCAAATGGAACTTTTTGAAAATGAACCATTGCAAGTTCATTTTGCAAAGTTAATGGAATTACAAGAGCTAAGAGATAAAGCTCATTTGAATATGAAAAAAAAATTAGAAACAAATGAAGAAGACTTTTGACAAGAAATCCAAATTCAGAGTCTTAAGTGAAGGAGATATTGTGTTAAAGTGGGATGCTAATTGTGTAAAGCCAGGAAGACACTCAAAATTTCATACACTTTGGAGTGGTCCTTACATGATTTCAACTTGCAAAGAACACAATGCTTTTCATCTTTTGAAGCTGAATGAAGAGGAATTTCCCATTCCTGTGAATGGTATGTTTCTCAAACATTGTTATTGAAAATCTTATAATGAATGTTAGAGTAGGATTTCCTTTCAATAACTGTAGTTCCTACACATTGTAATGTTTTCAATTCAATAAGCGCATTCATGCATGTGATATAGTTTACCAGATCCTTTCCCAACTTTAGTTTGTTTTGGAAGGGTTATACCTTTCAAAAAAAGGTAGATTTTGGTTATATACTTTGGACTCCATGCCCAATGGACAAGAGAAAGGCACTAGTTGTATACTAGCAGGCAGCTTTCCCCCGCTGAATCACCAAAAATGTTTACAATATTCAAACTTGTGCAAAAATAGGCAACTCGAAACTTCATCTTTACGATGAAAAGTCTTGGGTGAAGTATACCTAAGCTAAGGAAGTTTTTATTTCATTTGTTACTGTTGAATTAATTACAAGATTAAATGAAATATGTAGTTATGTGTGCTATTACAAAACATAATAGATCACATAGTCTGTAACTTCATACCATCTTCAACAAAATAACACAAATCCCCGGAGGACAGCTGTGTTGTCTTGACGAAGAAGAAAAATTACAAAGTAGGGTGAAGTGCTGAGTTTTGAAGCAGCAAATAGAAATACATATATCAGAAGATTAGGGTTCATTACTGATGTTACAAGTTCTCATTAATGTTCTTTCCTTCATGCTTAAGACATTTAATTATTTTACTGAGTTGTTTAGTTCATTATTCAATCCATACAGAGAAGCTAGAATGCATAAAGAAATATACAACTCATTTTACAAAATTCAATGTTTTATTCATAAAGAATTTTCAAATGTTTCACACACAAGCCGTGGGATGTAACTCAAAAGTAAATTACAACTACTAAAAAGAAAGGTACACATGCATGAAAGAGAAATCAAAGGAGTATGAGTGAACCCATAATTTCCTTGGGGTTTCTTTACTTCGATTGATCATCTTCATCTCCATCTTTTGTTTCATCTTCATCTCCACTATAGAAGCCACTGTACCTGAAAAGAAGAAAAGTTAACTGTTAGTTATGATCTCAGGGATCAAGTCATATTCCTATATTGTCCTACTTCATTAATATGAATCTTTTCCTAAAAGGACATGTAATTTACTTGAATATCATACTGCATACATGCTTTATACACTCAGAATGAATGAAGAAAGAGAAGATAAATGCAGAAAACATGGACATAAGAGAGACCAAAAAGCTTAAGTATCTTCTAACTATTTTCTTAAGTGTGCAAGTACAGGTTGCAACCAAGAAGAAAGAATCATATACATGCTGAAAAAGAAGACCAATGTAACTAAAACTCAAATATCTCCTACAAATGGAAGAGGATCACAGTACTACATAAAAAATTATATGCTTGCAGACAAGGTACATTTTCAAGATTTAAGTCAAAGAAAAGGAATTCTGGGAAAATTTTAACAAAGCCTCGCCATGTAAAATGGACATTTACAACTTTCCATCATGTTGTTTTTAACGACTACATGCTTAAAGGAACTATTTGAATAAAAAATACAACTACTATAGCTGGAAATGGATGAAAGAGAGAATTATGGAAAAAATTCGCCAAGGCTTCACTATGAAAATCAACATTTCAAATTTTCCAGCATACATAGAAACCTATATTTAAGCTCAAGCAAAATATTGAAGCATAAAAGGAATGCAGTAAAAGTAACAGGTTACAGTATCTAGATCAAGGCTTATGCCTGACAATGATATCAAAAATAGGTAAAGAATCGCTTGAAAACTATTGCAGGGATCAAAGAGTATAAGTGAAGCTTTAGGATACAAATTAACATTTCAAAGGTGAACTAAAGAAAGAGATACATAAGCAACCCATTTTAGTTAGTGGTGTTTCAACACCATTCAACCTTACGAAGCCCAGAATAATCAATGTTCAGTTAGAATATTGAAGAGATCAAAATGAAGAAAGAAATTCAATCACATCAACCCTTCTACAGGCAGGAGAGCAAAAACAACCCATGTCTCATATATGGTGGTAATCTGATATCCATATAAACTTGATAGGTTACATATCAAGACATGCATTATAACTCAATGATAAATAAGTGTTGGCAAAATACATTCAAGAAATAAAAAAGCCCAATTTGAGTGTGACCTTATCAACAAGATCCATTTACTGAAAAAAGTCAAGCTTGCATAGTACAGAAAACCACCTATATTGTAATAGTTACAGTATAAAAAAACCAATTGCATTCAAACACTCATACCATGGGAGTTTTTCAATGTTCAAGTTATAATCAGATTTAAAAGGGTTAAATCAAGTACTCTCAAAGGGGTGCTACAAATTTTCAAAGAAATAAGTTGATTCTGAATGAAGAATCATAATAGAATAGATTCTCTAGAATACAAAAATTGATGCCAGGGATTTTAGAAATAGTCAAGGCCAAAGTAACCCAGATTTAAAGAATAGTTGAGGAAGAGTGTACCAATTCAAGGAAAAAGAGATAAGTTACAGTAAAAAGAATGTTTTCCTCAAGCCACAATGAACCAAGAGAAATAAGTAAAAAATAAACTTACTAGTTAAATCAAAGTGGAGAAAACCCTTGAGATATCATCAAGCTCAGAAATAAAAGTACTAAACCCCGAAATCAGTTCAACTCAAAAATGACCAGAGTCATCTAATAGATCACATCAGGAAATGCAAAATTAAATGAGTATCAGTTTCGGATGTCAAAATGTCAAGATCAAGTAACAGTGAAAACTCAGGGTCAAAACTTACCGAATTCATCAAACAGCAATGCATAGAAAGGGAGAACTGAGCTCAATCGTTTAATAGCATCCATTATTATAGAATTCTCATAGAGCTCATATTTAGAGTAGAAACTCAAACACCCAAAGAATTTGCAGAGAGCTCGAGTTAAAACGAATGGCCAACAAATCTTCAGAAAGGCCGAGCTCCAAGAGAATAACCATTATGGCCAATACAAAACTGAGCTCAAAAACACTAAAAAATGGCCACATTATTACAGAAAACTCACTCAGAAGAAGCAAAAAATTTAGAGAACCATTTTTGTAGAAGAGACCAAGCTCAAATGCATAGAATAATGACATTGAGGAAAAAAATTTCTAGGGCTTCGCCCACGAACAAAAAATCAAATGAAATGTGCTTTAGGGTCGCAGTTATCCTTTAACATGCAAACCCAAGGGGTGAGTTTAGGAAACTCAATCGTAGTCAGATAATCAACATCTGAAGATCAAGTCATGCAAGGATCAAGGGATGAGAATCGATCTCTAAGTCAAAACAAAACCATGGTTTGATCTATTAAAACCACATTCAATACATAGTCAAAAACCATAATCATGCCTTCGAGATCAATGATAAAAAATCTACAAGTACAGAGATTAATGCTCATGAATTGATCATCAAGATCGAGGCAAAAGTCATCAAGTTGAAATGGTGGTCGATTGATTGACTTATAATTTTCAAATTTTACAAAGTGTCAAAATTTCCTCTGTAGTCCCAAAAGTCCGTATAGTATACATGTCATCACCAGAACAGAAGCAGAATAATAGGGGTTGGGCCCTCTTTAAGTTTTGAAACATTTTTCAAAAGTTAAAATTTCCAAGCTTTCACCCACAGGCCCAAGAAGTATGCGTGTCATCATTACAACAAAAGCAGAGGTCAGGGGTTATTTTTTAAGGTTTGAAACTTTTTCTAAAAAGGCTAAGGTTTAAAAAAATTCCCGCAAGCCAGAGCCTCCATAGCCGAAACCTAAACTGCAAGTTCAAAATCAATGGCCGATGATGAAATAGAGGTACATAGATTAAAAGCCTAGAATAATCAACAAATACCAAATCCACTGACAAGTTACCAAGGGGTGAGCCACCATGGAGAAAGGGACAACCCACGTCACCAATCAAATAAAACATTTCCAATGACTTTCAAATTCTAACCATAGTGCATACTCCAAATAATATAAAGGGGCTAACCAAATTATACCCAATGATCACTGAAAAGGTGAATTTCTAAATTATATATCAGTTAGACATACAAATCCAACAAGAAAAACTATTGGTTGTGCATAATCAAAAGTTGGTTCAGCATGGTGTGGTGACTTTTACAAAGTGCCCATGTGTATCTAAAAACTTTGAAAAATATGCTAATTCGACAAAGGTTGCTAAACCTAGTATGGTAAAGGTGGTCCCCACACCCAAGGAGTTGAAGTGGAGTTGCAAGTGTTATCCATGTGATCACTAGAAAATAGAATGAGTGTCAACATTAGAGACAAAGGTGGTCCCAATTAGGACTGATATTTAGATGAATTATTTTGCAAAGTATTACAATTAATGTAATTATTTTTCTCACAAATAGGGAGTTGTTATTTTGCATACCTTCATAGTAGGACATAATAGAGAAGAAGATAGAGTTGCATGTTCATGGAGAGAGACTTGCCTAGAAAGTAATCCTATTTTTAGAAAATTATCCATCCTTCTCTTTCTTAAAAATAGATTAGTCAACTTCAGTTGACCAATTGTAATCAAGGATATTAATGCCTATTTTGTTGGTGTGTGTATTTTCCACATCATTAGGTGAGTTGTCTCACTTAGGTGAGATCGTAGGTCCATGTGTCATTTAGGGGTCATTATGAGATTCCCTTACGCGTCAGTGCGTCAGCACATGAATGCGTTAGTGCATCAGCACGTTAGCGTCATATGCGTCATTGGGAGTTACACTTCTATTCTGGGAATGTAACTCCCCCTCTATACTCGAGTTGTCATGATTGCAGCACTGGGGGTTTACTCAGCACCTCCTATATGTACACCCCATTTATTCTATTAGATAGAGGAGAGTTTATGGCTTAACCAGGTTCTACCCATTTGTCTAATCTTTGCATGCACATTCAGTTGATGCTCGCTCCTCTCGAGATCTCTTCACGCTGTCATTCGCACATCCGTTGATGTGCACGTTGTCCCTCGTGATCCTCGCTTGCGGGTTTTAAACCCTCTTTCATGGTATCAGAGCGGATCTTGTGGATCCGTGCACTCATCAGCATTTATGTCCGTGTTTTCTGGCTTCCGGCGTGATATACAGATCTCTCTCAGCGTGTGTTGTAATGGATATTCTAGTTGTGCTCTTCTTGCATTGATTCAGAAGTTTATACTTCCGTTCAGGTTCGATCGTGGTTTGTTTGGGTTGTTGTTCAATTTTATGGTGTTTTTCGAGATTCTAGTGGTTGTCGTTTTGGGTTGTCTATTTAATTCTTGTTGGTTACAGGTTATGTTCAGGTCTAAGGAGGAATACAAGTTTATTATGTTGAAGAGCCATTCTAACAGCTCACCGTACTCTCATTAGTAGATAGCTCATTTGCTTACACGTTGCTCAGTTCATAGTCGAAGTGGCTCTTGCTTCATTGCTTGTTCACCTGCATTGAAAGTTTGCTCACCATTTGGATCTGTGGTGGTGTTCGCATGAAGGAATCAGCTGTGGTGTTTGCCATTTGAATCTGTTCTTGGCCACATTGTTGTTCTTGGCTCACCATTTTTTGTTGTTACTATTGCAAACCTACCTTGTTCCCTTCAAACGGCTCCTCCAGCGTCCTCTTCCATTGGAAAAACGTTTTTTGACTTTTCTCAATCATTTTTGGGCGTTTTTGGGTCTTCAAATGGCTCCTCCATCTTGTACAAACCTGCAACACTTGCTCCCAGCACCTCCAGTGACCATTTTACATGTCTCCAGCAACCTGCAACATCATATTCAACGGCTCAGTCTTTGCTTGAAACATTTTTTGGGCATTTTTTGGCGTTTTTTAGGCATTTTTTAGGCATTTTTGGTCTTCAAATGGCTTCTCCCACTTGTGTACCCTACCACACCTTCGCCCAGCACCTCCAGTGACCTCCCACGTGTTTGCAGCACCCTCATTCTGCCTCCAGCGACCTTCAGTGACCTGTACCGCTGTCTTTTTGGACGTTTTCTGCTGCACAACCAGCACGTGGTCCTTGACAGGAGCTTGAACAGTCCACTTTTTTTAATGTTTTAAAGTGTTTAAACATTAAAAAATTCATTTTGGCATTGACATTTTTTATTGTAAGGCTATATTTTGGCTTATTTAATACCCTCTTATGCTTGTCGAAGACGGAGGGTGAGGTCTGGGGTTGGCAGGAGGCTAAACCCCCCCTCGTAGTCAAAATAAACCCATGTTAAAATTACATGCCATTTCCAACGATTACCCACACAATACCCTTTGCACCCATCTTGTGTACTTTTTTAATGCGTTTCCAGCATTTATTGACTTTTTCCATCAGTTGCGGGAACTGTATTTATGCTATAACTTTTGACTCGCTGCTCATTTTTTAGCGCTTCCTTGGTCAAAGTTACATGATTTCTTGGACACTACATGATGGCATTGTCAATTTTTGTAAACGCACTACTTTTATAAAGTACCACATTCTAGGGGGGGTTGATTGTACTCTTGGGCCTACACACGCAGATGCATTATGGGGTCGAGTCCGACGTCTTGCACCTTGCATCTTGCATTTTTTCATCATGGAGAGTGCTTTTTTCAGACGTGAGCATCGTAGGATCACCTTACAGCCTCCACCACTTCTCACCGAGAGAGATACCTATTCAGCTTGGCATGCTTCCATGGAACGTTACTTCACCCACGAGGGTCTTTTACCCTTCTTGCTTGGTTCTACACCCACTAATCATCATCATCTAGAGGAATTCCTTGACACTTGTGACCATTTCTTTGGTCACATGATGATGCATGTATCTCATTCTCTCTGGTTTCACGTGGCAGACTCAAATCCACCTCACTGTGTCTAGAGCATTCTTCAGTCCTTGTATGGAGACCCATCACATACTGCCGCCATTGTTGCTATTGCTGATTCAGTTGTCTCCTCCATTTCTTTATGTGATGAAAGTTTCACTGACATAGGCTCGCTTAGTTCTACTTTTGATGATGAGGATTATGCATCCAGTTCTAATGTCGAGAGTACTACAGAGGACTCTTCTCCTTTTTCTCTTGCTATTCCAGACATTTTTGTCACCCCCCCACATCTCATTAGATATTGAGAAGTCTCCTACTCAGTCTCACACCATCATCACACCCACCTCCTTTCCACTTCCAGTGTGTGAGGCCCATTGCACTCCTCTACCTTCATTAGATGACTCATACCTATCTGACATTGCTCTTCTGTTTGTTGGGCCCCCTCATTGGGACAAGTATTTGCATGACCTTAGTTGTCTTTTCGCAGAGTCTACTTGTGATGATCTACAAGTCCCTCATCCATCTACAAGTGTTTCAGAGGAGTTCATCATCTCTGTTGTTGGGAGTGCCCCTTATGGGAATCTTACCACTTCCACTTTTCCGGAGACCTTCATTGATCCACCCTATGTTGTGGATCCCTTTTCTATTGTGGAGGATGTTCTATTCCCTTCACATCAATTGGACATATTTTCTGCCGGTGTTCCTCTTCAATTTGATAGTTCTACGCACGTGGAATTACCTTTGGTTCCTTGGCACTCACTCGCTAGACCTATGTCACACTTTCATGCACCAGACTCAGAGTTCTTCCTGTTGCTGCCTTCAGTTTCCTTTGTGGAGTGGGCGGACTTCCAGCACGTCATTTATGTCCTTCCTACGGGTAGGCATATAGTTCGTTGCAGGTGGCTCTTCTTCACTCCAGAGGCAGAGGATCTCGTCATCGACATTCTTCTGGGAGACCTCCTAGAGCTGCAGAGTTTAGATCCATCCATGGCATCTTCTGCATTCCTCTCGTCTCCCTCTTCTTCTCTCTTCTTCTTCTTTATGAGAGATTTCCTCTTTGTACATGGGTACCCTTTCAGGCTCGTCTATGGCCGGGACCCATATTTGGCATCTTTCTTAGATTAGAGAGTGTATTGTTCTCTTGTGGTGGATGTTTTTCCCACTGGGTTTTCCTTCACTGCTTGGGATCTTCTTCTTGTACATGGGTACCTCATCAGGATTTATGCTGGGACCCATTTCTCATTTCTGACTTGCCGCCTCATCCTAAGTTATGATGAAGGGGGGGTGTTGGTGTGTTTATTTTCCACATCATTAGGTGTTTCATCTCACTTAGGTGAGATCGTAGGTCCATGTGTCATTTAGGGATCATTATGAGATTCCCTTACGCATCAGTGCGTCAGTGCGTCAGTGTGTCAGTGCATCATATGCGTCATTGGGAGTTATGATTCTATTCTAGGAATCTAACTCCCCCTCTCTACTCGAGTTGTCATGATTGTAGCACTGGGGGTTACTCAGCACCTCCTATATGTACACCCCATTTGATCTATGAGATAGAGAAGAGTTTTATTTCTTAACCAGGTTTTTCCCGTTTGTCTAATCTTTGCATGCACATTCAGTTGATGCTCACTCCTCCCGAGATCTCTTCATGCTGTCATTCGCATGTCTGTTGATGTGCACGTTGTCCCTCGTGATCCTCGCTTGCGGGTTTTAAACCCTCTTTCATATTTGTAACTGCATGCTCTATTTTTATTCCTTTATATATTATTAAATAAAGGATAAAAATAGAATGTATGGGTGAGTACAAGCCTTACGATATTTTTAGGAAAAGTGTGAATTTTATTTTTGCTATATATTGTGTGTCTTTGCAAAGCACAAGGAGAACTTCTGGAGGAATTTTCGGATACAGGAATACTGAAGCAATTTTTACCTGTTTTGGCTTCTGTGTGTGAAGTATTTTCTACCTTTCCAATTATTTGCAGTTTTGTGTATTTTTCTATTAGTCTTGTGAATGCAAATTCCCTGATCAATCATCTTACCATGCTGTAAATTCAATATTTTCTGCTTAATTTTAATGTGCATGTTAACTTATTAGTATTGTTTTGATTTTCCCTCAGTATCACCAAGTTTTTCCCTTAAATATTCTACATTAAAATGTTGGCTCCTGCATCAAGAAACCTTACCATAGCAATTGTGCATATACTCAGTCAAAGCCCTCAGATAAATTTGGTGTATCACCTCAATTTTATTTATTTTACAATAATATTTTTCTCTCGAACTCCCAGAAATTAGTTTAGGATACATGAACAAGGAATCAACCTTGATATCGGAGACTCACCTCAAAATAGGTATACCCATAGACCTGAGGTGTTTCCATTGTATCTATGAAAGAGAGAGATCAATTATACAAGCTTAGAAATCCTGCAACCATCTCTCTACAAGGTGCACTTTCGAGAGATAACAATAGTAGCTCTATATCTTCAAATTCCACTTCTAACAAACTCCTTCTAATGTCATCCACTACTTCCTCACATCACAAAAAGATGAAAACCTACTAACTCTAGCTGACTTCCCCGAAAAGAAAGTGCTCCTAACTATCTTGGTGGCAGACATCCCAGCATCCTTTGGCATGTTTCTGAGCAAATTTTTTGCAGATATCTAAGTGGAGAAATTAAATTGGATTGGTGATCCTCTATTATCCCTGTCAAAGGTGAAATGAAGAGGTTGCTTCCTGTTAAAAATATGAAATTCACAATGAATAAGTCTGATGATCTAAGAGTTAACATCCTTCTTCAAGATTCTGAGTTAGGAAATTACTTCCTCACATCACAAAAAGATGAAAACCTACCAATTCTCATAGAGGAATAAGAAGATCAGATCTAGATGATGGAATTTGATGACAATCATTCAAGGGTAGGTTCTGCAAGTGGTATTGTTTTGTATTCTCTTTCAAAGGAAATGTATCCTTTTTCTTACAAACTGCAGTTTGACAACACAAACAATAAAGTAGAATACGAAGCCCTTCTTCTGGGCATGAGTGTTGTAGATAATATGGGAATCAAGAAGTTGAGATTCCTTGGTGATGTAGAGGTAATAGTTAAAGAAATCTGCCAACAATATCAAGTGAAGAACCCAAGGCTCAAACACTATAGAAATCAGGTTTCGGATTGTATTGAATCATTTGATGTTTTCTCTATTGAATTCGTTCGAAGGGCACAAAACGAAATGGATGATTCTCTTGTTGTGTCAGCCTCCTTATTGACACCTCATCCTTCCTTTGGAAAAGATAAGATAACCATTGAGATGGTTTTAAGACTAAGTGTACCTGATAATGCTAATCATTGGCAAGTCTTCAATGATGACAATCAAATTTTGAGCTTCTTAGAGCAAAGAGATAATTTCAATAATCTCTTCTTTGAAGGAAGTGTCAACCCTCATAGAGAAGATATTGCTGAGGAAGAAGCTGATGGAATTGATGAAGTTGATGAGGAGGGAATGATAAGACTGAAAGGAAACAAAATTCCCAAAGGCTTAGTCTCTTTGGAAGACCTATTTGACAAACATGATAGATTTATTCAAGAGAAGGAGAAGTTATCTTCTCGCTATCCATATGACTTTGACAAAGAAAATATTGGTACTTCAGAAGATCCAAGAATAGTAAACATTGGTAAATGCTACTCGCCTAAAGAGAACAGAAGGTTTGTTACTCTGCTCAAGAAATATTCTGATGTTTTAGCTTACTCCTATGAAGAACTCAAGTCGTTCTAGCCAAAATAAATGCACCATTCCATTCCTTTGAAGCAAGGTCCTAAGCCTTTTAGGAAAAAGCAAAGGCCCTATAATCCAAAGGTTGTTGATATCATCAAGGAAGAAGTGACCAAGATACTGAATGCCAGAATCATTTTTCCCATCCACATCTCAATGTCAATGGCTAACACTGTACCAGTAAGAAAGAAGAACAGTGAAATAAGGATATGTGTTGATTTCATAAATTTGAATCAAGCCTCACTCAAAGAAGACTATCCTTTGCCCATCATGGATCACATTTTGCAAGTATTCACTAGATCTGAAATGCTCTCTCTGCTCGATGGGTTTTCAGGGTACAAATAAATCATAGTGGTAGGGGAAGACTGCAGCAAAACAACATCCAGAACTCCTTGGGGCACTTTTCCTTATAGAAAAATGCCTCTCGGCCTAATCAATGCGGGAGAAACATTCCAAAGAGTAATTGACTTAGGTTCAGAGATCTGAAACATTGCATTATTATATATCTAGATGATCTCATGGTATTTTTGAAGAAAAGATAAGAACACATCTGTCATTTGGAACAAGTTCTTGCAAGGTGTAGAAAACACGGTATATCTTTGAATCCCAAGAAATGCATCTTTGAAGTCATAGAAGGAAAGTTGCTAGGACACATCACAAAAAAACATGGAGCATAGATTGACCCTGAAAGAGTAAGAGCTATTCAAGCACTATATTTTCCCACCAGCAAGAAAGGAGTGCATTCATTCTTTGGGAAGGTAAACTTTCTTTTCCACTTTGTCTCTAAGTTCACTGAACTGACAAAGCACATCACTTCTATGATGAGGCCTCAATAAAGTTTCAAATGGAGCCATGAAGTGAAAACTGCATTTGAAGAGATAAAAAGAGCTATTGCCAAAGCTCCTACTCTTGCATCTCCATATTTTAACAAAAAGTTCATCATGTACTGTTATGCCTCAGAACACACTCTAACTATTGTCCTTGTCTAGATGAATGATGAATATTTGGAAGCACCCATTGCTTTCATGAGCTATCCTTTGAAGAAACATGAGATAAATTACAGTCAATTGGAAAAGCACACATTTGTAGTGGTCAAATCTGTAAAAAAATTCCACTTCTACATTCTCAATTCTCATACTGTGGTAATGGTCCCTGACAGTGCAATCAAAATCTATTTTGACACAACAAGATCCCAGAGTCAAAAGAGGGATGGATCATAAAAAATCAAGAGTACGACCTAGAGATTCGTCCTTCCCATCTGTTAAGAGGGAACATTCTGTGCAAGTTAATTGTTGAAGATGAACTCTCAAAGTTCAGCATGGAGAGAAATATGACACTTGTTTAACTTGCCCAAAAAAATTCCTGCAAGTTCTCTTTGTAACCACTACTGATGAGTGGTATGTAGACATCACTTTTCTACTTACTTATGGAGAATGTCCCTCTCATCTAGATTACAAGCAAAGAATAACTCTCAAACTGAAAGCAACCAAGTACGTGATCTAGAATCATGCACTTTATAAGAAAGGAATGGATGGTTGCTTCCTTTGATGTGTTGATAAAGAGCAACAAGGAAAGTTGCTTAAAGCCTATCATGACCAAGCATGTGGTGGAAACTTCTCAGCAATGGTAACTGCCCACAAGATTCCCATAGGTAGATATTATTGGCCTTCTCTTTTTTCTGATACTCAGTGTTGGGTTTCTAAATGCAAAGCATGCCATCAATTTTTTGGAAAACCACAGTTAGCTGCATTACCTCTCAGTCCTATGATTATTGAAGAACCATTTCAACAATGAGGTTTGGACTTCATTGGCGTGTTGAATCCCCATTCAAGTGTTGGGCATACTTATGTGCTCACTACCATGGACTACTTCACTAAATGGGTAGAAGCCATTCCAACCAAAGCTAGTCCTGAAGTAGTTTGCAGTTTCATCAAAGAATACATCATTGTCCATTTTAGGGTGCCTCAAAAGATTGATGTGGAAAATTCCACTTATTTCTCTTCAAGAGAATTGACAGAGTTCTGTTATGGTTTTGGAATCTCTCTAGAACATTCTTTTGACTACTATCAACACAGGAAATGAGGTCAAGCTGAGTCAAGTAACAAGAACATTGTGACCATTTTCTAAAAGCTTGTTGATGAGAACCAAAGGAATTGGCACAAGAGATTGTATGATGCATTGTGGGCTAATAGAATCACTCCCAAAAAGGCCATAGGTACATCACCTTGTCAGTTTTTGTATGGAGTTAAAGAAGAGATCCCTATCACAATTGAAATGCAAGCTCTCAAATTGCTTCAATCAGTGGATGATGGCCAATACAATGACTCCATTGACAAAATGATACTTTTTCTTGAGAGGCTAGAAGAAAGCAGATCTCAGGTGGTTGATAAAATCAAAGAACATCAGCTGAAAGTGAAAAATCTCTTTGACAAAAGGACTAAGGAAAAAAGAGTTCAGAGTGGGAGATTTTTTTCCTACTTTGGGACATGAAAAGAGAACCAAAGGGAAATCATGGAAAAAATGATTCTTTGTGGCTCGGACCTTTTTGAATTCTTGGAACATGTTGTGAGAATGTTTTTCTCGCTATCATACTTGGATGGGACTCCATTAGGATTGCCTAGAAGTGGGAAATATTTGAAGCTATATCATCAGTGAAAGTGAATTGTCCCTCACCTTGTAGCATAGTTATGTTTTTTTCTCCCTTTTTGTGTCGTGTGTTTTGTTTTCCCTTTTCTGTTTTGGTGTGTTTTTGGTTTGTGTGTCCTCTTCTTCCTTCTTACTCTCCTCAGAGGTTGTACATGACTTTGCAAGGCTCGATGGATAAGGCACTAGTCAATGTTATATGTTTTAAAACTTGAGATTTTGGATCCTCATGCCATGTTTTCTCCCTGTTTAATCCATGCCATGTACCCAAGCTAGAGCCACAGTTGTCCCCTCAAAATTTTCCTTCTTTTTCCAAGTCTAGACTTAGAAATTTTTTAGTTGTTACCCGTTGTGAAAATGGTCTTAATAAGAGTATTTTGAAATTTTGGCAACTTTCCAAGGGCTCAAGGATGTCTAGAAACTACTTCATCAGATGGGAAATTTCTTCCCCTTTCCAAAAAAAGGTAAAGAAGTTGTTCTAACTCCTTGTTTTTGTGCAAGATATGGCTCAACGAACTTGAGTTGTAATTTTTGCCCAACACAGACTAGCGGAGCTGCGGAGGTTTCTTTGTCACTTTTCCTTTTTAGAAAAAAAGGTGTAAATGGTGATGGCAGATCTGCAAGCCTGAGCTAAGCGGAGAAAATAATGAAGTTTGAACCCCGCAGGCAATCAAATTGTGACACGTGTACGTGGGAGTGCGGGGTTGGTGGAGGATGTCACGACTTTGAACCTTTTTCTAACAAAGGTTCAAAATGTTCTAAATGGAGCCACGACCCCATATCCAATATAAAGGCACCACGTATGCATGTTGAAAAGTCAAACTGGGTCGGTGGAGGAAATTGTTCCAAATTGCCAAATTCTAAAAAAGTCATGAAATGAAGGGATCTCACCCGTGGCCACTCCAATCACTTTCTACCAATGTGGATGGATCATATTTAAAGGTGAAGAAAAGATAAATCTAATGGCCCCACATTAAATCTGGAAAGTTTTAACCTTTTTAATTATTAATTCTCTGGCATTTCCTGTCATGGCCATTTTTTCTGCAAAAGAAGAATCCGAAATGATGAGATATTTTTGTAACTACTTCTTGGCCATTAGTGAAAGTTGTAACTACCTCGTTCAAGCTATTTCATGGCTTTTTGTAAGTCATTTGTAGGGGTTGGCATTTGATTTTTTGAAGACTGTAAATGATTTTCACGAATATAGGACAAAAAACAGTAGTCGCCATTCTCCTAAGCTTCTTCTTTCTGTATTTTTCTTCCATTTCCTTTCCTTGTACAAGTTTTCTACTTCAGCTGCAAATAAGAAAAGAAGGATTTTATGCCCCTTTGACAGAGGATTCAATTTGTACTTTGTGACCAATGCATTTTTTATTCAGTCTTGTAGCTCTGGTTTTACGAATTTTTATTCTTCTTCCATTTAAATGCATATTATAAACTTTTTGATCAATGTTTGTAGGCCTCTGATGTTCTACCTCCATCATTGATCTCCTTGCATTCATTCCCACTCTCAGACCACTTTTTTTCCTTGCAAGAAATTGCAAGCTTTTCCATAGGGTTAGTGGAGTGCCCCTATGGATCTTTGGTTGAAAAACCACTATTGAATCCATTTCTATTTTGTGCATAATATGGCAGCTGCACTATTATAAGTAGAGGGAATTAGATTCACATAGTCTTGTTTTGGAAACCACCAATTTGTCCCCCTAGGACAAATTTCCAAGCCAACAGAATCACAATACATAAATAGTCATAATATCTCTATCATCTAACATTATGCTAAACTAAAATGATACAATAATATGCATGTCTACAGTGAATAGTAATCTACATAAAAAATATAATAACTGTTGAAGAGGATTGGGCACTACATCCCCCTCCCATTAGAATAAACTTCCTCCTAGAAGTCACTAAAATAGGTGTGGAAACTGGACTCGTAGCAACATAGAATCCTCCAATTGCAGTAGCAGTCTCATCATACCTATCCCACTGGACTCACACCTAATCAATCTCTCGCCCTCGAATGCCCAGGGTCCTACGCTCTAAAATATGCATAGACTCCATCATCTTCCCCTACTCATGTACCTTAAAATTCGTTCCAATCCAATACATGAGAAGGATCTATGAAATATCTCCTAAGAATAGATATGTGAAACACATCATGCACGTGAGACAAACTGGGTGGCAAGGATAGATGATAAGCTAAGGGAATGATTCACTCCAGGATCTTGAATGGACCCACGAATCTAGGAGATAACTTAGATCCTTTTTCGTAATGGATAGGACTCTTATGAGGTGTGACACGAAGAAACACCTTCATGTCAAACTCATAACTACGGTCAACTCCCCTCTGATCTGCATACTTCTTATGTCTGTCCTACACCTCCAGAAACCTCTATCAACCAAACCAACCTGCTAATCAACTTAGAGTTTCAGAAATAACATTATTTTTCCCCTTCACATGATCTATCTCCATGTCATACTTGCATAGCAACTGCATCCATCGCAACTAACGATTGTTGAGATTGGGTTTAGGCTGTGTGAACAGGTGACGTAAGATCAAATGGTTCGTCCTAAGAATAAACCTTCTACCAAGAAGGAAATGTCTCCATCAAACAAAATCATGCACAACTACTGCCAAGATCAAGGTCATGAGTCAGATAATTTTATCTCATGATCTTTGAGTTTCTGAGACTCAAAGGCAACCACACTGCCCTTCTGCATCAATACCCAGCCTAATCCTACCAAGGAGACATCTATACTTACAAATAAATCCCTATGAGGGTCTAGCACAACAAGAATCAGTGCTTACATAAGGCATCCCTTTAGTGTATGAATGCCTTCTCACACCTATCGGAGCAAACAAACATCTTCCCTTTCCACTGAACGGAAGTGATGGGGTGCACAATTAGAGAAAAGTCCCAAACAAATCTCCTATAGTAACTGGTCAACCCCATGAAATTACGCACTTCGGTCACACTAGTTGGCACAGGCCAATCCATAATAGCATTAATATTGGAAGGATCAATAACAATACCTTCCCCATAAGTGATGTGACCTAAGTACTACACCTCTAACTTAAAGAATGCACACTTCTCCAAGTTCCCATAAATTTGTTGCTTTCTAAGATATTGCAAAACCTGGCGAAGGTGCTCCTCGTGATCCTCAAATGTGCATGAGTAAATCAAAATTCCATCAAGAAATATGAGCACAAAGTGATCTAAAAATGTCTATAATACACCATTCACGAAACTCATGAATACGGTGGGGGAATTCATCATACCAAAAGACACTACTGTGAACTTATAGTGGTCATATCTCATACGGTACGGTTGTCTTATGAATATCTGCTTCTTTAATCCTCAGCTGATGGTATCTAGACTTAAGATCTATCTTGGAAAATACTATGGCCTCCTTCATTTGATGAAATAAATAATCAATATGTGGAAGGGGCGTAACGATTCTTCATCGTTACTTTATCCAGTTGACAATAATCAATGCACAATCACAAGGATCCATCCTTCTTATTTACAAAAATCACCGATGCACTTCATATGGATGCAACTTGAGCTCACAGAGCTCAGGAGTAGTCATCCTGTAAGGCGCTCGTGAGATAGGATCTCCTCCTAAAACCAAATCAATGTGAAAATCTATATCACATGGGCGAGGTAATCCTGACAGCTCCCCTAGAAAGAAATATATAAACTCCCTCAAGATATAACGATCATCAAGTGATGGCCCACTAGAATCATCCTCGATCTATCACTAACTGTGACAACAAGACAACTGGTAACCTCGTCATGCACACTGCTTAAGATGCATAACATATATGGTGCAAATATATGTGGGTCTCCTGACTCTAACTATCACTGACTCCACTCCTAAATCATTTGCACGTGATATTTCATTACTGTAATAATCAACCCTATCCCTTTGTGCAGATAAAAAATCCATGCCCAAAATAATCCCATAGGAACCCAATGGAAGTATATGAAGATCCAAGGTTTTACAAAAGGGTGCTAGGTTAACTATTCAGTCCTTAACTAACGAGTCCACTGTGAGATTGGCTTAAGAATCCATCTCCACATCCCAACTATAGCTCTTCCTAACTACCACCAGCCTGGATCACCATACTATAAATGGAGAACTAAAAGAATATGAATAACCTAAATCAAATAAGAAAGAAATAGAAATACCATCAATGCTACCTATCTTCTCAATCACCATGCCCTGGTGCTCTTCCTAGTGGTTCCCTACTACTATATATATCTTGTGGCTCCTATCCATATCACCTACTCTAGGCTTTTAAAACCAGTTGTTTACCCTTGTTATTACGAATATAAGGGAAATCTCTCAAATGATTCCCAAGTACTCCACACCCATAACAACTACTAACTCCCCTACAATGTGAAGTGGATCCTGCAGGTTACTCTAGTGATCTATGCCTTGGATCTAGATGATCCTGTTACAAACTGTTGTGATCGCTAATAATGGGCTCCTGCTATACTAAGCTCTAGGTAGTGCCTGAGTCCTTAATGATCCCTTAGGAGGAGGCCCCATACCGTATCCCCTCTGAGCCTCAAATCTATATGGAGGCCTAAATTAAGGATAAGTTTTCTACTGTTGTTGAGGTGGTTGTTGTGGTGGCCTTAATGAAGACTATGCAAAACCATTTCCACCATGAGGAGGAGGTGACCCCCTCGACCTGTTGCCCTGCATCTCTTGGATACAGCTCTACACTCTATCCCCTTCCTTTATGTCTTCCCCCTAGTCTCCTCCACAATATATGCCTTCTCCAATAGACTCTGCTAATGTTTCTAGATGATGAATTTGTACCTCCCCTCTAATGTCTAGGTTCAGGGCCCTTATGGACTTGTGTATCCTCACCTACTCATCTTGCATGTAGTCTACATACTGAAGTAGGTCCAGGAAGCAACTCTAATACTTTGCCACCATCCTATGTTGAATGAACCTATTGGACAAGTATATGCTCCTGAACCACCCCTCGAAGAGCTCCCAAGTGACTATCTGAGAATCCACATGGAGCTTCTCCTCCTTGGTCCTCCACCAAACCCTAGATCTGTCTCTCAGAATGTGGATGACAACATGAGCCTTTGTGATACTGGTACACGGACATAACTTAAAGCATTTACTCAAGATAAACCAACCATGTCTCTTCCTAAAATCCTCCAGTTTCCCTAGTGAAATGAGCAGATTGGAGTTTCAGGATCTCTCTTATGTGATATTCCATTGTAAAATGTCTGCCTCTAGGTCTCTCAGCATGATCATCACACTACATAGGGCTCCTAGATCTACCTTTGTGTCTGTTAGCCCTATATCCATGACCTCTCTATGATGACTCTTCCCTTGCTATCTCCACATGGGAGTTATCTTCCCTATACTCATCACTATTTCGGTAAGGTGCACGAGCCTCTAGCGATGGATCTCTTTTCTGCCTGCTAGGTTTCCCTCCTAAATATCCTCCGCGTATAGTGGCATTAACATCCTATAATGTTTGAAGTATCTGAGGAAATATGGCTACCACTACTCGATCTAGGGGTGGTAAGTATAGTTCCACATGTAATAACCCCTAATTTGATCCATGCCTCCTACACAGAACAAGTTGAGAATTAGTATACCATTCTAGGTTTTGTTCCAGTCGTCTAGGTTTTCTACGTTTTAAAACATCATGCAAAGTTGTGTGATCTAGGTTTAGAGTTGCGCTAAGTTTTCTTGTTATGTTTTATGTTTCCAAGTGTTCCTAGGGTCCAAGTGTTGAACCCATGGCTCTGATACCAAGTCTAACATCTACAAATATTGATGTTCTAAAACCATATTAAACCTTAATAACTATCTAGATTTTTTTGGAAATTTTTTGTTTTTTTTAAGTTACAAGGGTTTCAAACCCTATTATACATTTAATTAATTCCTACAATAAATGTTACATTTCATTGGATAGATCTGGTCTAGATTATTAATTAAATATTCTTAATCCATTTCTATTTTCCATTCTAAGTACAATCTGCTAGGAAAAGCTCCATAAATTAATTTACTTGGTTAAGTGGTTTTCCTTCTCAATTAACATTCAAAATCCATAATAATTAAACCCTTAACCTTAGCTAACATAGTTTCCTTAAATTACTAACTTTGATGTTTTCCTTAAATCATTCACTAAAACCATATTTAGAAGAGTTACATAGTTAACTTAGCATACAATGGTATTAAGTAGCCCCATTCACCCATTTTCACATACATTAAATTATTTAAAATCCCATCATACATTTTCCCACCTAAAAATTGTAGGTTTGATTCCTAACCCTTAGATCTAATCAATTGTGGCAACTAGATCTTAGAGTTCCAAGCTAAACCTAACCATTCTTATGGAATTTTATTAAATCATTTTTCTTTGCCATAGCCTCCTTATTTGGTGTCTTTTATTTTGTTTAATTTCTGGGTTGGAGAAATGGAAGCCATAAGAGCAAGGAAGGAAGAATCCATGAAGGAATTCATTAGGATAAAACTCAGTTTATTTTAGTTTATGGATTTATTATAGCAATGCATTCCATTTGAAGGTTATGAAAATTTCCCCTCTAAATCTGGAGTTGTTATTTAGTTATTTCATTTATTCGAGTCTTCTATTTGGGAAAAACCCTCTTTCTAATCAATCTATGAGATTGAATACATTTAAATTCCCATTGAAGGATTTAATTTCTTCAAACAATGATTTTGTTCCCCTATAGAATGTTGGTACTTTCCTTCTTACATTTTAAAGACTCAGATTTTGGTATAATCAATTTTAAATTATTACAGCCATAGGTATTTTTTAATTATTTTCCTAGACAGTGATGATAATTGTGCCCAAAGCAAGTCGATGGTCCTAATAACTTCCGCCATGATTGATGAATTTAAGCTGCCCCCTTGCTTAGGTGGTGATTTAGAACAACTGTCGCTAGGGCACAAAGTGCTGGACTTGTTCTTCAAAAACAAAACCTTCATTTCCTTAATTTTCCAAAAACAACCATTTTGAAAGGGTCATTTATTAGTTTATCCTTAGCTTGTAATCTAGATGTGTATAGTCTCCAATTGAAAGGTTACACCATTTATTCATTCCATGCTTACAAGGATACTAAATATAATCGATATTTTGGATGTTTCTATACCTAACAAGAACACAATTACAAGATCATTTTTATTTTCTTTTAATTAAAATTTATTTATTTTAAAAGTAGGAATGAAGCATTAATCATATTTCTATATTATTATTTTTGGGTTTGCATAAAACACAAATTAAATTTTCAACTTAATAACTCATTATAGCAACTTTTATTTCATCTTTCAAGATATCCACGGATTACTTGGAGTTGATTTTCAACTCATCAAATAGCCTTCATACCCACATACCAAGATTTTTTAATCAAATACATTATAGAATATCCAAATGACAGTACAACTTCTATTTCAATTCCTTCTTTCCTACAATAATTGCAACTTCAACAACCCCCCAATGAGATCTTATTTTGATTTCATTCAAACCTGACTTTCATCTTCCAAGGAGTCATAAATTTTCCACAATACATTACAACTTAATAAACAAAATTTACAATACAAATTTTCTTTCAAATACAAGCTACTAGTCTTCCACCGTAGAATGGGAATCATAAGATAAAGTTTCTACACACAATAATTTATTTAGAAAGGGGACTTCAAGAAAATGCTCCAAAAGAGAATTCTTTAACAATGGAGATCCACAATTCCTTTAATTTTAAATCAGCTAACAATGAAAAATGGGGGAGAGGTATGCACTCTCCACCCAACCAACAATCTAATGAGGAGAAGATCACTATCCTCCTCATTGGCCCTTCATGATCCCCAATTGCAGAAATGTAAAAAAGGCCAATGGATCTTAACTCATGAAACTATCACAAGAGCTTCCACATGATAATAAAAAATTTGACCAACCATTTCAAAGCAAATTCAACGCAAGATTCTTCACATGAATGAAACAATAAAATACACAAGGCTTGAAAATGCAAAGCCAATGGAGAAAGGATTTATGGGGAGATCACTTATGCCTCCCAATGGGATTTGATTCCCACCTTAAAACCCTCCAAAATACATTTTTAAAACCCCTATCACAACTCTTATGCCTATGGATCAAGACCCTTTTATGCCTCGCACATTCTCTTATGCCTCATACAATCTCTTATGTCTCCCTCAAAAGAAACAAGTAAGAAATGTAAGAATTTTCTTATCACAAGTGGGAACACATCACCTAGTGAATTACCCAACTCCCTCCTAAAACATGAAATAAATGTCTTATGACTCCCTACATATAAAATCCACATATGCCTTCTCCTACACCATGATTTTTAATCCAATTCTACCCATTCCCAACAAGCATACAAACTTATTCTTTATTGCATACAAGATATACACATATAAAAGGAAAACAATTAAACCAAGAGTGTAGAGTCCTACCTTTCCATGGTAGAAGGGTTTATCAAAGAGTCAGGCACACAAAGATCCTTAAAACTCAATCTAACTCCAATAATCTCAAAAATTGTAACAATCACTCCGTAACTCTCCAACTCCCAAAAATACAAGATCACCCATCGAATGAAGTAATCCCTAAACATGTGAAATAAACTTGCATAAATAGAAAAAGGGAAGAGGAGGGTGAGGTGGATAATATAGGATACCACATCACTTATCCTCAACTCCACATCATAATTCCTAAATCTCAACTTCCAAGACACAATAAATTAGTGGTTGAAGAGAAATGTTCTGGGCCTTCTTACACACACAATCCAAACCCACATGTTAAGGAGAAAAATTTAAAACCCATGTAAGAAAAGTGCAACAAATGTCACTTTTTAGCCTTCTTAAAACACATAATGGGGTCTATTTTTGACCCCCCAATCCATAGTTAGGGTTGGTATATGAAATCAAGAGGTGTGGAATCAACTTAACTTGATCACCATTAGGAAGCTTTGACAAAAATTACCCTTAATTCTTCTAAAATAAATTTCCAAGTAAGGTACCCTTGGTGTACAACACTTAAGATCATTTCATACACTCAACTTAAATCACAAAACCAAAGGACGAACTACTCTAATAAATGGCCCCTTAATGTTGGTCACATCCCCAAATATCTTAATAAACATGATTATCTTCACTTAATTAAAGCACATTAATCAACAATGATAAAAATGGGGTTTTATCTCACTACAACATATTAGATCACATTACCACAATTTAAATCAACAATATTTTTGTGGTTTTATACTATTTCAGAAATTAAAATTGTCAGCAATTGGAGGTGTAGCTAATCTCCCCATTTTGATATATTATTGTAGTTTTTCCACTATTATTTATAGTGTAAATGGTCCACAATTACATAAAATTTACATGGTAAACCTCCATTTTTTAATTGTAGAATTTCCACATTTTGTGAGGCTTGTAACATTTCTACAATTTTTGTGTTTTGTTAGTATTCCACAATTTTCACCAAACCTCCTTAGCCTCATTTTTCTATGGATTCAATATTTGCATAGAAACTCCACAAATTAGAATTTCATATCTAACTAAACAATATTATATTTGTATAAATTTCTTACAAAATTTTTGTATCAATTATCCTTACCACATAAAACTTGTAGGTGGAAGCTACAATTTGATTGCAACAATAATTAATTGTAGAAATATATCAACAATTTTTTTCTACATCATTGTCCTTACCACATAAAACGTGTAGGTGGAAGCCTATAATTTGATTGCCACAATAATTAATTGTGAATACAATGATTTTTAAAAATGTAGAAAAATTACTATTAAATATAAATTTTCCATTATTTTAAATAATTCTTTATGTGGAATTGTCTACATTTAAAATATGCACAAATAAATAATTTTACTATTAAATGCGAATATATTGCTAGAAAAAAAATATTATTTTTATACATTGAATTATATATTATAAAGATCATGTTTATTATTCATATTATATGATCTAAACAAAACAATATAACAATCTAGATATTTTTTCCCTCTATGTATGCACTTATTTTTAATTTCAATTAAATATTTAACTACAACATAAACTAATAATTTAAAATATTAAAAATTATGAAATACCATGTAACACACCAAAAATACCAACACAAGGACAACACAGTGAAATACAGGATAACTTTTTTTTTTTGACTTGCTTTGACACAACACGACACAACATGTCGTCACAAGGTTACAACCAACACTAGGAACCACTTGTTACGGGGAAGACCACAAGGTCAGCACGAAACGTTCACACCTATCAAGGACAATGTACTCTTCTTTTGACAAGACAACATTGGAGTCCAACCACAAAACACACTTACAGTTAGGGCATCCCATGAGGAATTTCTTGTTAAATTTTCTTGTTTACTAAAGTGTCTCTTAATTCTTAACTTACGTTCTTATAAAATTTCATGTAACGATTCACACAATTCTTTTCACAAGGGAGAACTTCTTTCTTTTCAACGGTTGACTAAATAGCTTAAGGCCAAGCTTTCTAAACTGGGATCATCAATTTGATGTCCAAATCTTTCTTATTCATTTGATTTTAGAACATTTTCCATTTCTTACAAGGTTAATTAATCTTACTCAAGCCACTAACACATGTTCCACACCTCTATTGCACAGGTGAAGGCATAAGTTCCGATTGAGGGAAAGTACCGCTTAGGGTTCCTAACAATAACCTTCTTGTTTAAGGATCAAATTTTGACCTTGCTTAAGAAATATCACCATGAATCAAGGCAAGGATTAACAGAATAGGACAACAGAATTTAGCTTCAGGGTCACATTGTTTACTATCAGTCTTTTATTGAGGTTAAGAGTTTATCAAGATTGGTTAAATGTTCCATCTAGACTTTACTTAATTAAGTTTGACAAAGGAAAACATTTCAAACGATAGAGAGATATTTAAGGTTTTATTAATCACTTTCACTCCTACTTATTAAATCCTATCATCTTCTAAAATCTAACCATTGCTTTCACCATGAGGTCATTTAAGATTTCACCATAAAAGGATAATGTTTATTAGCTTGGCTCGAATAATAAAAAAAAATAATAATAAGTTATCATATTTCGTTACAAAAGATAGTTTCCTCTTGATTGTTCCAGGTCTCAAAGGTTATCAAGTAGATCACATCTACATAATATATTCATATATATAAATTTTTAGTTTAACTTTTATCAGGATTATCCAACTCACTTTATAGTGCTTACAAACTCATTGCTACTAAGCCTTAGGAGGATTTACAACTCAACATTTTAACTCAAGAGCAAAGTTTAACAGTACTTGTTTGCGGAAACAAAACAAGGTTATATCAATTCATTCCAACATGATGCACAAATCAAAGGGACATACCTATCTCTATTGAACCAAGACTAGGGAGCAAGAGAGTAATAACATGGGACATGCCCCGCTACTATACTAAGGGTTAAAATTCACTAGAATATCCCATAACCAAGCGGTAATCAAAATTTCATCTTTCACATGATAACCAAACAAGCCAAAGTTTCAACAGTTACAACAACAATACTTTACAATACATTTACCAGGCACTGACCCTTCTTCTAAAATGTCCAAAGGCCCTTTCCAAATTT
Organism: Taxus chinensis; assembly: GCA_019776745.2. Taxonomy (NCBI): domain Eukaryota; kingdom Viridiplantae; phylum Streptophyta; class Pinopsida; order Cupressales; family Taxaceae; genus Taxus; species Taxus chinensis. The sequence continues at coordinate 742,255,996 of CM034149.1, forward strand.
TATAACATAATACACATTCGTACAAAGGAACAATCATAACCAAGATTGATGCAATAATCTACCAGTATTTCCATCATCTAACCACATAAGCCATCTGCAACAATTAATAACCTGAGTCAGTTCGTGAGAACTGAGCAAGATAAGACTATACATAGCAACAATAAGCTACTAGCTAACAATATCATGAAAGGTAACATTCTATTTCAAGAAATGGATCAAAGTTCTAACCTCTAACAACCTTTTGAAACAAGATATAATTTTCAACATATCAACTAAGAAGAAAACCATAAGTTTTAGTTATGAAGAATACCTCGAAAACTACAAAAGTTTGACAACCAAATACGCAAGACTATGAAATTTAAATGATTAGACACAAGAGTTGAGAGTATTAGGATTTCAATCATGTAATCCCGTAGATTACGTGATTGAAATCTAAAGTGTAACCCATCAATCCACATTCTCAGGGTGAAGTCAAAAGATACAAACCAGACCCGATCTTAGCTGCCAAAAGGAATATAGTTTTGGAATCGTTCCGTAGGGCCATAGGCCTAATAGGCTATAAACGAACTACGAGGGTAAAAACAAAGTTCCATCATGTAATCAAAAAGGTTTAAAGGATGAAAAATCTTATATTCAAACCCGCAACCATTATATCTTAGGTAATAAGTGACTTCATAGCTAATAAGGATGAGTGGAAAGGATGGTAAGAATGTCCGGAATAGGTATTGCCTAACAGCTTACCTACTGAACATAACCAGGGCCGGAATAGCGACAAGCTTCATTAATACCCAAGTTGAGTAGGCAATCTAGCATTCTAAACACATCCTTGCAATTTTCATAATACCTTAGATTTATAACCCTCCCGTTCTAGAGGAACATAGCCATGAATCTAGACTTGGTTGATATTTTCCGACGTCAACTCACTTCCTAATATCATAAACGATGTAAACAAAGGAAAAGGTCTCTCAACTCTCCTTAATTTACATCTCATCACTAAGTTTATAGTAACCTATGCAGAGATTAAACACATAATATACCATTGAAGATAGATATCCTCCAATAACGAACTTCTATAACGATGTAATTACAATTATTACGCTCGACACATAAACAAACTATTCCATAGCTTCTTTTCCCTTTTTGACAACAAAATATATTCACGACCTTCCATCACAATCATTCTAAATTTGCAATGAAAGGTCACTCATCAAGAAGGAAGTACAAAACAAGTTTGACTAAATTAAGGAACTTCATGTTACCTTAAGCAGTTGATGAAAACCTTAACTTTCACGAACCGTGAAAGATATTACCTTACTCCATCAAGGCATTATGTCGATACATGATTAAATCGATCACACAAGGAATCATCAACATACCATATCTTAACACCATAAAGGTCATTAATTTTATCAAATTTTACTCATCGAAAGAGTAGAATCAAAATGGGGTTCTATCAATAATTTATGCCCTTCTATCAACCCAGGACATATTTTCGGCCCAAAACTTCCTTCTTAACAAGCATATATATTGAACTTCTAATTTCCAAAAGCCCTAATAATTTGCACAATACACGAAGTGCATAATCACGCTTATCATAAAAATAATAATAATAATTTAACTGTATGTTTTCCTCTAGGGCAACAACATAACAGGAAACCAATACTAGTCAACGCTACAATGTTCTAGGGGTGATTACATACCCAGGCTCACAAAAGAAACAGCGACATTTTTGCAGAAGGAAGTAACTTTAAGATTATATACATATATATAATATATATTTCATGTGATCAATCAAAGCATACACTGAGAACCTTTGTTTGTTTTATATATATAAATGGGTTGATCACGTCAACAAGAACAACCAATAGAGGCAAATCCAGAAGTAACAAACTGTTAACCATGTACTGAACGCAAATCCACAAAATCACAGATTTAAACCAATTTCTAGAAAGAAAAAGTTTCATTTCAAGAGGTTATTAGATACTAGCATATTATGTATATGGTTAGTCTATCTTGCCTGTTTTAATGCATCCACCAGTCGTGAACATCCAGCAGGGACTGCTACAGCCACACGCCCTTCCGCTTTATCCTCTGTTTCACTGGTCTTTTCTTGCAATATACCACACCAGGATTCCCTTTTGAAGGCACGACTAGAAGGATGCAATAGGTGGCTGTCCAAACACTAGATTGCTTCAATGCAGCTGCTTTGGGGGTGAGAGTCGAACTGCTTACCACTCAGTCCGAGAGCACTTGCGCTAGAACGCTAAACACCGACCATGGTTTGAAGCGCGGACACAAGACATACAGATTACATCGCTCCTGGTTCTGAAAGGCATCTACCGTATTGATACACAACCTTTTCCTTCATCTAGATTTGAGGACAGCATCAAACTCTCGGTGCAAACATTTCAGCTGTAGCTTGTAAGGTGTGATAATTCCAATATAAACCTTTATGCTCTGCCAACATAGATCAAGGGCACTAAAACAGACCCCAATTTTCCACTGAACAAGGACACTCCCCTGATGATTTTCCCATTACCCAAAAATAATGTTTGCAGGGAAATCTCTATCTAAGGTCCTCGCCCCATCTGTTGTCACCCATTGCAATACTATCTAGATAATATGGCACAGCATCCCCACCCATAGAAATGGAGAAATCACATCCACACCATCTTCAACAGTAGTATCAAACGCTTGGAAGAATGTCAGAATGATAGCAACCAGACATCCATTGACATACCTTATATGTTGCAAGCCGAGATTTGGGTGCCGGGCTCCTTTCTGTGCGCAACTTTGATATGAAACTGAGAGATCCGCCTCTATGAGGTCCTCTCCCATGGGTTACATCGTAGAACAAGCAAGGTCTCAGTAGGGAGTCTTTGAAAATAAATTTCATCAAGTGTATGTTGGAAGCATTCTCACTGTCACCAGTCGATTTGGAGATACACACTCAGTGTATGTTCTGGATCTGAGAAATATTCTGCTACCTTCATCTCCCAAGACATTTTCTAACATTGCATAGATCTCAACATGTGCCTGTGGGTGTGATCTGTCACCAACACAAAAAGCATGCGCCATAACTATAGCAAAGCAAACGTGCTTCAAGAATATTCTGATCTGAAACAGGTCCACCTCCAAGAGACCCTCTCCCATGAGCTACAACGTCAAAACAAGTGAGATCTCAAAAGAGAATCTCTGAAATAAATTTCATCGGGTCTCCTGGTAACACTCACACTGTCACTTAATCGATTTTGATAAAAAATATCTTGTAGGAGAATCCCGAATTCAGAAGATGCGGTCGACACTGAAACGAACACAACATAGTTGGACAGCCTGCCTATTGGAAGCGCTCAAACACGCCTCTACCTCACTGTGACCCGACTACTACCTGGTTAGGAGTTGTTGCAGGCTATGCCGTGGATCCTCATGATGTGAACACACCTCGAGGCACCCAAAGAGAAGGAGGTAACACGCCTGTTACACGAGCTTGCAGCTGTACGTGGCCAACAGAAGAAGACAACGCTCCTTTCTCCCCCAAATGCATCCAAAACAACCACGAACCACGTCTACCCAAGCTTAGGAGCAGCACGTACAGGTGAAGACTATTTTCTTTAGATTGAAGCTTCATCTAACAAAAATGCGCACAGGGAGGAACCAGGGAGGAAAAAATGCCAGGATAGAGCAGGTTTAACTGGCCTCTCACCCACTCCACACGCAACAACCAAGGCAAAGAAAAAAATGTGCCAGGAAAGAAGAAAAAAAAAAACGCACAAGGAAAAACAAACGCACCTAACCCCCACCTGCACGCATTGAAAGAGGATCAAAAGGAGATCACGTCGAAGAAAAACGTGACTCCGCTCACACCTCACGCAAGGGCAGACAAGATGCTGGTCAAATCTGCAGGCCGGGTGGTTGGGAGGAGGCCACGGTGGCAGTGGAGGCCGATGCCCACGGGGCATATACATATACATATATATATATATATATGTATGTATATATGTATGTATGTATATATTATTAATAAATAAATAAAAAACATATTAAAAAAATGTATAAATTTTAATGGCTTAATGTGGAATAAGTTTTATATAAAACAAAAAAAACTATATAAAAAAAATGGAGTTTTGGTTTGGGGCCGAATCCTGAACTTCCCCCCCCTAGATTTTAGTAACTTATATAAGTGAATGGGGAGGGGCTCTCCCTCCCACCTTTTAATTTTTTTACCCTTGCCACATAGGGTAAAATGCGGTTGACCCAAATAATCTGGCCTCAGCATTTCTATTTGTGAATGAATATTTATTAAACATTTTTTATAAATTAAAATAAATATATGTGTATATGTATATATACATTTATAAATATCAATATATTAAAATATAGTTTGGTTGTATAAAAATATATACTAAAAATAAGAGATATATTGGCAACCACACCTTGGAAAGGAGGTTGGTTAATTCCACAAAAATCTTCCTCTTGCCAATTTACTAATGTTGTTTCAGTTTGAGGTGCTTCTTATGTGTCTACTTATTGTTGGTTTTCTTCTTCAGTTGCCTCGTGGGACACACCGATGGTCTAGACCATTAAGCCCTGATTTACTACACCATTGAAATGGGTAGATTGGTAAGCAACCAAAAAAATGTGAATATCCATCCATAAGTGTGGGCATCCTTCATTGGCCTCCATTCTTCTTCTCCTCACAAACCTGCAAAAAGAAAATAACAAAATATGGTACAAGAAATGAATAAGAGCACTTCATAAGTATGATTAGGGTTAGATGGAATACCTAGGATTGAATGACTCTAAATGAATTAATCTAATAGTTGAGAATCAACCCTAAAAAATTTACGTGAGGATATTTTGGTGGGAATGTGTTTTTAAATTAATTATAGGTTTAACTTGTGAATGGGGTCACTAAAGGGGTGTTAGGTTGTAAGATTAAAATGTGGCCTTTATTATTGTAGTTTAGTTACTTTTATAATGGCCTTGATTTAAAATTTAATTAAATTTAATACAAATGAAACTAGACAATGTTTATTATAAGGATTAAATTTATTGAACTGAATTATGAGAGGGTAAGTTTAGACTTTAGCACTAAAATATTAAATGAATAAATGACATTAGAAATATAATACTATATTAAATAAATTTTGTATTAGGGATATCTTAGCTAATGGCTTATAAGAGAAAATTAATGAGAATTAATGGGAATCCTAGGAGGGGATTTAAGCCCAAAATGTTGAATTAAAATAATAATAATTAATTTTTAATTAAAATGAAGGACTTATTAATCATGAAATAAGTAAATCTAGTTAAAGGTTATTCCATTACAACCCGATTAATTTTAAAAAAAGAATTCCATAAATTTTCCTAACTAATGGGTATTAGCTTGGGTTTTGTGCAGGAAAAATGTGGGCGTTATATTGGAGTTAGTTTAAAATGAAGAAATGACATCAACCTATCAACTATTGATTGTAGGAACCATAATTAAATTTAATATTACCATAGAGACCAACCCTGGTAGAAAACATTTTGGAAAATACACAAAAATGAGGTTTTGTTTTCCTAACTAAGAGATATATTGGCAACCACACCTTGGAAAGGAGGTTGGTTAATTCCACAAAAATCTTCCTCTTGCCAATTTACCAATGTTGTTTCAGTTTGAGGTGCTTCTTATGTGTCTACTTATTGTTGGTTTTCTTCTTCAGTTGCCTCGTGGGACACACCGATGGTCTAGACCATTAAGCCCTGATTTACTACACCATTGAAATGGGTAGATTGGTAAGCAACCAAAAAAATGTGAATATCCATCCATAAGTGTGGGCATCCTTCATTGGCCTCCATTCTTCTTCTCCTCACAAACCTGCAAAAAGAAAATAACAAAATATGGTACAAGAAATGAATAAGAGCACTTCATAAGTATGATTAGGGTTAGATGGAATACCTAGGATTGAATGACTCTAAATGAATTAATCTAATAGTTGAGAATCAACCCTAAAAAATTTACGTGAGGATATTTTGGTGGGAATGTGTTTTTAAATTAATTATAGGTTTAACTTGTGAATGGGGTCACTAAAGGGGTGTTAGGTTGTAAGATTAAAATGTGGCCTTTATTATTGTAGTTTAGTTACTTTTATAATGGCCTTGATTTAAAATTTAATTAAATTTAATACAAATGAAACTAGACAATGTTTATTATAAGGATTAAATTTATTGAACTGAATTATGAGAGGGTAAGTTTAGACTTTAGCACTAAAATATTAAATGAATAAATGACATTAGAAATATAATACTATATTAAATAAATTTTGTATTAGGGATATCTTAGCTAATGGCTTATAAGAGAAAATTAATGAGAATTAATGGGAATCCTAGGAGGGGATTTAAGCCCAAAATGTTGAATTAAAATAATAATAATTAATTTTTAATTAAAATGAAGGACTTATTAATCATGAAATAAGTAAATCTAGTTAAAGGTTATTCCATTACAACCCGATTAATTTTAAAAAAAGAATTCCATAAATTTTCCTAACTAATGGGTATTAGCTTGGGTTTTGTGCAGGAAAAATGTGGGCGTTATATTGGAGTTAGTTTAAAATGAAGAAATGACATCAACCTATCAACTATTGATTGTAGGAACCATAATTAAATTTAATATTACCATAGAGACCAACCCTGGTAGAAAACATTTTGGAAAATACACAAAATGAGGTTTTGTTTTCCTAACTAAGAGATATATTGGCAACCACACCTTGGAAAGGAGGTTGGTTAATTCCACAAAAATCTTCCTCTTGCCAATTTACCAATGTTGTTTCAGTTTGAGGTGCTTCTTATGTGTCTACTTATTGTTGGTTTTCTTCTTCAGTTGCCTCGTGGGACACACCGATGGTCTAGACCATTAAGCCCTGATTTACTACACCATTGAAATGGGTAGATTGGTAAGCAACCAAAAAAATGTGAATATCCATCCATAAGTGTGGGCATCCTTCATTGGCCTCCATTCTTCTTCTCCTCACAAACCTGCAAAAAGAAAATAACAAAATATGGTACAAGAAATGAATAAGAGCACTTCATAAGTATGATTAGGGTTAGATGGAATACCTAGGATTGAATGACTCTAAATGAATTAATCTAATAGTTGAGAATCAACCCTAAAAAATTTACGTGAGGATATTTTGGTGGGAATGTGTTTTTAAATTAATTATAGGTTTAACTTGTGAATGGGGTCACTAAAGGGGTGTTAGGTTGTAAGATTAAAATGTGGCCTTTATTATTGTAGTTTAGTTACTTTTATAATGGCCTTGATTTAAAATTTAATTAAATTTAATACAAATGAAACTAGACAATGTTTATTATAAGGATTAAATTTATTGAACTGAATTATGAGAGGGTAAGTTTAGACTTTAGCACTAAAATATTAAATGAATAAATGACATTAGAAATATAATACTATATTAAATAAATTTTGTATTAGGGATATCTTAGCTAATGGCTTATAAGAGAAAATTAATGAGAATTAATGGGAATCCTAGGAGGGGATTTAAGCCCAAAATGTTGAATTAAAATAATAATAATTAATTTTTAATTAAAATGAAGGACTTATTAATCATGAAATAAGTAAATCTAGTTAAAGGTTATTCCATTACAACCCGATTAATTTTAAAAAAAGAATTCCATAAATTTTCCTAACTAATGGGTATTAGCTTGGGTTTTGTGCAGGAAAAATGTGGGCGTTATATTGGAGTTAGTTTAAAATGAAGAAATGACATCAACCTATCAACTATTGATTGTAGGAACCATAATTAAATTTAATATTACCATAGAGACCAACCCTGGTAGAAAACATTTTGGAAAATACACAAAAATGAGGTTTTGTTTTCCTAACTAAGAGATATATTGGCAACCACACCTTGGAAAGGAGGTTGGTTAATTCCACAAAAATCTTCCTCTTGCCAATTTACCAATGTTGTTTCAGTTTGAGGTGCTTCTTATGTGTCTACTTATTGTTGGTTTTCTTCTTCAGTTGCCTCGTGGGACACACCGATGGTCTAGACCATTAAGCCCTGATTTACTACACCATTGAAATGGGTAGATTGGTAAGCAACCAAAAAAATGTGAATATCCATCCATAAGTGTGGGCATCCTTCATTGGCCTCCATTCTTCTTCTCCTCACAAACCTGCAAAAAGAAAATAACAAAATATGGTACAAGAAATGAATAAGAGCACTTCATAAGTATGATTAGGGTTAGATGGAATACCTAGGATTGAATGACTCTAAATGAATTAATCTAATAGTTGAGAATCAACCCTAAAAAATTTACGTGAGGATATTTTGGTGGGAATGTGTTTTTAAATTAATTATAGGTTTAACTTGTGAATGGGGTCACTAAAGGGGTGTTAGGTTGTAAGATTAAAATGTGGCCTTTATTATTGTAGTTTAGTTACTTTTATAATGGCCTTGATTTAAAATTTAATTAAATTTAATACAAATGAAACTAGACAATGTTTATTATAAGGATTAAATTTATTGAACTGAATTATGAGAGGGTAAGTTTAGACTTTAGCACTAAAATATTAAATGAATAAATGACATTAGAAATATAATACTATATTAAATAAATTTTGTATTAGGGATATCTTAGCTAATGGCTTATAAGAGAAAATTAATGAGAATTAATGGGAATCCTAGGAGGGGATTTAAGCCCAAAATGTTGAATTAAAATAATAATAATTAATTTTTAATTAAAATGAAGGACTTATTAATCATGAAATAAGTAAATCTAGTTAAAGGTTATTCCATTACAACCCGATTAATTTTAAAAAAAGAATTCCATAAATTTTCCTAACTAATGGGTATTAGCTTGGGTTTTGTGCAGGAAAAATGTGGGCGTTATATTGGAGTTAGTTTAAAATGAAGAAATGACATCAACCTATCAACTATTGATTGTAGGAACCATAATTAAATTTAATATTACCATAGAGACCAACCCTGGTAGAAAACATTTTGGAAAATACACAAAAATGAGGTTTTGTTTTCCTAACTAAGAGATATATTGGCAACCACACCTTGGAAAGGAGGTTGGTTAATTCCACAAAAATCTTCCTCTTGCCAATTTACCAATGTTGTTTCAGTTTGAGGTGCTTCTTATGTGTCTACTTATTGTTGGTTTTCTTCTTCAGTTGCCTCGTGGGACACACCGATGGTCTAGACCATTAAGCCCTGATTTACTACACCATTGAAATGGGTAGATTGGTAAGCAACCAAAAAAATGTGAATATCCATCCATAAGTGTGGGCATCCTTCATTGGCCTCCATTCTTCTTCTCCTCACAAACCTGCAAAAAGAAAATAACAAAATATGGTACAAGAAATGAATAAGAGCACTTCATAAGTATGATTAGGGTTAGATGGAATACCTAGGATTGAATGACTCTAAATGAATTAATCTAATAGTTGAGAATCAACCCTAAAAAATTTACGTGAGGATATTTTGGTGGGAATGTGTTTTTAAATTAATTATAGGTTTAACTTGTGAATGGGGTCACTAAAGGGGTGTTAGGTTGTAAGATTAAAATGTGGCCTTTATTATTGTAGTTTAGTTACTTTTATAATGGCCTTGATTTAAAATTTAATTAAATTTAATACAAATGAAACTAGACAATGTTTATTATAAGGATTAAATTTATTGAACTGAATTATGAGAGGGTAAGTTTAGACTTTAGCACTAAAATATTAAATGAATAAATGACATTAGAAATATAATACTATATTAAATAAATTTTGTATTAGGGATATCTTAGCTAATGGCTTATAAGAGAAAATTAATGAGAATTAATGGGAATCCTAGGAGGGGATTTAAGCCCAAAATGTTGAATTAAAATAATAATAATTAATTTTTAATTAAAATGAAGGACTTATTAATCATGAAATAAGTAAATCTAGTTAAAGGTTATTCCATTACAACCCGATTAATTTTAAAAAAAGAATTCCATAAATTTTCCTAACTAATGGGTATTAGCTTGGGTTTTGTGCAGGAAAAATGTGGGCGTTATATTGGAGTTAGTTTAAAATGGAGAAATGACATCAACCTATCAACTATTGATTGTAGGAACCATAATTAAATTTAATATTACCATAGAGACCAACCCTGGTAGAAAACATTTTGGAAAATACACAAAAATGAGGTTTTGTTTTCAGGGAACAGAACCGCCGCCCTGTGCAAAATGGCGGTTTTAGAACCGCCACTTTGCCCAAAGCGACAGTTTCAAAATCGTCACTCAGACAGGGGCATCATTCATAGGTCCAACAACCTGCGCAATAATGAAATGGGCACCCAAATGTGTATAATCTCATAGATCTAATGAAATGGGTTTTTTCACAATATTGAACTCAAAGAATGTAAATAACCAAATAGAAAAATCAGATTTATGGTGGAATATTTACTATAAACAAATTGGGAACCTTGTACTAGCAAACCCATGAATAAACTAAACTAGGTAAATAATGGAGTGGAGGAAGATTTCCCCATTTGTGAACTAGATCCAAATAAATTTCTCCATGGTTTCACTTTGCTTCCATGGCTTCCACTCCTCCAACTTGTAAATTAAAATGGAACAAATGAATGACTTTAGGGTAAAATAAATAATTAGAATACCACGTAAGGATTTTTAGGGTTAATTTGAAAATACCTAGATCTAAGGGTGCATATCCATTTAATCTAAGGGTTGAGGATCAACCCTACACTTTTCAAGTTGTGGCACTTTATGTGGTTGGGTAATTTTAATTATGGTATGGTTATCTAAGGAATGGGGCCACTTAATAGTTAGGGTAAGTGGAAACTTTAGCCTTAAAACGTTAAGTAAATAAATGGCTTGGGCCTTTTGAGAGTAAATTAAATAATTGTAAAAAGAGTAACTTGGTTATGATTTTTAAGTGTTAATTAATTGGAATTGAAAACTTTTAGTTAGATTACCTCATGAAGGAAAATATTACTAATTGTTGTGAGCGGTAAGAATTAAACTAACTTAAGAAATATTGTCCCAGTTAATACTTTAAATAATGGGAATTAACAGAAACCCTAGAAAGGAATTTATCATGAAGTGGTCTGAGTGTAAATTAATAATGTTAATTACTAATTTAATATTCGACAACTTTTCAAAGGTGAAAAAATTTATGAAACAAGATTTAATTAAAACTAGTTGACAGTACTTTGTTTCAACCCTGTTTAAAATAAAATATCCCGTAATTTCCTTAATTAATTATTGAATTATCTTACGTTTTGTGCATCGAAAAATGTGGGCGTTACAATGATATTTTAACCTAATGTTATATCTTCAAAATATAACAATATATGTATTATAGACAATTTATTACATCTTTATCTCTACAATTTATTGAATATATTCATGGTGGATAATTAATTTTTATCAAATAGGAATAATCTAATGGTAAACATTTTTGTGGATGTTATGATTTTATTTAAAAATTATATTATATTTCTACAATAATTAGTTTCAAAAAATATTAATAATAATAATAAAATTTAAATCACTAATATTTGAGAGCTCTCAATTCATTGAAGTACTTTTTAAATTTGTAAATGAAGATTTAAATATTATATTGACAATATTATCACTCAGTTTTAATGTTGACACCTAAAACTCAAAGTTATTAGTTACCTACAAAATTAATAAATCGCTGAAACATTTAACCAATATAGGGATGTATGTTTTTTTGATTATTTTTGTTAGGTATTATTATTATTTTTTAAATATTTAGTTTGAAATATTTAAAAAGGAAATCTTTGCAATTATACATATATAAGTAAATTTAATAAGCATTATGTTAGATATTTACTTTGTATAATTTATAGGCATGACTCCTCCATGTCAATCATTGATGAATCTGTATTTGGCTCAAAAAATTAGCAAAAAATAAGAGATAACATGACCGTTGAATGTCGGTTCAATTGATGCAACTATATTTTATATCCTTCTGTTGGCATCCGCCACTATTTTCTAAGCTGGAAGGATTACATAAAGTATTGGCATATTCCATTGTCAATGCTCTGCAATCTGTCATCTTTAAATTTGAGTCTGATATGTAAATTGTTACTACAGATTCATATCCTGACTTGGCTTCTTCTCGAGTTTTTGATGGAGCATCATATGTTGAAGATCTACCATTTATATTAACGGGTTGTTTTAGGGAGCGGTTCTTAAGAAAAATGAAGCAAGGGTACGGAAAGACCTAGTTACATCTTCACTAATAATGAGTACATAGTATGGTGCATTTATAGAATGAATGTTGCTCTTTGAGTTCTTTTATATTGTGGATATGTTGATTTGTTCATTTTTTTCAGGGCTCGTGGAGGATATTGGAGTATAGAGTCCCATTTTTTGCAACATAGAGCGCTTAGGACATGGTCCTCTGAAAGGATTTGTGTTATAATAAACTACATGTAGTCACAGGTCCATCCGTTTAAATTTCAATTTTCTACCACAAGAAAATTAATCTCTCTCAGCAATTTATCATATTTATTTTTATTACTTCTCATAAATGCCCATCTTATCAAGTCAAAAATAATCTATATGTTTTCCTTTTCAGGAGGTTAGTATATGTTATAATTTTAATTTTAAATGTATCCAAAGCATAATCTGTCAATTTGTTTTTCATTTCTTGTAATATTTTTTACTAACACAAATTTCTCTGTGTATAAAATTTCATTTTATACTTTATGGATGGTATGATATTTAATTTGATATCGAGCCCCATGTTTCAAGTCCATTCACATTTTATGGGAACAAAAGAAAAATGAATCCAAAAAGATGTTATAAAATTATGGAAATATTAATGATACATTAGTTGTGCATGAATTCGCCTAATTTTAAATGTATTTATTTAAGTCCTATTACTGTAGCAAATGTAACAGATTAAATTGATTATAATTATATAATGTTTCATAACGACGAGAAAGAGGAACATAAAATATACCTTTGTTTCCTTTCAACAATTTTTTTTATAAGTTTCTTTCTAAATATTCACTTTTTATCGTAAGTATTTATTTTTAAAAATGAAACACCAATGTTTTTCCTAAAATTCATTTCTCTTTTGCACATAATTCTTTTCAAAATTTGGATGACCAGATGTAAAAGATTTTCTAATTTTTTAATTTACTTAAATATGTTTGAAATTTTTTATTTTCTATTTAAAAACAAATTTAAATTATATAATACAAATTAAAATTGTAATTTTAAGTCATGTTTTCATATAAATTTATCATTTTCCTATTAAAATAATTATTTTTATTAATATTTAGATTTTATGTTTCTAAAATTATGAGGAAATTGAAAAAATATAGAATTGTGAATAGTTAACAAAAAAAATCTTATTGTTGTAATGTCACAATTTTTGAGTTTGTGACAACATTTTTATTTGTGATAAATTCATTTAAATTTATTGCAAATTCACAATAATTAAAATTGCTGTAATACTATAATTGATTAATTGTGGTAGTTACCACATCTTTTAAACAATTTAATTCCTCTTCAAAACTTTTGTGGGTGGAATCCACAATATCATATTCACAATATTATCTCATCTATCCACAAAAAAATTGTCGAAATATTGTGAGTACAGGGTATGTTATCTTGTAGTGGTAGGGGATAAAAGTATGAGGGTATTATGTTATTTAATGAAACACACTACAGAAAGCTAGCAAACTCTATGTGAATATGAGAATTCTCAAGTATGACGAGTGCCTATGTGCTAGATATTTGAAGCGGGGTTGGAGATTGAACAACTATTGCTGAATTTGGGTTATCTTGAACCCCTTTTCCTGCTGAAGGTGACTCTAAACGAACTGAAATATTGAATTCTTTGAGTTGTTGTGAGGAGCCGATTCCACTCAATAGGAGGAGTTGAGGGTTGTCAATTCTTCCAGCACATAATATTACCTAGTTCTGATATGATGATCACTCCAACAATTCCTGATAACATTTATATTTGGCATAATTCACGAATTCTACCCCATGAGCCTTCAATGATTAGTCAAAGAGTATTCTGGTTATGGTAGTATTGAGAAGAACTACAATGTTATCTGGATTTTCTTTCTTGAGAAGATCTACCAGTGTATGTCTCCTTCCATTGTTGTCAAATATTCAGGTAGTAATCTTTGTCCCCTCCACATGGTCTACAATGTATCCATTGTAAGGAAGAAAAATGTGTATGTGTATGGGTATGGGTATGGGGTATGTGTACGTGTACGTGTACATGTGTGTGTGGTGGTGTGTGGTGTGTGTGTGTGAAATGGAATAATGTATATAAATTTGGTATCAAAACCATGTCTTTTACATCTCAAAATTATACATCAAAATATCCTAAGGACTAAGTTGAGTTAGTTATTTGGTGCATCTCCTAGTAGGGATCCTCCATATGATCTTCTTAACCATGTCCTCAATCCCGGTGGGCCCATATTTAATTATATCGCCACTAATACTCTATACCTCTCTGAGGTGGAAGTCCTCCATGAAAAAATAGACTATGACCATGTTGAAAATGAGGGTGAACATTGGTTTGTTAAAATGGTAACCTTGTATAATGTCATGTAATATATTGCATCTTATTTTCATATTGATATATTAGCCATAAACTACCCTATTCCTTGGAACCCAAGGTTACACAATTTATATCTCCATCACTTTGAATCTTTTATAGATTAAATATATGAGTATCACATTGTTTACAGTATTTACACGTTATCTTATGTTATATCACACTTTATGTATATTTAATCTCACTTTGACTGAAGATCATCCCATGATTCCTCCAATGTATCTCACTCAGACTAGAAAATATATTTCTATGTCTAAGGGAGCCTCTCCCTCTGTGGTCAATTATGTAATATGGGTGTCTCAACTTTCCACGTCCCTTACTTGCATGGCTAAATCATATTTTATCTATATTACCACTTTTGTAAGTGTAGACACTAACAAAAAGACACCCCCATATCCTCATTCACTTATTTGATTAAAAATGTTCATTCATAGCTATAGACAATTAAAAACACGCCATCAAACCCCCCCCCCCCTCCGACCTAGGTAATACACTAATACCCTTTAATCAATTAATCAATTATGCCCACCTATCCTAAGACATAACCTACCCCATTTTATTCAAATAACTAGCTAATCTATATTCCACATATCACCCCCATTCCCCTTTCACACTAAACTAGGTCTAGTTTGAAACCAATCTAGAAACCTTCTAAAAACAATCCTATAGTTATTCTAGCAAAACTTTATCCTAAAATAAACTCATATAACTTAATCTATACCTTACTACATATTATCCCTCAAATTCCCCAATCAAATCAAGCTCAAAATAACAATATAACCACTGTTATTACTCCTAAACTTGAATTAGCCACAATCGCCAGAGATTTCCTCGGTCATCAGCAATCTATATAAACTAGTTTCTCTACCTCTCTGGAGGATCATCCAAGAGCATTGTTAAGAATTGTAAAGTTTCATTCAAATTTCATCAGTGTCATTCTATATATAGTAAGACCGTGTTCATGATCAAAAAGTATCTTGGATCCATTCTTAGGACCATTCAGAATTCAGTTGCAATGTGTATCAACCTCTCACCCTTCATCATCAACCAAGGTTTGTTGTCAGCTTGTAACTCCATTTTTCATCTTAAGCATACTTATATGATCACTTCTTAACTTGATTTTTCCTTCATAAGACCATAATTTCGTATCAATTAATCAAATATCTCATTTTATCAGTTTGTCAAAGTCTTGCAGAATCACCTACGATTCCTAAAATCACATGTGTTTTACTGTGCATTCTATTTCATTTGCAATCAGATTTCATTCAAAAATTCTTATGAATTAATTTTATCCCTTGTGTTACTAATATTTTGTCGAGAATGGATTCTGTTAGATGGCCATAGGTGGACCCAATTACCAAATCATGAGCATCAAATCTCTACCAATCATTCGTCATCCACTTCATTGGGATCAATACAATCTTCTGCATGACCTTGAGTTGTGCACTATCAACTCAGCCCCTATATATAGATTATAAATCATTTTTGAATCCACCCAGAAGATCCATGAGGTTACCGACGAGTTTTGGGAGGATTTCTATGAGGTGTAATGAATCCGAGCCATGACCTAGCTTGGTTTGAGTATTAACACAAGACTAGATTAGACATCCCTAAAGGCTCAAACATTGAATCTGAGTCAGAAACTTGAAGTGAAGTCAGTTTTGAAGATTCCAAATCAAATTTTACATGAAAATATGACATTAAAGAAGAATATTCAAACTTCTTTAGAGATGACTATATTGAGGAACCTGATTTATACTTCTCTAAGAAGGAAGACCAAGACTACTTTGTGGGTTCAAATTTCTCTGAGAATCTAGACACCGATCTTGATTCTAACTTTGAGACATAGTTATATTTCCTTCTATGTTTTTATCATCATCTGAATATCTATAGTAAGCTAAGTAGATTGTAAACATTTGATCATGTATTTTCATATATCATATGATGTATCTCATCTTCATAAATAAACTTTAGTGTTTCAAAGTGGATTGACATCCATAAAAGGTAGTCCTTAGGCTTCTGGGAACTAGCCTTTGCCAGGAAACCCACGTATCGTTATTACTAATTCTCCTTTTTTTAGTTTTTTTATTTACAGTTCTTCTCGTGGTATAGGAGTTGGTTTCACTTCTTCCACATAGCGGAAAAATTCAATAATCTTCAATCACATTAGCGGGTATCATAAAAACCCTACCATATTGAGATTTTGGTAATTCTTATTAGCTTACTTTTGAAGTCAGGTTGAAGAGGTAAGATTTTTTCTAAACATTTTGGCAATCCCGGTGAGACATGTCCCTTATTCATTTGCTTCATTTCATCAATAAAATTAAATTTGTTTTTTTGATTCCTTGTGTAATAATCACCTGCGATTAGACTAATCACCTATAATTGGGGAAATCTTCCATGATTTGTACGTATGTTATTCTAATATATAGCCTCATAGTTTTATTTTTAATTCTTGTATTATGATTTTTATTTTTCATAACCTTCCTGTAGGAAACTGTTTCTAAAAATCTTGTTTGCTAGATTTTCAGATTGATTTCTTTGAAAATTTGCTAAAATATAGATAAAAGGAGCAATTTCAAAGTGATTCCTAAAACTTTCCTTTTGTTTTCTTTTTTGCATTCTTGTTTGTTTGTCTTCATCAAAAGAAACATGTCAATTTGGATCTTAAAATTAAAAAATATTCATTCGTCTTACTTTACATAGTCTAATTAGAAAATAAATTTGTTGCACTCACTTATTTCTTCCCCCACAAACAACCAAAACACTTTAGCATCAAAAATGCATTCAAAAAATTCCCCACTCAAGTGATAACTGATTGGGATTTCATCACCTAATAGGGAAATTGACTCGGTGTTCTAACTGAATATAAAAACCCTTTCTGTTGGTATATATTAGTTCAGCACCCAACTCACTTATTGCACCAGGACCATGAAGTGAGGGGGTAGGCCCTAATATCACTTCCGTACTAGCAGCTGTACAGAGTTAGGCCTCACGTACCTTCAGGTTTATCGACGACTATGTCCTTAGAACATTCCTGAAACTAACCATATACTACCATTTCCCACGACCTTCATTAATCATCTTACACATTTTACTCTTTCATAATTAATCAAGATAAATATAAAATGACAATTTCCTATTTTTACCTGTTGTTTGTAAATCAACCCAATTAGTTATTTTTCATTTTTTTAGTTAGTTTTGTGTTTTTTTACCATTGTATTTACCAGACAAAAGGCTTGTAATCAAAATTTCGAAAACATGTCTGCCCCCACTACCTATATCATTTCAGCAACATATTCCTCTTTATACTACATAATTTTCTATAGCATTTTCTACACCAATGTAACAACAAATCCCATTTTATCAAACAATTACATCCACTCCCTTTTCTAATTCCCAACAGACTTGGAATGAATTAAGAGATAAATATAATGAATAAATGAGATGAAAACTCTTGAATTCCACACATCAATATCATAGTAAAATCCCTCATACATGTGGACTATAAGAAACAGAACACCCCTTCTCTCTTAGTTCTCAATTAGAGGCATTTGAACCTCCTTTTTATGATAGGGGAGACATTTTTTTTTGAAGAAATGTTAGATTCGAACCCTATTTCTCTCAATGCTTATTTCGTAGCTAGTAGTGTTCAAATATAACCATTTACACCCCAACCAATTCCATAAAACTACAATCCTTCATCTACCATTACACGTCTCATTGATCAAAATAAAGAATCAGTCATCCAGTAGTTATACTCATACACTTCAAAAAATCAATCCAAAATGTTAAATGTCAGTCAACCCAAAATGTTAAATGTCGACTTCTCTATTCCTATTAACCAGTTTGAAGCATTGAATGATCAGTCTTCTATCATTAAACCCGAGACATTTGATTTCTCTTTAGTCCCTATTTACGACCTTCATATGATTTCATCACAAAACACATCTACCCAAAAATTTACATCTTCGCCAATCCCTTCTATAGGTTCCACACCTACCCTAATCAATACCCGCTACTTCCTCACCTACCCCTTCAATCTATTCATAGGTACAAACACCTCCATCATGTTTTGTAGCCTTCTCTACTATTTTATCTTCACAACTAGTTACTAGTGTCATTCAAAACATCACAATTTCTATGTCTATAACTACACCCACTAATCAATTCCAATGTCATTTCTAGTATTCACCCTTTTTCAAAACACACACACCCACAACCATCACAGTTTCTAGTCTCCATGCCACAATCTATGCTTCTTCACAACATTCCACAACATAATATCCCACAACAAAACATTCTACAACAAGCACTGTCCTCTGTTGCTTCCGATATATCCTTCCAATAGTCACTTACATATTCAAAACCACTCACTTATACATTAATACCATCTCATTACTAATACATACAACCCTCATTTCCTTTAGCTTCACAACAAAGTATTCCACCTCATCAAAATGCCCCATAACAAAACATCCCACAATACAATATACCTCGACAATACATATCTTAAGAAAACTTTCCAAAATATAACATCTCGTAACAAAATATACCTTACCAGTAGAAATTTCCCTCAACAGAACATTCCCCAAAAAAATATTCCCTACCACAAAAATATTCCTCAGCAGTATTAGACATACTCACAACCTAGCCATTTTTCATTTCAACCTGACTCATCCTCACAGCAAACAATCTCACCCCGATCATATCCAAGCCCTTTTGAACCACATATCTAGTCTCAAATATGCTTTGTCTACATCTAAGAATGTGCTCTCTTTTGAAAAAATTTACAATGAGACCATTCACCCCTTTAGTGCCGTCCTAAAGCATATCCGCCTCACTGGTAACTTCTAAAGTTAATCAAATTTTATAGCAAGGAAGATCCTCAATAACACATTCATGCATTTTGTTATTCTTTCTATCTAATAGCTCATGATCAAGACCTTATGTTGAGGACCTTTCCCATGTCCCTTGTCAGTCCTGCCTTGGATTGGTATAATAACATTCTGCAACATTCCCTATTCTTCTTTACACACTTTGTTGAGCTCTTTTTAGAACAATTTTCCATAAACATAGCCTGTAAAGTGAGTGTCAATGATCTATATGCCATCAAACAATTTGAAGACAAATCTATTGCCGACTTTGTCACCCGCTAGAGAGGTGTGATCAATCAACTATCCTTTTCATTACCACAAACATAATTAATCAAAGTTTTCTTCCATGCATGCGCCAAACATATCTCATCCACATTACAAATCTAATCATTTCAAACTTTTCATGAGGATTTTATCATGGCTCGTAAATTTTAATTGTGAGCCCTAAAATATGGCTAGGTTAAGCTTCGTCCTAAGAAACCAAACATTGAGTTTCCATCTAAGTCGTCATCCAGCCCTGATAAGTCTAAAACATCTTCTAATGTCATCGTAGTTAAATCTTCTACCAAGGAAAAAATCCACTACCCGAGATCTCCCATCAAAAACATAGTTATACCACCTATAAGGGATACCTATAGCATAGTTTATGAAAAAATTTCTTGTCGCCAACATGACATCTCTTCCACCTATTCGACCCATTGACATGTCAATATCTAAACCTATTTGGTACCAAGATAATGAATATTGAAAATACCACAGGGTTAAGGGAAATGACATCAAGAGGTGTCACACATTCTGTAACATACTTCAAGACTTGATCGACAAGGATGAACTCCACTTAGATAATCCAAACACACCCCCAAATCACAATCTTGACATATTTAAGCAACCTTTTCCAAATCACCCCCTCATCTTGAGATCAATCAAAAATTAATGTTTTTCACTCTATTAATACAATAACAAAGATAGATTCTAGACCTACGTCATTACCTATTGAAGCAAAACCTGTAGAATCAACATCGGTATCCAACTAGCCTAAAACTTTGACTAGTGAATCTTAGTTTGTTGAGAATATTACTAAAACTATTCCCACATCCTTATCACATGTCATTACGGGATCCATACCTGCATCCTCTACACCTAAAAACACTACACCCAAATCCACATCTGACAAACAATGTAAAAAACCCTTTACCTTAGGAAAATTTGGTTCTTTTGCATCCTCATAAACTACATCAAGTTCATCCAAAACCACAAAAGTCCCTCATAAACAAGGTGTTGTTCCAGTTTTCAAAATCCCTCAATATGTTTTTCCAGATCAAATCCCTTTATATGGACCTCATTCCCTTATTATTTCTGGGTGAAAATCCACCTACCAAGCCCCTACATTAAGTCCATATCCTACACCTATCACATAGTCCAACTATCCCCAACAATAGCCATCTATACTAGGTCATTATCCCTCACCCATCACATAGTCCAACTATCCTCACCAACGACCACCTAAACAGGGCTCTCATCCTTCGTCTGTTATATTTCCTAGAAAGCCTTCACAACCAACAATTAAACAAACTATCTTGCTTCCTACTAAGAATAATATGGACACAACCTTGTCCCCATCCCCTTATATACCTAAGGGGATGTTTATACTACCATCTTATATGACCTCCTTCAGTGGTCACTTATTACATTACCACCCTCCTAAGATGTCTTATCATCGATGATGGAAGCCTACCTGGTATGACTTCAAAGGTTCTTGTGATTATCACCAAAACACGAGGCCATTCCATACAAAAATGTAGGGCCTTTCACTTAAAATTTCAATAAATTGGTAGTTTTCTCTTCCTTCCTTCTCAATCAAACACAATGCCAACATCAACATCATCATCATCAAAACATGAAGAATCCATCCCTCAAACACTTTATCATCAATTCGATGTCTTACACATCACTACTCTTTCAAAAAAATATGATAACGAGCCCTCTGAGCCTAAGAAAAGTAAAAATTTTGTTGTTATACATCCACCTCCTGAATTATAAGCTTTGGTCTGATAAACCCAAATTATCTATTTCCTTAGCTCCCAAGGTGTCTAATCAAACACCATCACCTGAAGCCCAAAATTTCAATACAATCAACAACATCCCCTTTCACTATGATACAAAAAGGTCGTTATTAATCAATTACAATGATCCCCCATTAGTATGTCACTTTATGAACTAGTTCAAACATCACCTTTTCAAAAACAGGCTATGATAGAAGTCCTTCAATCCATAACCGTGCCAACCAATGATCTTATTCCTTTCAAAAAACTTTGTAGGTGCCCTTAAAGAATTCGCCACCATATCATTTGAACCATCTGAAATTCCATCTCTCAAACTGGAGGACCACGACCTTCCACTCGTCATTATCGCTCAGATCAATAACATCTCCATCAATAGGGTTATGATTTATAGTGGTGCCACAATTAAGATTATATCCACCCTTTCCTTTGAGCAATTTAAACTACCGAACACCATCATCACTCAAACTCTAGTTTTACTTAGAGATATTAATGACACTATTACACCTACAATAGGCACTATTTTTACCACTTAAATTCTGCGTCAAAATCCTACCCAATCTCTTCTACATTATAGAAGGATAATTTCAATACAACATGTTGTTAGGACACCTTCAAATATGCACCATGCATTGCGTTCCTTCCACCCTCCATCGTTGTCTCAAAAATGAACATGAGGGGTAAGACTTATACTATCCCCCCTACCTGATCCAAACCCATTCACTAACTATTACATGATGTACCACCCAAACGATGTCCTTATACCTAAATCCACATTTGAGTCATCTGATGAAACATCTACTAGTACATCTATCCCTTCTTCCAAGCTACCATATGGACTCCTCTCTCAGTGAGGCTGTAAAATTTCTTACGCTTGGGGATTACCATCTCCTCATGCTCAAATCCATCCCTTCACCTAAATCATATGGTCGCCCTAACAAATAACCCATGTGTGAATGAAATGTAGGATATGTTATCTCTTATTACCCTACTTATCTTAAAATATGCTTTGTCTATGGGATACTTGACAATCCTCCATTCCATGTTAACAATCCACACCACTCCATGCCATTCACATTAGACTTCAAATCCCTCAACAAACCAAACTTTTCTTGTATGTATCTTCATCGTTGTGCAGGGAGAAGGTTTGGTCTCGATCTTTATGAACAAGGAACCCGTGAATGGACCATCCCGCATTCTCTTAAATCCTATGAGAAAAGTGGTTTAGGTTATAAAAAGTCCAACTCCAAAATATACATCCAAACTTGCTACATCCATGACTATTTCCGAACTAGAACCATCATCACCGATAAACCCTGAATATCTTATGGAAATAGACGACATTATATCCATCCTGCCTAACTTCTAGTTAATTAATGTTATATATTTAGGGCCACTTACTTATCGATCCAATCACTCCACTAAATCATTACCCCTTGTTTGGCCAAAAATGGTTTATGAGGATTCACCTATTGTAGATATCCTCTAGTGTCAAGATGACTAGGATATCCTTTCCCATATGGGATCTTAATACTGTTTCCTTCATAAATCCCTACCATCTGACACACCAACTCTTCTTAATGAATTCTCCCTTGATGTCAACTTAGGCACCCCTCGGGATCCTCGCATAGTTAAGATTGGTCAATATTTAAATCCACAAGAACAACAACTAAATAAAGGTAAAGGTTACCTTTTCAAGACAGAAAGAACGCAGCTCACCCTAAGGAAATACATGGAAAGCTAGATAGAGATAAAACCTACGAGCTGGGAAACAATAGTATTGGGAAAAATGGCCAACTCAAGTGTAAAAAACATAACCAAATGCAAATAAGACACGATACTCCTTTTAGAGAAGCTTCTAACCCATAAATAGAGATTGTTACACACAACCCAGTCGATAAAATAACCAACACGAGTTCAACTAGATCTGAGAAATGCACAACTTGAGTGTATTTAAAAGTTAAAAAGACTCACCCAAATCCACAATGGCCGAGTTATACTATTGATGCGCTTATAAAGTCTAAAAGGGAAAGATACGACTAATCCATTAAATGTGCAGTGAACCAAAATGAATCAATAACTCGGGAATATTGAACAAAAATCATAATAGGCTCCATCCATATAAAATAAAACAAAGTTGCCCAATGAAGGAGTGCATAGGTCACCTCATGAGAGAAATATGAATGAGCTATGTATCAAATCAGGGTGTAGAGTTTCTAAAAATCAAAATACACAATGCAAAAGCTAAAATACAGAGCAGATATTATGTGTTACAGTGAGCTATAAGCATGAATGAAAAGTTCATTGAAATGAATGGCTAGGTTATTTACGTTCGATTTCATATCAGTATAGAGATCAAACTCACCAATGCAAGAGTGAGCCACCCCACGATCCAAAAACCAAAAAGAAATAAAATCCATGCGTGAAGGCCATGATATATATGAATCACATGAAGATAGCCATCTGGGATACACTATGAACACCATGAGCCATTAAATTTCCATATCCAAAAGAACAGAGTCATCTGAGTAAACGCGAGGTCACAAATGTAAATCTTTAGGCCTCCAAAAGTAATATCTGAAAAAATTCTAGAATACCGAGATCTCCATTTATGGCAAGAAAGCTTTAAAGAAATGGAAAATTTAGGGTTACAAAGAGCCATGACAGCTGGTGTTGTACCAACAATACACAAAGCAAGACAGTAACCATTCATGGTTGGATCGAACTATAGAAAGATAACGACAACATCCAAGAAAGATTATCTTAATGAAGAAACTATATATTAATATTACATATTTAAACAAATCAAGGAAGATAGAATGGGGGTTTACCCGAAGAATTGCAAAACCTAGCAATCCCCATGAAAGGTTACATGAAGCTCATCAAAACAATGAACCAAAAGCTGGATTTGTTAAAAACCATGCACATAGAACTAAAAGATCAAAGAACCAACAAAAATGGCTGCCCTGAAAGAAAACATCGCCGCCTCATGGCTTGGAAGCGTCTAGCGTGTAGCCAAATGAGAGTATGTTTTACATTTAAGGTTTATAACCCTAACTCAGGTATAGGTGAAAGTTGCTCAAGGATATCCCCTTCAAACCATGATTAAGTTACCCGGTGAGGGAGGTAATTAATAATTATGTGCAAGCCAAATTATAACCTTAGCCAAATTGTTATCTTAGCCAAATTATTACCATGTACATGCCACTATTGTAACACCCACATTTTTCCCACTCAAATCCATGATAACCTTGATAGCAAACTACGAAGATTACGGAATAATTTTTTTTTAAGGTTACAAAGTTTAAGCCGGGTTTTCAATTAAGTTCTGATTATAAAAAAAAATTAGACAATTATTGACTAATTAAGATAGACCCAATTTTTCAAAATTAATATTATGTTTAATTCTTTCACTAACAAGGCTCCAATATTTTAGTTAAATAATCTTCATTATCCTTTCAAAACATAACTCCATTAATCCATTTTAAATTAATTTTATTTAAGGTAGAAAATCAATTTTAAAATAAGTCATACTAGGATAATAATCTTGCATTGTTAAAAGCATGCAATATATAATAAATTCCTTATTCTAAAGGGGGCAAGTGCACAACTTATTTTAATCCCTTGGTCCCATTTAACATTACACGTGCACGCACACGCACACGCACACGCACACGCACGCACGCACGCACACACACACACACACACACACACACACACACCTTTTATTTAAAAACATTTCCACTTTAATACCCCATCACTTAAGTGATGTAGGGTTCATCCTACACCCTTGTATTTAAACTTTCTCAACCCTTAGATTTAGGTTGCACAAAAGTAACCCTAGATATCTTTATGGAAAGCCATATATTCATTTTCTAAATCAAAACTCTCATTTCCTTTGTTTTCACTTACAGGTTAAGGAAGAAGGGAGGAGAAGATAAAGCCATGGAGGCCATTGGAGACATGGAAGCTCTACTTGATTAAAATTCATGCTTAAGACATGGATCCATCCATTTTCTCTTTGTGGATATTGTTTTCTCTTTTATATTTTTTATTAAAAGTATTTTACTCGCAGGTTCAATGTGTATACCTTGTGGGTATACCCATTTGGGAAATAACTAGAAACCCCATATATTTATTTTACTAAAAAACACATTTGTATATGTGTGTGTGTGTATTGATATTTCTTCTCTCTTTTTAAAAATACTACTACTACTACTACTACTACACACACACACACACCACACACACACACACCACACACACACACACACACACACACACACACACACACACATACCCCTTCCCCCCCCCCCCAAAAAAAATTATTGCCACTAAACAAGATCCACCCCCCCCTTTTCTATTCTTGCATCCAACAAAATTTTGTGGCCTATGTATTCTTACAACCGCGGCCCAATCACCTAGTCAATGCATTCGGAGTGCTACGTTGCTAGGAATTTCATTGAGCGGGTGACTAGTCCATTGTTGCAAGAATACATAGGCCTTAAAATTTTGTTGTCTGTAAGAATAGAAAAGGGGGGGAAGATCTAGTTTAGCGGCAATGAAAAAAATGGCGGGGGGTGGGGGGGGGAGAGCGCCGAACCCACCCCCACCCCATACATAAGTAAATGGGTTGGGGGTGGGTTCGGTGCTCCTCCCCCCAACCTTACTCTTTTTAACAACAATTAAAAACACCCCACATTGGTGTGGCCGGAAGCCTTAACTCTCAATCAATTTTTTATTTTTTTATAAATATAACCCTAGTCTACTTAGTTGATTTCAAATATTTTCAAATGAAGATTAATTTTAATTATTAATTACCTATCAATGTGTGTGTGTGTGTGTGTGTGTGTGGTGTGTGTGTGTGTGTGTGTGTAGAAATTAATGTTTGTTAATAATATATGTTTGTTAACCAATTAAGTTTTCCATTAATATAGGATATTGCAACATAATATGGAAGAGAAAATTACAATTATGAAATTTATATAGATATAAATTTTCATGCACCTAAGTAATTATAGTAAAAATATTGTTTTTGTATTTGCCAATTTTAATCAAATTATCACTTTTAAATTTATTTAAATAGCTACCCTAAGGTATGATTAGTTCGATTTAAACATTTACTTAAAATTATTCTTATTGCAACAACGAGAAAATTATCTCAATAAATCAATTTTATCTAATCTCTTCATACCTATAGTAAAAAGCCACTCTTGATGAAAATTATTTCAATATTCAAGTAAACAAGGATTTTCAATAAATTAAAATAATCAACCTTTACACTCCCATCCAAAAGCACTAGCCTTTAAAATAAACCAATTTTCTATGTAACCCCTAAACACAAATTGTGATTTGTGAGAACTTAATTTCCATTTACAAGAGCATAACAAGGTCCATAATCACATGAAGTGATGTAGATCATGATAAACCATTTAAAAGCATAAAACCGATGGATAAGATTACATTCAAAATAGTGTTGGTAAAATTTACCAGTTTTAGAACTATAATAGATCAAAATTTAACTCCACATGCCTTTTCCCAACAAGAGCACTTTATCCATTGAGCTCACCATCTTTATCAGGAAATGCACACAAAAAAATTGGGGTGTAAACAACACTCTCCATCTAACCAAAATATCCAATGAGGGAGAGAATTCTTCTTCCCTCATCTGGCCCCCGAGCCCAAAAAAGGAAGCAATGAGGGCTATAAGACAACCGTGGCAACTCAAATATGTCTTCCACACACAAATTCAATCAAGACAAGCAATGAAATAACATAATACTGACTTCTTTACAACAAAACAAAAAACATTTAAAACACAAAGGCTTCATACTAGAGCCATGGAGGAGAAAGGAACATGTGGGTTCTTCTTATGCCTCCCAAGGGCTTGGGTGTCCACCTAAGAGCCTCCAAAAACTCCATCAAAATACACAAAATACTCTTATACCTCCCTAGAAGAAGATACACCACTCTTATGCCTCACTCAACAAATCAACCCTCTCATATGCCTCCATCACTCTTATGCCTCCCTCAAGAAAATAAAAAAATAAACACAGAACATATTTATAAACAAGGTGGACATCTCATATCCAACTCCCTCTCCAAATACCCAATAACATTTCTCTTATGTCTCCCTCTAGTTTTATCCCCATTTCCATTTCTTTGAAAACCTAAGAATCAGGTCTATTTCCAACAATCATAACCAATGTAACAATCAACATCTCCAAATAAGAGCACAACAAAAATAGGAAGGTAAAATTACAAGGGAGAATATCTACCTCACAAATTAAGAGCATCAATACAAAACAAGCCCCAAACCTTGCAAAATCCTAAGCAATACCATCATCTCACTCCAAGCTCCATTCACCATTCTCAAGAAAGCTCTCCCAAAAATTACAAGAAACCCCAAAAATAAATGAGTAAGTAGCCCTTAATACTTCCCAAAAACTCTTAATAAATATAAAAGAGGAAGAGAGAAGATGATGTGTCTCCATGTAGGGTGCCATATCAGTTTATTATCCGTCCCACATCACCCAATTCAAACTCATACTCCAAGGCGTAGTAAATGGGTGGTTAAGAGGTATGAAAACCCTCTTACACACCACCACTCCAACTCACACCCTTTAAGGACTAAAATTTAAGCACATGTAAGAAAGTGCAATGTCAATTCTAACATTTCACCATCCAATACACGTAATGGGGCCTATTGTTTACCAGCCAACGCATAGGTAGGATTGGTATAAGGATTTAAGAGGTGTGGGACAAGTTTAACTTGTCCCACAATCCTCAAAAAATGGCCCTTAAGCCCAAATCAAAGTTTCCCATGTAGGGTGGAGTGTACAACAACTCAAAATCACATACACTCAACTAATAAACATAAGATACCAAAGACCCAAATACTCCAATAAATGACTCCTTTTTGTCACGTCCAAAAATTAGCTTAATAATATGATTATTTCACTTAAGTTACAGACACATAAACTAATAATTGATAAAAGGGAATTACATCAGAAATTAAATCACGTACACAAAAATTAAATAAAATAAAGGGAAAGAACTCCACATAAACCCCTTGGTCACAATTGGGGTCATCGCCCGCATGGGAATCCTCTTAATAACAAATAACAAGACAATAAGATTACACAAGTTTTCATGGTGACTAGTTGCCAATACCCCACATTCCTTCGTTGTTGGTATCCTATCCCAGTGTATTTTATTGGTGTAAGATATAATTACCTACAAAAATCACACAATACCTCTCTGGCCTCATGGCCATATTAATTACATCAGAACTAATAAAAGTTCTTATATCTACATATCAAATTCAACATCAAATATCATAACTACAATTGTTAAGACCAAGTAATTCAACAATTACTCTAATGTATCAACATTTCGATTCTACCCATACATCAGTTTGCAAATAAGATCATAAACTTAATGAATCATCTAATTTAAGAAATACTTTCACTTGTTCACAATTTCTCCAATTCTCCAATATCAAAGAAATCACAAAATTAACTTTGAACATCATAGTAAAATCAATATGAAACTAATTCAAAATATCGACATATCTATCTAAATCTAAGAGCACATCATTATCCTCCATACTAAATGTCTATCAAAAGTTAATCAGTTCAATTACAGTAAAGTCTATCCTTCAACTTCCATATCCCAAAATGTAAATGTCCTTCTTCCATTAATATTTACTGACGTACAATGTGCATTAATTTCTATGTGTCTAGTCACAGAGATAAATCAAATACAATAAAGCAATTTCGAAGAGTGATGACATAACAATTAATTTATGAACAATGGAGCCATTCTAGAGCTACTCATCGTCATCATTAAATTCCCATCATGATCCATAATACGACCATATAGTCAAAATGATAGTAACCAAAACACAATAGTAATCATGATGTCTCGCACACCTTATTAGTAGGCTATCTAGAATACAACAGCCAGGTTTGACGATTATAATCAATTCAAAAATTGAATAACACTTGTTCAAACAATGTTGAAGAGGAGTGGGCATTACAACTATAGTCCAAAATTAGCTTTAATTAATTTTGCAAAAGGAGCCAAAAAACAATTTTTCACCTTTTGCATGTAAAGGAGGGCTGAAGTAAGACAAAGATAGATTTTTCCACATAAGAAAAATTCACTATTTTTAGTTTATTTTCCCCAAGAAGGCTCGTACAACAACCTTATCCCATGCAAAAGAAGAGTTGATGGGATTCAGTTGCAGCTTGACTAAAGTGGAGAGTGGACATGGAAAGTTGTTTTTAGCATTTTATTCATTAAAAATTATTTTAAGAAGGTTGATGTTACGCATGAGCGAGGGATTTGTTTTTATGCATGTGTTATTTTTTGCAGTTTTGGAAATTAGTTTTTGTATTTATTCCTTTCTTTTGCAAGTGTATGGGGGGCTGAATTGTTCTAGACATGTGTTTAGGCAATGCTAGTTTTTATTTGTGCACCTATTTGAAGTGTGTCATAGTAGTGTAATGGTATGTTTTAGTAAATTTTTCTTTCCTTTACATGCTTAATAAACTATCAAGCACCTATGTTAAGTTATTATAAAGATTTTATAGGCCATATTAAGTGCAGATTTAATCTCTAAATCAGCTTGGAAGTGTAAATACACCCTCCCATGCTTTACTAAAAACTTGTGCATGCCTTTTGAGAGTTTCTTAGCTAATCATACAACAATGAAAGTGAACATTGTAGGTTTTTTCATGTCAATTAGTATGATTTTGTGTATCAATAAGTCCCAATACGTTGTTGCATCAACCCTTTTGTTTTATGTTTTTCAAGTTCAAGTTACTCCTATCCCTTAAACCCCACCTGTTTAGTAGTTTTAGGTGATCCATCAAGGGAAATAGCTCATTTTAGAGGTTCTCCTACATCTGAGGCACTCTTAACTTGGAGGAGATCCCATTTTACTAGTTAAATTTAGAGTCAGATAGCCTATCTAGATCAAGGTACACTTCTGACTGATAACAATAAGTAGTATGTCAAACCATGTAAGATCAACAAAAAGTAAGTAGTAAAAATTAGTAAGTAATGAAATGATAGAACCTGTGATGTGTAGAATGTGATAGTAGAAAAAGTAGATGCCCCAAGGATCCTCATTGGGACTAGTAAAGAGCAGTGTCGAGCGTCATGCATCATGTATGAATATATGAAAGGTCCTGTATTAAACTTAAGATACCAAGTGAATGCTCATGTGTATATAGAAAAATATAATGACATACTCAAGATCTGTCTAGCTTAGGAAACCAAGTGTAACATATAAGTAGAATAAACTAGCAAGAGTAAATAAAACCAAGATATGTAAATGTTGTGTGAGTGTGATGGTGTGATATGTAATATGTGTAGAAGGTAGGAGCATCATTTCCCCTAGAAGATATGTATGAGATGAGTTTTATTTATAAATTCCCCCTTAACAGTCAAGAATGAACTATAGAACAAGAGTGTGTCACCAGGAAATGAATGTGTTGTACCAGAGTAGATGCTAGAAATATGTATCATGAAGCCCTTAGCATTAAGTGTGGGTGATGAGAGGTTCATTTCAAAATTATACCCTCAACAGTTGAGTATGAACCATGGAAATAGAGTGCATCATTGGGTAATGATGGTAGAATGTGTGTTCCAAAGAGGTAGGATTTCTTTTAAATATTAGACATGAAGTACGGAGAGTGATGTGTAGTAAGAGATACTAAAGACAAATGATAGTGATGAGAAGGGAGGAGGAAGTGCAATTCCCTCGAAGTGTGCAAGGGATGGATATTTATTTGACAATGTAAGAGAGATATTGTGATGGTGAAGGAGTTTGAAATGTATCATAAGAAAGTATATTGTTGTCACAACGAGAGGTCTAAACAAGAGTAGGACCAGGGTTAGATGTTGGGTCGATAGGAAGAATTTTATAGAGAATAGATATCACATGTTTAATTGGTTGGTCTTGGTTGTTTGGTGATTTCTTATTTGGAATTGGTAATGTTATAGAGGACTTAATAGGAGGAGGTGATGGGGAACATATTTGTAAAGGTGGTTTCTTAGTTGTAATTGGTAATGTTTTAGAGGACTTGATAGGAGGAGGTGATGGGGTACGCATTTGTAAAGGTTATTGCTTAGTTGGAATTGGTAACATTGTAGAGTACTTAATATGAGGAAAAGATGGGGTAAGGATTTGTAAAGGTGGTTGCTTAGTTGGAATTGATAACATTGTAGAGGACTTGATAGGAGGGGGTGATGGGGTATGTATTTTTAAAGGTGGTATGGCATTTGGTTGGATAGGCTGATCTTGACTTAGTGGAGAAGAAACATTATTAGTTATGTCATGTTGCTCACTAGACATGGAAGGATCAAATTGGGAGCCCATTAGGATTTAGCAATTGGAGATGAGAATGTGGCAGAATGTTTTATAGCAAATGAAATAAAAATTTTATGCTCAAGTTGTGTAATTATTCATTTTAAAGAATAGAAATCCTTATCATGATGTCCATTAACTCTATGTTAATTGAAAAATGGGAGGCCCATGTACTTAGAAATCCGATAAGGAGGGTAGTAATGAGTAGGTGGAAATTTGATCAACTGGTGGTTTAGGAGCTCAGGAATAATATCATGTTGCTTCACATTTATATCAAAATTGAAAGGTGTTGGTTGTGGTAAGACTTAGCATTCATTTATTTGAGAATAGGTATTAGACATAGGATTAGAATAAAGTGGAGAATAATAATTAGCACATGATTGAGAAACAACCTTGAGGTGTTTAATTTAAGTGGTTAGACATGTAGTCATGGTTTCCATAGCTTGAATTTTATCTTGAAATAAAAAATGTAGAGCTTGAATTGACTTGCAAATGGATTGATTGGTTGTGGTATCATGAAGGCAAGGGTCATTGGAGAGACGATCAAAAGTGAATCTTAATTGTGTAACTGCCGTATTAAGAGGGAGGTACATAGTATCTAGGGATTTCTAGAGAACATCTTTACAAGGTGGGTGCATTTGAAGTAAGTCATAGAAGGATATTTGAGGAATTTTATGAGTCATGAAATAAGATCCGATAGATAGGAAAAATAAGGATTCAAGTGTTTGATCATGAGTGGGATTGAATAAATGATTTAATATAAATTAAATTAAATCTAATTTCAGAGTAACTACTGTAATAAATGATATATAAATGTTGATATATAGTAAGATGCAAGAAAAAAATAATGTACAATGTGAAACTCTAAGTAAGAGGAGAAGATAGAGTGACTTATCTGATTCCTGAGAAATATGGAAGTGATCTAAGAAGAAGAACTATCAAAAGAAACTGTAGATAGTGTCGTCAATGCTCGTTGGAGGTTTTGGAACTTAGGAATGTGTAGGGTAGAAGCACCTAGGGGAAGACATGTGCCTTGGGAACTAGCGTCCATTCTAGGTTATAATGTCTGCATAAATAGTCAGGATTTGATTTCTTATTTGCATGAGGATCTTCGTTATTAGTATCTTTTTGTCACTCTGGATTCACTCCTAGACCAATGAATGTATTTATAGCCTACAAAAAATTATCTAGCTACACATGTCCACAAACCACATCAAATCTAACAAAAAATATGTAGAATGTGGAGTCATACTGACCATGGTGGTCACCCAAAGAGTGAACATAGTACTAATTGATGCACTACATTTAAAAAATTATGTAGTTCTTTGTAAAATTATGTGTAATGTTTCCCTAGGATGCCCTTGTGCAAGTTGCACACTTATAGCGGGATAGATCTAGAATATAACAAATGTATAGAATGTGTGAGATGGAATAGAATAAACTTTCCCTCCTATGATGTTAATGCAAAGTGATGTAGCCCTTTTCCCTTTAGTGAGTGTGCCAAATCAATTCTTTGTAATCATCTTTGTGCATTTGGATGCACACTTAGGTGATATTAGATAATTCTAGTGTTTTGTCCCCTATTTAAGAGATATAACTATGTATATATATGATTTCATTGTTTTAATTTCGTTGACAACTAGAAGGCCGAACCAAAAGTATAAAAGCTTCCCAAGAAGAAAAAGATACCCAAAAGAGAGAAAAATTGAGAGAAGGTCAAGACCGTCAAGAAGGGACAGGAGCGCCTAAGCGCTAGTGTCTGAGGTCATAAGAGATAAATCAATAAAGTTTCAATAGGGTTATAAGGTGTGTAAGACTAGAAAGTCTAGTGCCCACATTTTTATAGCCTTAGTTATCTGTTGACTTCTTTATTCATAGACATGATTTGACATGGATTTGATATGTTGGACATTATGTTATGATATTTGACCTTCTTGGACATGTATGGATATTTGGGCGCGTAGCGCCAATTTGAGATTGATTAGTATGTTGACAGCTATTTTATTTGATGTTGCGGATACTATCTTATTTCGATGTTGTCTTAGACCTATAATTGAGATATGTTAAATACTTAGTTTAGTCACATGCTTAATGATAGATTATTTTATATGGATGTGCATGGATGCACTTTTATTTATCTCTAGGGCTAACTAATGGTAAATTGTGTTGTATTCATGCATGTTGTCACATTTTCAATTCCAGGATGATGATATGCATATCATATATTTCATTGATCACTTATTGAGTAGTTGATTTACATTGTATCAGACAGGTGCGTTTAATGTGTGCAATGAGTGTGCAGGTGACAGGTCACAGGAGAACGTGGGTTTCAGGGAGGCTACACAAATTGTGCACAAGCAGGCCCACGGGGCTAAGTCCTAACCGTGTTTATTGTATGAGGCCTTAGTATTAGGTTTCATTATTTTGGGCACCATGAGTGACCCTCGTTTGTAATGTAGTATGTCATGTAATATTAATCTTGTTTAGGATGTTTAGTTTTCTTTGTAAACTTAATTTGGGGACTTAATGGTCCCCACTTTCATTAAGTTTTGTGTTTGGGTAATGGTGTATTTAATTAGAGGGGATTAGGGTCACATGTGAACCCTTGGGTGGGCCCCACATCCTCTACACTTGTGCCCAAATGTGCCAAACCCGAAATTTGGCTATTTTAGGCATTTTAAGTGACCCCTTTTAAGTTTGGGAGTTCACTTAGCATGAAAATGGGCCCTTCATACCCTACCTAATAGGTAGGGGGATTAATTTCAAGGCATAGAGGGAGTTTCCCTCCCATTTTGCCTCTCTTTGGTCACCATCCATGTAATATGGATTGGTATGTGTGTTTGTTAGAAAGTTGCACAAGTTTGTTTTGTTTTTCATTTTGGGGTATTTTGGGAAGAAGAGTGTTAAAAGCTGAGTTTCTCTTTTCTTCTTTTTATTTTAAGAATCTTTTAATTGGAGGGAAGAGACTGAGTGACACATGTCACCCTCCTCATTTGAGAGGAAATTTGTTGTCTTATTTTAAAATTCTCCCTCATGGGGGAAGAAAGAGGAACTATTTTCTGGTGGAGCTTTTTCTTAATGGCTTGTGAGACTTTTTAGAGTTAGATCTTGCTTGGATAAGGAAGTGGAAAAACTTAGAGTGTTGGAGAGCTTTTGGAGGTAAGATCCTTGAGCTCAATTTATGTTTTAAATTATGCTAGATCTTAGTCTTGTTTTTTTTGAAATATATGTTTTGTTTCATGCGTGTTGCTATTTGATTGAGAATGCTTTAATGTTTTGTTTATTTTCCTGCATCCATCATATTGGCTTGATGGAGTTTAAAATTTTATCAGGGAAGAGAGAGAGGGATTTTCCCTTCTTAAACCTCATGGCTTGATGTAAAAGAAATGTAGGTTCTTTTTTACTCCCCTCATATGGTTTGAGGTGGGGAAGGTGGTTCATATGGTTTGAACCCCCTTCCCCATTCTTGTTGAGGAAACCCAATGGGTTTGAAAATCCTCCCAAGAAGGATTTTAAGGTGAATGGGTAGAGAAATAAGGAGGGTTTGATATACTTTGGAGGAATAAGGAGGTTGTGAAGATTATTGTTTATGTGCATCCTACATTTGGACCACACCTTTGGCACTTGGATATCTCATCTTCTCTTCCCCATTTTGGACGAAGAATATGGTTTCTCCTCCTTAATCTTTGTTTGCAAAATTTTGGTGTATTTTTATTAGTGTTTGGATTGTCTTGAATGTGAATGTGTTAATGTGGTTATGTCTCCCTATATCTTCTGCAAAGTTTGTGGAATCTAGCTCTCTCTCCAATGGGCTTGGGGGAGGCTAGCATGTCTTCGAAAGTTTGGAAAGACATGTAATGATGCCTAAAGGTTGGGTGGTTAAACAAGCTTTTTCTCCTTGTGTTGGTCTTCCTTGGAATTAACATTCGAAGTTGGAGCTCAAGTATGGAAGGTGACTGGAAATTTTTTTTGTATATCATGGTTTTCTCATTGTCTCCTTAAATTTTTGGTGAACATTACTCTCATTGTAATCTCAATGAATAAGGCTATGTGGAGGGAGTTTCCTTGCCTTGTAATGTTCCCTCTTTTTGATTTAGTTGGAGTTTACTTGTAAATTTCGTGTAACATGTTTAGTTGTGGAATCTTCCTTCAATCTTGGAAAGAAGCTTGTAATGTTGGTTTCTTGAGAATTTTAACTATAGTTTGGAAAAATGTATGGAAAATTGATGTGCTTAAGACATTCCATTGGAAAAAGAATTTTCTTGTATGGTATAGTTTATTACTCTGAATATGTATTTGACTTGAAACTGCAATTTTGGAAGGAAAAGTTACTCTTATTGAAAGTTGGAGTGTCTCTTGCAAAAAAAAACTATATTACTTATTAGAGATCACTTACTTGTTGTACAAAATGTGAAATATGTATTTTCTTTACAGCATTTGTTAAGATGGAAGTGTTTAGTTCAAGAAACATGTGAGTTAAGATTTCTTGGAAATCCTTCATTGAATACAAATATTAAATGTCTTCTTGCTTTGGAATATAAATCTCTTCTTGTTCAATTAAGAGACTTGTTTTTTTCTATCCATTGCAAAGTCCTCTTGTATCAAAATTTATCATTTGAATATTTCTTTCCATACAGGATTTTGATAATTTCTTTCATAGTAATATTTTCTTTTAATCTAATTTATATAAGGATGAATGTTAGCTTCTGCATAGTACACAATTTTGAAGCATAGTTTCATTTTTCTACATGTAAATCCCTACTTCATAGTATATAATGATAATAGTAGCAATCCGTTTTTACTTATACTGAGTAAATTATTTTAAGGATAGCTAATTTCAAAACATGAGTTTCTTTCTCTCTTGAATAACAGATCCTAAATAAATAAATAATAATCATGTGGTACTAATTACAACATTAAAACATAATTTGATCCATATAGGATTATAAAGGGAAATAATAAAATAATTACGGTAGTATTGTTACATTATCAAATAAATTGAAGAATTTAGGGGCCGAATCCCGATAAATAAAGGGCTCATTAATTAATACATATTATCTTAGGTGCTCCATATTCAACCTGTACACACTTCCTAACACCCATTTACCATTATTATGGGCTTCCACCCACAATAAATGTAATAGGGGAAGTGTCCTCCATACTATATACTTAAATAGGATCCTCAACTAATTTAGTTAAATAGATATCTGTGAATTTTT
This sequence comes from Taxus chinensis, assembly GCA_019776745.2. Lineage (NCBI taxonomy): Eukaryota > Viridiplantae > Streptophyta > Pinopsida > Cupressales > Taxaceae > Taxus > Taxus chinensis. The sequence goes on from CM034149.1 coordinate 742,293,141, forward strand.
ATTTTAGACAAAGGTATAAAACGAATAATTCATATTTTTTTAAATTTAAAGTAATGTACAAGATTGGTTCATTATGTCGAATGAAAAATTTTCAGGAAGAAATTTTTCATTTACCCAACAACTACGAGATTTATTTGTAAGAAAGATTTAAAATAATATTGGGTAGGGAGAAAACATTGAACACGCACTCATCAGAAAACATCCAACCCTCCAAACTTCCATAGCTCACTCAACCTACACAGCTTTATAGTAAATATAATGATATACCATATGGAGAGAATACCTCTATGATAAATCTGTGTTACGGAAAATTTAGGTAAAGATATATCTATGGGACAAGATTAGTTTGATCATAGGGACCATGTTTATCCTACACACTTATGTAAGTCATAGGACATATAATGGGAATGACAAATAAATTAGCACGTGTGTGTGTGTGTGTCTGTGTGTCCCGAGATGCGGGGCGTTACTATTTGGTATTAGAGCAAAGGTTCACAGACGCGGACTCTTCCTAGTGACCTTAAGAAATATTTGGTTAGGGACTTTGGTAACATTAAAGATAGTGGAAATAAATTAAAATAATTTCCTAGGATCATTATGCAAGAAGTTAATAATTCATTTTTTCTTACCTCATTCATACGATGGTACCCATGAGGCGACGATCGGTTAGGGGTTTGCTAATGACGTATTTTTCCTATGCCTCAATTTCGAAACACCTAAATTAGGACCTCAAATCTTAGAGGCAATCTTATAAGTATTTGATCGGTGTTGTGTAGCAGGCGTCTTCCACCACCACAGGAGGTGAGAGAGGAGGACATTCAAGTCAGGAGATGAGGAACTGATAGGTGATTTATGCACACTCAGAGACACTAAATTAAAATATTCTTAGGTGAGAGCGGTCACGTAGCCTTTCCATCCATCACCTCGAAAGAGTGGTTTCGTACCATCATAGCCATTCATACATGGCTTCAAGGAACCATTTGGAGATAGATGACCCCATTCACCTATTAGATCCACATCCCATTAGGATCGTGATACAAGAAATGTGATTAGAGATCTTCTTCACTTGCAGTTGCTTACATACACCAGTACTATAGATGGATTTGGGGCTGAGTCAGGGCTCCTTAGCCTTGATAGTTGCTTTGGCTTGCACTCTTATGAGATAAATGTCAAAGCTAGGTTTTCGATACACCTCCTCTGAGACGCAGCAGGCATTTTGTGGAGTAATGAGGAGTGGAAGCTCCATTTGACTCGAGATACAATGACCTGGGAGTTTGTTCAGAGGAGACATTTCAAGGCTCACTATATGTCAGAGCATTTCATGCAGAAGAGGATTGATGAGTTTCATGACTTACCACAGGGCTATGAACATAGTGGCACAATATGAGAGCAGGTTCATGGATCTTCTGTAGTATGTGGACTACCTGCAAGATGAAAAATTATAGGTTAACAGGTTTATTCAGGGCCTTAATGTAGACATAGTAGGAGAAATTAGGATGATATATCTCCTCCCATTCTTGAGAAGGTACGTTGAGAAGGCCTACTTAGCTGAGGAGAACAGGACTAGGTCACAGGAACACCAAGATAGAAACAAGAGAAAATTTCAGGATAGGATACATGCCTTTCAGAGTCAGAGGTCATGAGGTACAACACCACCCCTAGAGGAGGGATTATTGGCCTCCACCAACAGCTTGTGGAGGGCTCCACCGCATCCAAAGTAGCAGACACAACCATCAAGGCCACCATCAGCAGAGGGATAGAAAGACTCATAGCTTACAGAGAGGTGGTACTAGAGGAGGTTTTGGTGGAGCCACAGGATAGGAGACAGGGTACTCAACAGGTACAGCCTGAACTCGCACACAATAGTCTTCTAGAGTTGGGCCAGACAGGATCAGTTCACCAGAGTACATGAGGGACCCCATCTTAGAGGGGTACAAGAGGATGTTTTATTTGGTGGATCTCCTCATCACTATGTGTGTATGTGTCCACACAAACCTGCTATCATGGATATGTAGAGAGATCCTAGATCCGAGAAGATAGTGGGTGACGTAGGACGTACCCATTGTGTATATGCAGTGGTTGACAACCTCCATTTCTGAGCATCAAGCCACAGTTTATTGAGATAATAGGTACTATGAGGGGTATTTCTGTCTTAGTACTCTTTGATTCAGGTGCTTCAAATTATTTTTATATCTCCTTCTATAGTGGACCAGTGTGGGGCTAGTGGTGGCTAGGCAACTAGATAGTTGCATAGGTTGAGTTGGCCTCTGGGGCCAAACTCATTGTGGACTCATATGTGGAGAGTTGCGTACTTGATTTAGGAATCTTCTCCACTACACTTGACCTCTGAGTTATTCCTCTAGGATCCTATCAGGTTTTTTTAGGTATGGATTGGCTCGAGGCTCATCAGAGCTAAGGTGGATTGTAGAAATAAGGTCATTGAGTGTCAATGATGATCTTGGGAGTGTAGTTGTGATATCAGGGTATGCAAAGGCATATCTCTTTACACATGATCTCGGCTAAGAAACTCAAGCGGAGCATGCGTAAATGTTGTCAGTTGTTTGCTATCACCATCAATGATCGATCAGAGAGCACTCATAGAGCATTCACTGCTTAGATGATCATGCAGTTTTGAGGGAGTATGAAAATGTGTTTCCAGGTGAGCTTCCAGGGTTAACCACCCCGCAGAGAGGTGGATTTAACCATTGATTTAGTGTCAGGATCCAACACCAGTTTCTAGGGAACCCTATCGGATGACGAACTCTAGAGCTTCATGAGCTCAAGATACAGATAGAGGAGTTGTTAGAGAAGGGTTTCATTCGTCCTAGTGTATCTCCTTAGGGAGCATCCTGTCATATTTGTGAAGAAGAAGGATGGTTCTCTTAGACTTTGTGTAGACTTCAGGAAGCTCAACAAAGTCACAATAAAGAACCGTTATCCACTCTGTAGGATTGATGACTTGTTTGATCAGATGCGGGGGAGCGAGAGTGTTCTCCAAAATTGATCTCAAATCAGGTTATCATCAGTTGTGCATATCAAATGCAGACATTCATAAGACAACTTTTTCGCACATGCAATATGGGCATTATGAGTTCACATTTTTTTTCCCATTTGGTTTGACCAATGCCCCAGTTGTCTTCATGAGCCTCATGAATGGAGTTATTCAGGACCTTTTTAGATCGCTTTGTCTTAGTGTTCCTAGATGATATATTGATATATTCTCGTTCCGAGGAGGAACACGAAGAGCATTTGAGACAGGTATTATAGGTTTTGAGAGAGCAGAAGTTGATTGGGAACTTGGAAAAATGTAGCTTCTTTCAGACATAGATTTAGTACTTGGGATCACATCATATCAGGAGAGGGTATCTCAGTAGATCCCCTATAAGATACAGGGCTATTATGGATTGGCCAGATCCCACATAAGTCACTGAGGTGAGGATTTTTATGGGTTTAACAGGTTACTACCATAGGTTTCTATAGGACTTCTTCTAGGATTTCTCACCCTATTACTTCCCTTCAGAGAAAAGGGAAGAAGTTTGATTGGTCAGAAGAAGTGTGAGTAGGCCTTTTAGTTGCTTAAGGAAAGGTTAACCATGACGCCCATCTTAGAAGTTACCGACCCTGACAGAGGATTTTTTTTTGTTTGTACTGATGCATCACTAGAAGGTTTGGGAGCAGTTCTTATGCAGGAGCGTTAGGGTTATTGCCTTTGAGTCACGTAAACTCAAAGATTACGAGATTAACTATCCTAATCATGACTTAGATCTTGTCAGCAGTGGTTCATGCTCTTGTGTGTTGGCATCATTTCCTTTTGGGTAGACCTTTCATTTTGAGGAAATATCATCGTAGCTTGCACCATATCTTCTCATAGCCGAACCTCAATGTTTGCCAATGGCGACGTTGGATGGAGTTCCTATGTGAGTACAACATGGAGGTGCAGTATATCAAAGGAAAGGAAAATTTCATTGCAGATGCACTTAGTAGACAATGACAAAATGTGCTTGCATCATTGACACTGCAGTCAGATTTGAGAGGTAGGATTCTTCAGCATCTTCCAGAGGACAAGTTTTATGAGGGTGCTAGAAAGATGTTTGGAGTCTCAGGGTTCATTAGAGGGCAGATATTCAAGGTTCATTTTAGAGACAGATGGTTTACTTCAGTTTCTATAGGTGCATCTATGTGCCTAAGTTAGGTGATCTACGTAGCTTCATCCTTATAAAGGCTCATCGAGCTCCATATGCAGCACATACAAGAGTGAAGAAAATGCACACTGATATGAGGGAGTTATATTATTGGTCCTGGTCTTCAACGGGACATAGAATATTTTGTTGCATGTTGTCTTAAGTGCTAGAGGGTCAAGGCAGAGCATTCTCATCCCGCAGGACTCTTACATCCTCATGATATTTCCTCTGAGTGGAAATGGGATGTGATCTCCATGGATTTCATAGTAGGACTCCTTATGTCTTCTTATCATCATGATGCCATTATGGTCACTCTGGATAAGTTGACTAAGGTTGCACATTTCTTGCCAACCAAGGTCACTTATAATGCACAGGCTATCGCCAAAGTATTTATGGACGATATTGTTAGATTGCATGGGATTCTGAAGACCATTATCAATGACAAGGATACCATTTACACTTTAGTTTTTATGGACTTCCTTTAAGACCTCTCTGGGTACTACAGATTAATTTCAGCTCATCATATCATCCAAAGACATGATGGATAGACAAAGAGGGTTAATCAGGTATTGGAGGACATGTTGAGGATGTATGTGATGGACCAATAGAAGAAGTGGGAAGATTATCTTCATTTAGTTGAGTTTACATACAACAACAACTATCACAGTTCCATTTGTATGGACTCCCTATCAGGATTTGTATGGATGACCTTGCAGGACACCTCTGAGTTGGGACAGACTAGATGACAGGATTATTCTTGGACCAACTTACCTACATGATTTAAGAGCAATAGGTTGTTTCTGATTAGACAATCATTTTTAGCAGGATAGAGAACACCATAAGGTGTATGCAGAAACCTAGAGGAATGATCATCACTTCTCATTGGTTGACAAAGTGTTCTTAAAAGTTCATCCACATAAGAGCCCGATCCGCTATCGAAAGGGTTATAAGATTTCACCTCTTGTTTAGTTGGGACCCTTTGATATTTTATAAGTCATCGTTCCAGTTACTTATCCCCTAGCTTTACCACCATGCCTTACACGATCCCATAATGTATTTTCATATTTTTATACTACATTAGATATGTAACTGATGTCTCTCATGTTTTTGGTTGGTCGACGTTACAGGTAGAGGATGGAGGATAGTGGAGGCTCGATCCCCTACATATACTAGAGAACCAGAGGTTGGCCCTTTGTGGTTTGATACCTTAGACTAGGGCTAGAGTGTAATGGGATAGATATAATCAGACAACAACTACCTCGGAGGATGCTACACCATTGAGGGCCAGATATCCCTATCTCTTTCAGTGAATTCAGGAGGAAGTTTAATTTTAGGAGAGGGAGATTAGTACCATATTTTAATAGCCTCAGTTATCTATTGACTTGTTTATTCATAGACATGATTTGATATGTTGGACAATATATTATGATATTTGGCCTTCTTGGACATGTATGGATAATTGGGTGCATAGCATCAATTTGACTTGATTAGTATGTTGACAACTTTTTATTTGATGTTGCGGATACTAGCTTATTTCGATGTTGTTTAGACCTATTTGAGATATGTTAAATACTAAGTTTAGTTGCATCCTTGGATGATATGGATGTGTGTCACTTTTATTTATCTCTAGGGCTAACTCATGGTAAATTGTGTTGTAATCATGAATGTTGTTACATTTTCAATTCCACGATGATGATATGCTCGCATAGATTTCATTGATCGCTTATTGAGTAGTTGATTTACATTGTATCAGACAGGTGCGTTTAATGTGTGCAATGAGTGTGCAGGTGATAGGTCATAGGAGAACATGTGGTGTTTTCTTGTGTGTTGCTATTTGTTGAGTATGCTTTGTGTTGCTTTACTTTTCTCCATTCATCATATGACATGATGGATTTTGGAGTTTATGGGGGAAGAGAGAAGGATTTTCCCTCTCAAACCTCATGGCTTGATGGACAAGCCATGTAGGTTCTTTTGTTACTCCACTCATATGGTTTGAGGTGGGGAAGGTGGTTTATATAGTTTGAACCCCCTTCTTTATTTTTGTTGAGGAAACCCAATGGGTTTGAAAATCCTCTCAAGAAGGATTTTGATGAATGGGTGGAGAAATAAGGAGGGTTTGATGTCTTTGGAGGAATAAGGAAGTTGTGAAGATTATTGTTTGTGTGCATCCAATGTTGGACTACACTTTTGGAACTTGGAGATCTCTTCTTATCTTCCCAATTTTTGAAGGGAGAATATGGTTTCTCCTCTTTTCTTTCTTTGTAAAATTTTGTGTTCTCTTAGTGTTTTGATTGTCTTGATTGTGAAAATATAATGTTGTTGTGTCTCCCTTTATCTTGTGCAAAATTTGTGGAAGCTAGCTCTCTCTCCCATGGGCTTAAGGGAGGCTATCATGTCTTCCAACCTTGGAAAGGCATGTAATGATGCCTAAAGTTTGGGTGGTTAAACAATATTTTCTCCTTGTGTTGGTTCCCTTAAAGCATTCGAAAATTGGAGCTCAAATTGAAGATAGTTGGATTTTCTTATCATCTTGGCTTCTCACTGTCTTCTTTATCTTTTGTGAACATCAATCTCATTATAACTCAAAGGATATGGCTATGTGAAAACGATCATTTTCTTGTAAAATTTATATTTTTTAATTAGTATTACTTTTAAACTTTAGTCATTTTTTCCTAAGTAATCTCCCTTCAATATTGCAATGAAGCTTGTAAAAAAATTTCTTGAATAGTTATGTACTTAGAAATATATATGGCATATTGAGTTTAAGGTTCTTGGAAATGAAATATTGTGATAAATGTTTCCTATAATATGAACTTGTTGTAACTCCTTGAAGGAAAGATGATTGATTGGAAGTATTGTTATTCTTGTTGATCTCCTTCTTGTCAAATCTTGTAAATTGATTTTATTTAAAATAAAGTATCATTTTGAAATACATCTCTTCTTATATATTTTGCAATCTAGTGAATAAAATACTACTAGTTTCTCTCTTCAAATGAAATGTATATATTGGAAAGGAGTAGGTATTTCATACTACATATCATGATGTAAACATACCTCAACAGGATACAACTTGTGGATAGTTGTCTTTGACATGCTATGTGAAGTATTTTCACATAAAATAAAATAATAGAAATATATCTATGTATATCAAAATAGAGTTGGCTTATACAAATTTAACTATGATAAAAATTTGCATAAATACATAATGATTTATTTAATAGCACAGTAATAGTTTTACTATGATTCATTTGTATTTACATTACAAAATATATTATGATTTATAGATTTTAATATAAATGTATTATAGAATATATAATATAAAAAACATAACATGTATTATATTATACCTAATATAATATAAATTTATTGTACCCTATAATTATATTATAATTTACATATTATAACATAAATATATTATACTATATATAACATAATATATTTATTTATTTATTTTAAATAATTAAAAAAAAGGATGGGGAGGTCCGAGACCTCCCAAAAGATCTATGCCACACCCTGTTTCACCACCCACTGCACCCCCTACCGGCTGACCCTCCAACCTGCGCCGTCCCTAAACTCCTCCCTACATCCTGCATAGCCATCCTCCACACCACCGGCCACCATTCCACCAGCCTCCCCTTCTCCACGCATCCTTCCTCCACTCCACATTCCCATGTCGATGCCACTACCCACCTGCGTAGCCCATAGAGCATGAAGACCTTCCCACCGTGGATCCAATTCCTCCATGCATGCCTTCTCCTCTATACCGCCACTTCCATTTCATCAAACCAGTGGTCCATCTTTCCCCGGCTCTCAATCAAAACATATTTCTTTTGTACAACAAAAAAATAACAATACATTCTCATATCCATATGGATTTATGCACCTCATGTCGTTTACCTTCAACTAAATTCTTCATGGCCACTCATGACATCTCCAAACAACCTACAAATGACAAATCAATACAAAATGAGGAAAAGAAAACAACATAAGGAAATTTTAGGGCATCCTTAGGGAAAATTTTGATAGAGGGATGAGGTCCCCTTGATCATAGGGTCCACAATTAACCCTACATACCTTTAAGCCATGGGTATTTTAAATGTGAATGGGAAATAAAATAATAGGTTGTGTGTGTGGGTAAATAAAATAAAATGGGGGGGATAACTAATTAAATTTTAAAAATGGTTTTAATCTCTTATTAGGGTGTTCCTAGTAATCTTAATAGAAATTAAATAAATAAAATTGGTTGGGGCTAGTGATTGAGTAATTGGGGTAAATCAATTTAGCTTAAAATAAATAATAATGGGAATCAGATTAATATTGTTAGTATTTACTTTCAAAAAAAAAATTAACCAAATTTTTAGTGACACATTGGTATGGTTTCCAGTGTCCCAAGGCGGGGCATTACATAAAGAGTACAAAAGATAAAGAAAAGAGGTTAAAAATATTTGTCAACCACTAGTTTTCTTTCTTAGGAATCATGTATACATTAGTATGGTTTAGGACCTATAAATGTACCCATGTACATGATTTTATGTCTACACAATCAAAATATTAAAGTGGTTGTAGTAGGGTTTTGTTTCTTTTAATATTTGATTTAAGATAATGTAAAGCTTTATGAATTCAATTTTATCATAGAATTTATGTTTCGTCTCCTTGAAACATGTGACATAGATTTAACCTCCTTTACAAACCAAAAAATCAAAGGTAAAAAATAACCAATTAATTGCATATTTTGATATTATCGAACAATTATTTACATAAGAACACATCCCTTAATTTACCTCAACTTGGAATATTTATTCAATGTTATAATATTAAAGGTATCCCATGTACCATATTATGGAGCATAATTTTTTGATAGAGGTGTTTTTCAAGAGTGAGGACTATTTAGATAAAAAAATGTTTTGTTTCTTATTTGTTTCCCAAAAATAACATGATTTTGAAGTTATGTGAGTGCACAAATTTATCTATGCAGGGAGACAATAGTATCAATTTAAATGAAAAAAAATCCCTATAAATAACAATAGGGGGGTGAATGAAATTAGAAAGATAAATGGGAGAATAATTTCTTGTGAAAAAGGCATATACATGTATAACTTACAATTCATGGTTGATCATCCTATGAATGATTAGTGAAAAAATCATAGTAGATCCTTATTGCAATTTTTTTTACAAGGATGTGTGTAGATAATTTCAAGGCGAGGAGGGCATGACGAATTATATTTCCATCAAAAATTTATAGACAATGTTGAACCTTGGAGTTCAATGTCAAGTGAAGTGGGCACAAGTTCAATAATTCCAATGTAGGATCAATAGTTAGACAACCCATTGATAATGAATTCACCTTTTTTTGAGAATGTAAATATATATGAAGAATCTATAAGGAAAATAATTGAAAAATATTATTAGTGATATTTAACGGAAAACATGAAATGGTTTGAAGAGAATTGAATAAACTTGGAGAACTATCATTAGATTGAACATTGACCCTAGACGCATGTCATTAACTTAGTGGATTAGTTTTATTAATACAAAAAAAATCATAACTTGTCTACATAAAAACAAAAAAAAAACTATTAATGGTTAAAGATATGTTGACTGGGATTTTACCCAGGAGAATTACAAAAAGGTGAAAATCGAGATAAATTTGTCAAGGTAGAAGAAAACACATACTAAAGCACTAAAGCACAGCTGCCCCACAACAAGAAAAATTAAAGAATGCACAACGAATGCCCTATAAAGAGAGAATAAGAGAGGCATGACATGAAATCCATAAAAGTGAGAGTAATCAAGAAAGAGATGATCTTTTCAATATCCACAATTACACCTTATTCCACCCCTCTTTCTCCAATGTGTGATCAATAAGTTCTTCATGATTCCCAAAACCGAAGGTTTTAAAGATGTAATCTTGGTATCTCGAACCTTCCTAGAAATTAAGAACTTTTAATTTTTTAGGATCAAACAGATCTTGTTTTCTGAATTTCTCAGGGAAAGATGCCAAACATGTATCTATTCCCACCATTCTCTCATTTTTCGAAATAGAATCAGCTGTAGGCCCCCCCAGTTCTTCAATGTTTATAAGTATTTCTATATTTCGAGGGACCTAGCTATTCACATATTATCCCTCATTATCCACATTGGTATATGAATTTCCTTCATACACCTCATCGTCATCGATCTCACTACCTTCAATGTCATCCTCATCAATAAAATCTGGATCATGTTGAGCTTCTAATATTGTGGACTGCTTAGGGGGTAGGTGCATGTTAGTAGAAATATCAGTATGATCTTCGTTGGGACTGGTGTATGAACCCAACACCGACCAAACTAGTGTGCCCACCATTCCAATGGGCAGCCCCCCATGCACCATCTCTAGGATAGGAATACCCAAACTTTCCCCCTCTAATCTATACGACAGCTTCATGTTGATCCCCTACCATGTACCTCATGTAATTTGCTCACCACTCCTAGAAACTATAAGCAAGCCTACTTGGTGTTACAGGCTCCATATTTGTGCTAAGCCAACATGCATGCCCCATAAAACATAGGGGAAGCTTCATAAACCAATTTTTATTCCCAAAAACCAAATTGAGAGATAAAGTGAATAAAAGCCTACATTTTCTTCCCCAACTCCACATTAACATAAATCCTTACACATACAAGTCGAGATCTAGATTTAGTGGTTGAATCAATAGCCAGGATGCATCCCAAAGCTTTGGAAATACCCAGAAACAATTCTTTATCCAAAAAATCTAGGGGCAGAGCATGCATCTAAACTCAAAATGGTAGAGTATTAGGAACAATATCCTATTGAGTCACACCAAGTCTCCATTTGCAGATCAGAAAAATAGTCCTCCCATAAAACTGAGGCCCTCCAATAAGGGATTTGAGAAGATCATATTCACCATCAAATTTGAAGAGGAATAATTCATCTTAAAGGGCCAAAAACAAAACACTTCCTTGCCACTTTCTTTTGTCCCAGATTCTAACATAGTCAATCTATGTCCTTATTCTAGCAAATCTTCCCACAGCTTAGAAACCCACTCTATTGCAAGACCTATTGGCAACCTCTCCAAGAACCACCAGAGCAGGGCCATCGTAGTCCCAAGACGGAAAAAGATGTGAACATTTCTCCTTGCGAAATCCCCTTACACTGAAGGAGTTATATAAATTGGATTGATTTCATTTATTTGACACATGGAACTAAACTAAAGGTTCCAAATTTAATTATTGTGATGTACAATGAGCTTGCATCCTTCTATGTAGAGAGAGAATAAATTTGAGTTTAAGGGCCTAGTGATGTCCATAGCCACCGCTACTAGTCACCACATGAAGCATCGATCCTTTTTCACCAAATGTGGTTACCTAACATTTATTTAATTCACATTTTCTAGCATGCTTCAATCCTATGTAAAAAATGGTACATTGAAGTAGGATTTGGACATCTACACAAGCATTATGCAGAATGAATTTTCTTCAACTGCTTAAGTTATAAGTTCCCTGAAATATTTGTCTACAAAAGTGGAAGCATGTGACATTTTGAAGAAAATGCACAAAATATTTCTGTAAATGTGGAAGCATGTGAACCATTCAAAAAATTCCTAAATAATAAGTGGTCTCATGGACTCTAATGATTTATTGATATGTAAAACATGCGTTGGTTTAAAATAAATCAAAATATTTTATAAAAATGCAATCGACATGTGGTAATCCAAAATTAACAACTTTTTCTAGCATCGTACTCTATAAAAATGGGTCATTAGGAAAAAGGTATTTTCTCCATAAGTTCTCATGCGTGTTTTCCTCTCTACCTAGACTACATCACATATGTCAATGGAGTGTTACAAACTTTGCAATCAAATGGTAAATCAAACCATGTTAAGATTAGTGTTTTTTTTCTAATGTTTTGTGTTCTTTTTTTTTAATTAATCATCCAAATTTAGTTTTTGGGACCGCAAGGTGATTTGGAATTCAATGACACTTTTTTTAGAGTACAAAAGATAAGTGACAAAAATAAGCAATATTAAAATTAAACATTCAGATAGTGGAAACATCAAACTTGAAAATCACAGAAATCATAATGCATTGGTTCTTGTAATTTGGCTTGCACTTATATAAAAATGAATGAAATATTTTTATCATGGTAATTTAAGTAAATTTGCAATCATTATAGTTTTATAGGTATTTTCTACTAAAAAAATTATACATAACCCTTCCTAGTGGATTAAGAAATGCTACGTAGATTGGGCCACATTGAATCATTTGTTAGTCCTATGCTCGCTAAAGGTTTACTAGTTTGTGTGGACACTTAAAGCATATGAGACCATTTTGATAAGGATCTGTAGAAATTTGATGTTGTTGGGCACGAAAAAGACTATAAAATTACATATTTTTAGCAGGATATAAAGGGTTGGAGCTTTCTCAAATGAGTAGAACTTGAAGATTAGTGAGGAATTTCTAAGCAACTCTAGTATGTAGTTTAGAAGGGAAAATGGGGGTAAAATCAAGGAAAATATAATAACATGGTAGTTGTAAGCCATGTTGTAATCCTCTTCTTTGGTGAAATGAATTTTTGTAATGAACATTACCTCCATGATAGCATTATAATCTACGGGGTTGCTAAAAACTATTATATCATGGTGATTTAGGAAGAGTTTTTACTTTTTAACTTTTTTTTCTTAACCTCCTTTATTATCCTACCGAAGGAAGGTACATATAGGCTTCACTTTTCTATTATGGTTACTTCTTCCAAAAAACCACACTTTTCCACGTGGAAAATCAAATTTCTTTCTTTAATGTTTTCTAATGTTGTGCAGGGAAATTTTTTGCAAGATACCTCTCATGTTATTTGACAATATTCCATTATTTCACTTCATAATAGTTTTTATGATGCAAGAGTACACAAATTTTGTGATTAATAAAAAAAAGGAATTTTTTTATTTTTTTCCTTTCTATAGTTTGAACATTAGAATTATAAAATGCTGACGCATTGTAGTAAATGATACAAGTAAAACATTAAATCAATAGTGAATGTTGCAATAATTAAACCCACTTTAGATACAAATATAGATCAAGATCAATAAATAATTAATTGATTACATATTTATTGCAGTTCTTTATTGATAAACGGTTAAATAGGTTAAATTAAGGTTACATATTTATCTCCATGTGTAGCCATGATTTACACCATAAAGGTACTAATTTTAGGACGGTCGTCATCTAGTACAAAGAGCTTTGTTTAGCACAGTTTCTGTGACGTTATTTCATTTAATTATGAGATTATAGTTCCTGAAACATTATTTAGAACAGTTCCGTTGGCCCATGATTGGATTTCCACATGGTGGAATTTTATTCATATTGAACCACACCATGTGGTTCCTCTTGATTTGTTGTGGCTTCGGGATTTTCTTACGTGTTATTCGACACATGTTTCCCCTTTTGGCTACCTGTTCGGCCCACGGGTAGTGCCCACTTCCCTTTGACACTTATTATATTTTGTAGTTCCCACTTCCCTTCGACACCTTTTGATTTGAGTATGATATTGTCAACTACACTTATGAAAATTGTTGTATCTTTTTTATTTTGATTTGTAGCTTGTTGTAGTATGAAACTAGATGTTAGAAATATTGGATTGTTGTTTAATTTTGATTCATATATAATGCATGTGGATTGTTAGAGACATTTTATATTAATGTTGATATGCTGTGGAAATATATATATATATATATATATATATATATATATATATATATATATTATATATATATATTTCTGACATGTGATATACTTTCATCACCATGAGTAGGATTTGATAATTGAATTAATGCTGTGGTCATTTTTGACATGGATGAAACATTGGATAGAAACGTTGCTAAAAATTTGTAAATGATTCGTAATTTCCTAGATGATATTAATTCATATATATAGGATTTTAGATTTATATTGCATATTTTGGAATGGATGTTTTAATGCGGCCACGAAGCTGAAGGAGGGTATTTTTGTGTTTTGTAGGTACACACACACACACACACACACACACACACACATACACACAGCACACAACATTGGGGGATTGTAGACCAACCATATAGGAATTCTAGATGAATTCAACAAGGGTCAACCATGGCAATATGTAATTGTGCGTGTGTTAAAATTATTTGTTTAGGGGGAAATTGTGAGCCAAGGGGTCATGTGTTGTATTTTGTATTAGTTTCCCTTTAATTGATGTTAGTATGTGGTTTCTTTTGAGTGATGTAATTTACTACTTGTAATTATTTAGATTTGTGACGTATGTTTTTTCCCCTTTATCTTAATGGGTCTAAGTGTCTTATTAAAGTTAATAAATTTTGTTCTAAACTAATTAAAGATGTGACCAAAATAAGTTCATTTATTAGACTTGATTTGCTCTTGGATTTTGTGTTGTGTGTTGAATGGTTGCGATATTTTGAGTGTTGTACACTCTACCCTTCATGAGAAACTCGAATTTGGCCTTAAGGTTGCCAATTTTGAAGGCTTGTGGGACAAGTTAAACTTGTCCCACACCTCTTAAATTGTCTATACCAACCCTACCTATGGGTTGGGGGGGTCAAAATTAGACCCCATTAGGTGTGTTTTGGGAAGATAAAAAGGTGAAATTTTTATTGCACTTTCTTTCAAAGTAATTAATTTTTTCCTTAGGGGTGTGGGCTTAGATGGTGTGTGTAAGTAACTTGTCATTCCTCTCACCCACCAATTTATGGTGCATTGGGGTTGAGGTTTGAATTCTTAGGTGGAGTTGAGGATGAGTGATGTGGCATCCTACATGGAGCCACCTCATCCTCCTCTCTCCCTTTTCTATTTATTGAAATTCTTTTGCTTGATTGGGGGTTACTTCATTATTTTTGTGCTCTTTTATTTTTGGAGAGTTAAAGAATTGTTGGGAGTGCTTGCGGTATTGTTGGAGCTTGTGGATGCTTGCTTGGTTTCGAGGATCTTGGATAATTACTCTTAAAAACAAGCTCTACTATGGAAAGGTAGGAGTTTTACCTTGCTTATGTTATGCTTTATTTTGTGTTTATGTGTTTGTGTTGAGTATTGTTTTCTTTGGAATGCTTGTTGGGTGTGGGTAGATTGCCTAAGTTTGGAGTAGGAGGAGACTATGGGAGATTTCATGTAGGGAGGCCATAAGAGTTTACTTTATTGTTTGGAGGGAGTTTGGGTTGGGTGCCCCACCTTATACAAGGAATGCTTGCATTTGTTTCTTGTTTCTTTTATGAGGGAGGCATAAGAAATTGAGGGAGAATAAGAGTATGTGGGAGGTATAAGGGGTACTTGAGGGAGGCATAAGAGTATGTAGGGGATTTGAGATATGCATTGGAGGCTTTAAGGTGGGCACCCATTCCCATTGGGAGGCATAAGTGGCCTCCCCATAGGTATTGCTCCTTTGGCTTTCATTCTAAGACCTTGTTTTTTGTTGTTTTTGTTGTTCTTATTTATTGTGTTGTTGTTTATTTGAATGTGGTTGAAATGGTTGTGAAACAATTGTTGTGTTGTGGAAGCTTGTTGTTGCCATGTGTTGGAATTATCTCCCATTGTAATGTAGTTGGGGCTCGGGGGCCAATGGAGAGGATGGATTCTCCTCTTCATTGGATATCTTGGTTGGGTGGAGAGTGTTGTCTCTCCCCCCCATTTTGTTGTGAATCAAAAAAATCTTGGAGGAGCTATCTTGTTGGAGTTGTGAAGCTTGGATTTTTGTTGGAGACCTTGTGAAACTTCCTTTTGTGTTGTTCCCACTTAGAGTGGAGAAACTTGTATTAATGTATTTTCTTTTGCATTAACATTCTTGTATTATTTCCCACCTTGAGTGGAAGAAATTGTAATAATTTCATGGAGAAAGGTTGCATTCCAATATTGTATATTGTATAAGAGAAAGAATCAAAATGGATATATTGTATAAAAGTTTAGTTGGAAGTTGCATTGTGAAAAGAGATGTGGAAGAAAGATATGTGTTGTAAGTTAGTTTTGAGAAATAGAAAAGAAAACTATTGTCTTTATTTGAAGTGTTAGCTTGTTGTGAGAAAATAAGTTCCTTATTTTTTAAAAATAAATGAGCAATGGAAAAGAAAGTTTACTACATTGTGAAGCTTGCATTATGGTAAAAGAGAAAGAAGAAATATAGAAGTTGTAGATGTTGAAAATGTATACATAGTAAATTTGAATGGAAAATAAAGTTGTTATAGTTGTTTTGAATCTATATATGTGTGTATGTGAATGTGTGATAGAGAAAATAAACATGAGAAAATTTGAAGTATGTTGCTATTTGGAAATGTTGATTTTGTAGTAAGAAGGTAACAATGTTAAAAGTAGATATAAATTTCTTTTAACTCTTGATATTGAAGAAAATTTAGTTGAACAAGATAAAATAGACCTTAGTAGTTGTATTAATACTTTTAGAATGGAAAATACTTAAATGAATAAATTTTAACTAAGAAAAGGACAATAGGAAATGAAATCTCAAAACTTGAAACTCTATATGTTCAAAATTAAGCTCAGAATGCAATTTAGCACCTTTTAGTAACTTTTAGTTTTTGAGAAAATCTCAGTTTAAAGGTTTCTATTTTTTTCTTAAATAGGACCACCCACCCTGTGCAAAGTGGACGGTCCCATAACCGCCACTCAGGCTAAGGTGGTGGTCTCAAAACCACCACTCAGTAGGGTGGCAGTCTGTGGTTTGTCACCCAGGTAGGCGGCGGTCCCAGGACCATCGGTCTGCTCTAGGTGGTGGTTCTGTCACTTACGACAGAACTCTGCGGATCCACACCTGTGTGAAAAAATTAACTGGTTTTACTAATTTATAAGATGTAAAAATTTAACTAATGACTACCAGCATGTAAACAAAGAGTAATCCCATGGATTTGAACAATAAAACATACAAATGGTGGATTAAAAACATTCCTTTCATTTACAACAATGGGGGTAGGGTTTGCCCCAAAATTAAAAAAACCCAAATACACTTAGTGTGGAAACAAAACCAGATTGGTAGAGGAAATCCCCTCCCAATCCTTAAATGAAATAGATTACATTGATAAAACTACAACTAAACTAATCTAAACTAGATCTCCTTGTAGAATCCTCCATAGTTCTTCCTCCTTTTCTCCATGGCTTCCTCCTCTCCAACCTACAATTTTTAACAAAACAAATAGACCAAATGAGGAGAATATGAATAAAGGAAAGGTTTTAATAAAAATTCATAAGGAAATTTAGGGCTAGTTTATGGGAACCCTAGGATCTAGTGGCCAAGATTGATTGATCTAAGGGTGGAGGTTTCACCCTACTTTTGTTTGGTAGAAATGTAATTTAAATGTTTAAATTAAAATCCTTAAGGGTATGTGTAATTGGGTGAATGGGGCCATTTAATTGCCTTAGAGTGCTAAAGATTTTATTAGTTCTTAGCAAGCCTGTAGGAGTCAATGGAAAGGCCTTTAAGTTAATAAGATAATGAATTTAATTAAATGAATATAAGGCTAACCTTTAGGATTGAACATTAACTAAAGAGAAGAAAACATTTAGCTATGTAAATTAATCTATGGTACCTTCCTAATGACCTTTAATTAATCATGGACCTTAGAGATAAATTGAGATTATGTTAATCTTTTATCTAGAACTGGTTCTATCAATTCTTAGAAGTTGAGTTAGTGATGTAAGTTAATTGTAATAGTACCCTAAGGATCAAACACCCTTGCAACCTGTTTTATTCTCTTACATTGTTCTTGTAAACAAAAAAAATTAGTCAGCAATTTTTCAAGTTAAGTGTTAGGTGTTGAAGCGTGTTCCTAGAACGTCATTTTTATGGGTGTTACATTTGGTATCAGAGATCCATGGGTTCAAAATCTTGGACCCTTGGGCACACCTAGAAAACATGAAGACATGAACTTTTAACCTAGTGCAAAATTGTTCTTTTAAATCTAGAAAACCACAATGTCTGATAATTGTATAATTTTAGAAAACATAGAAAACTGAAACAAGACCTAAAAAAATGATGAACTAACTCTCACCTTGAGTCTGTGTAGGAGGTGCACGGATCAGACGAGGGGTATCTTTTCACATAGACCTAGATATACCACCGCTAGATCAAAGGCTGTAGTGAGCCATTCTTCCTCAGATTTTACAGACACTTCAGGACATCAATGTCGTTATACGTGGAGGGTCCCTAGGGAGGACAATTTTGCTAGATAGGATATGGATCCATCAGTTGAGGCTAGGGCATCTCCTTGATACAGCGAGGAGCATGGGGCAGAGAACTTCCATGTGGATTCATCCAGGGAAGAGTCACCACATAATAGGGCATGGAGACAAGATTTCAGGACATAGGGACAGATCTCGAAGCCCTAAACAGAGGGAGGATCATGTAGAGAGACCTAGGGCTCATCATTCGTCAGCTACAGACCATATCAGGGAGATCCTGAAGCTACAACCATCTCATTATTCTAGGAGATACAAGAGGTTTTCAGGAAGAGGCTTGGTTGGTGAGCTTGAGCGGATGCTTCAAGCTCTACCCTTGTACTAGCAACATGAAAGCTCGTGTTGCGATCCATCTTCTGAGGGATGGAGTAGGAGTCTAGTGGAGGACTGAGGAGTAGAAGCTCCATGTTGACTCAGAGACAGTTACTTGGGAGCTTTTTGAGGAGCATTTCAGGAGTAGGTATTTTCCCAGGAGGTTTATTCAGTAGTGGATAGATGAGTTTCATGACCTTCGCTAGGCATCTATGACCATAGCCGAGTATGAGAGTTGATTTCTAGACCTACTCTAGTATGTCGACTATATGCAGGATGAGAGGTATGGATTCACAGGTTCATCCGGGGCCTAAATTTGGGATTTGGGTGGTGCGGTGCGCATTCACTGCCCACAGACATTAGTAGAGGCTTGTGGAGAAGGCCTATATTGCAGAGGAGACATGGGGGAAGACACAGCAGGCTAGAGATAGAGTTCAGATCCACATCTAGTAGATGTCAGGATAACAGATCGAGGGGGTCAGTTCCTCCTCCTCATGGCAGATAGAGTTTAGGATAGTCTTCCTTCAGGACACCTTAGCAGCAGTAGCAGTAGACCCGCCCACCTTATAGACCTCCTCAGAGATTTGATGCACAGAGGGGGTGGAGTATGGGGCCTCCTCCTAGGGGTCCCATCAGAACATAGGGTGTACAGAGAGCTCAATCAGTAGGAGCTCATTAGTAGAGACCTTAGTAGTCCATAGCCTGGATAATTAGGATCCATAGCATAGACATCTAAAGTACCGGCTGGAGCTGCATCCCATTGGAGAGGACCAGGTAGCTGTTATGGTTGTGGTGTTACTGATGAACATCATTGGAGAGAGTGCCCACAGAACCCTAGCAACAAGGGTAAGTGCTAGATCTCAAAGCCTATTGTTGGAGATATGGCATGGAGCCATCAGATCTATGTAGTGGTTGAGAACCACCAGGCTGAGCACCAGAGTACCATGATAGAGACGACAGGTAGTATTGGTGGTATTTCCACCTCTATATTATTTTATTCTAGTTCCTCTGATTCTTTTATTACACCATCCTTAGTAGAGTGTTGCAGGCTGGTGGAAGTTAGGTCAGGGTCATAGTTGGGACGTTGAGATGGCTTCTGGAGCCAAAATTTCTATAGACTCCTTAGTTAAGGAGTGTGTAGTGGATTTGGGACCCTTCACCACTACTTCAGATCTTTGAATCCTTCCTGTTGGGTTCATATGGTGTCATCTTGGGCATGGACTGGTTGTCTACACATAGAGCTAGAGTGGATTGTTACCATAAGACTATTACTTGTACAGATGATCTAGGAGTGGAGTCAGTGATAGCAAGGGTTAGGAGGCCCATTTCTATTTACACCATCTCCGCTATGCAGCTTAAGTGGTGTGTGTGATGGGGTTGTCAGATGTATGTTGTTATAGTTAGTGACAGATTTGAGGATGAGTCTAGTGGACCATCCCTTGATGACCATCCCATCTTGAGGAGTTTTTTGATGTTTTTCCAGGGGAGCTACCGGGGTTACCACCCCCACGTGAGATAGATTTTCACATAGATCTAGTTCTGGTGCTAAGCCTATCTCATGAGCACCTTATCGGATGACTACTCCTGAGCTATGTGAGCTCAAGTTGCAGCTTGAGGGCCTTCTAGAGAAAGGCCTAATCTATCCTAGTGTATCCCCTTGGGGTGCACTAGTGATCTTTGTGAAGAAGAAGGATGGATCTCTATGGTTGTGTATTGATTACCGCCAACTGAACAAAGTAATGATCAAGAATCATTACCCCCTTCCACGCATTGATGATTTATTTGATCAGATGAAGGGGGCCATAGTTTTCTCCAAGATAGATCTTAAGTCAGGGTATCATCAGCTTGAGGATTACAGAGGTAGATATTCATAATAAGAATGCCTTCCATACGAGATATGGCCACTACGAGTTCACGTATAGTGATACCTTTTGGTCTGACGAATTCCCCCGCAGTGTTCATGAGCTTGATGAATGGGGTATTCAGGACATTTTCTAGATCGTTTCATGCTCATTTTCCTTGATGACATTCTGATTTACTCATGTACGCGTGAGGAGCATGAGGAGCACCTTCGTCAGGTTCTTCAGTGTCTTTGTGAGCAACATCTTTATAGGAACCTGGAGAAGTGTGTGTTCTTTCAGAAAGAGGTGTAGTATTTGGGCCACATCATTTCTGGGGAAGGTATCACAGTCGATCCTTCCAAGATTTCGAGCTATTATGGATTGGCCAGCACCCACTAGTGTGAGTAAGGTGCGTAGCTTCATGGGTTTGGTAGGATATTACAGGAGATTTTGTTTAGGACTTTTCTCGGATTGTGCACCCCATCACTTCCCTTCAGTGGAAAGGGAAGAATTTTGTTTGGTCAGATAGATGTGAGTAAGGCCTTCAAGACACTGAAGGAATTCCTCACATGACAACACCTATTCTTAGCAGTGCCAGATCCTCAGGGAAAGTTCTACATTTTTGCACAGATGCTTCTTTGGCAGGACTTGGAGGTGTGTTGATGTAAGGAGGGCAGAGTAGTTACTTTTGAGTCTCACAAACTCAAAGATTATGAGCTCAATTATCCGACTCATGATCTTGAGCTTATAGCAGTTGTGCACGCCTTAGTGTGATGGAGACATTTCCTTCTTGGCTGGAGATTTACACTCAGGACTGATCACTTGAGTCTTTGCCACCTCTTCACGGCAGCCCAATCTCAACGCTCGTCAGCGGCATTAGATGGAGTTACTTTGTGAGTACGATATGGAGATAGAGCATGTGAAGGGGAAGGAGAATGTGGTTGTAGACACTTTGAGTAGATGGAGACATGTGGCTATGGCTACTTCAGTAGTTACATATTTATGGAGTAGGATTTTACAGCAGCTTCCTCATGATAGCTTCTACCTTGCAGCTAGAGTAGATATTGAGTCTCAAAGACCCCTTGAGGGGATATTTGATGGATTTTCATTAGAGGAAGATGGTCTTCTCAAGACACAGAGGTTGGATTTATGTTCCTAGAGATGGAGGCTTGAGACAGGACATTTTGACAGAGGCTCATTGTGCACCTTATTCAGCCCATCCCTGGGTGAAGAAGATGCACGCCACTTTGAGACAGTTGTACCATTGGAGAGGACTTCAGAGAGACATGGCTTAGTTTATGTCACACTGTTTAGAGTGTCAGAGGGTGAAGGCTCAAGCATCAGCATCTAGCTGGCCTTCTCTTTCCTCATGCCATACCAGAGTGGAAGTGGGACACCATTTCCATGGACTTCATTGTTGGGCTACCGATGTCGAGATACCACCATGATGCCATCATGGTCACAAGTGGATAAATTGATGAAAGTGGCTCATTTTTCTCTGGTGAAGACCACCTACATAGCCAGTGTAGTGGCACGGGTATATCTTGATGAGATTTTTCAGATTACATGGGATTCTGTGGAAGATCATTTGTGACCATGATCCTTTGTACACTTCCCATTTCTAGACCACCTTGCAACATGCTCTCAGGATGACGATCAATTTCAGCATACCATATCACCCTGAGATTGATGGAAAGACTGAGGTGGGTGAATCATATCCTAGAGGACATGCTTAGGATGTACGTGATGGATCATTAGTCAATATGGGAGGAGTATCTATACTTGGTTGAGTTTGCCTACAATAATAGTTTCCAGAGTTTGATAGGCATGGCTCCTTTTCAGGAATTATATGGCAAAGAGTGTAGGACACCTCTTAGTTGGGACAGGTTAGAGGATAGGGTTTCTCTTGGGCCATCCTTATTGCAGGACATGGAGCAAGCAGGTTGTTTTGATCAGACAACGATTACAGGAGTGCATAGACAGGTAGAAGAAGTATGCAGACCAGCATAGGACGATCGTAGTTTTGAGGTGGGCACAAAGGTTGTTTATTCATGTTAGGACCACATAAGATCCCTATCCATTACGGAAAAGTTTCTAAGCTTAGCTCCTAGGTTTTTGTGGGTCCCTTTGAGATCTTGGAGCACATCGGTCCCTTGGCCTATCATCTAGCATTGCCACCTAGCTTGTCTCTTGTGTCCATGATGTGTTTCATGTTTCTATGTACTTAGGAGATATATTTCTGATCCTTCTCATGTGCTAGATTGGACCGCATTGCAGGTGTAGGATCAAGGGGCAGGTGATGGTGGAGCCCATCTGCATTATAGAGTGCATGACCCTAGGCCTTTATGGTAGAGAGATTGATCAGGTTTGGGTCCAGTGGGACAGGTATGATGAGACTGCTAGCTACATGGGAGGATGCTACTTTGTATGAGTTTAGTTCCCACACCTATGTTCCAGTGACTTCTAGGAGGAAATCGAGTCTAAGGGGAGGGGGATGTAGTGCCCACTTCCCTTCGACACTTTTTTTCTTTGATTTTGATACTATCAACTACACTTATGGACATTGTTGTAGCTTTTGATTTAGCATGATACTAGATGTTAGAGATACTAGACTGTTGTTGATTTTGATTCATATATGATGCATGTGGATTATTAGAGACATTTTATATTGATGTTGATATGTTGTGGACATGGTTATTTATATATATTTCTTACATGTGATATAATTTCGTCTGCCATGAGTATATTTTAATAATTGAAGTAATGTTGTGATCATTTTTGACATGGATGAAATGTGGATAGAAATGTTGCTAGAAATTTGTAAATGATATTGTAATGTGCCTAGATGATATTAAGCTCATATATAGATGATTTTAGATTTATACTACATATTTTGGCATATATGTTTTAATGTGGCCACGGGGCTGAAGGAGGTATTCTATGTGTTTTTAGGTATTAATTATATTCACAAACAACATCAGAGGGGATTGGAGACCAACCACATTAGAATTATTAGATGAATTCAACATAGGGTCACCATGGCAACATGTAATTATGTGTGTGTTACAATTATTTGGTTAGGATGAAAATTGTTACCAAGGGGTCATGTGTTGTCTTTTGTTTTAATTTCCCTTTTTATTAATGTTAGTATGTGCTTCCTTTGGATGTAATCTACTTTTTTTATTTATTTAGTTTTTGATATTGTATCGCCCCTTTATTTAGTGACTAAGTGTCTTTTTGTAATTAAATCTTGTCCTAAAATAATTGATTCATGTGACAAAAATAATATCATTTATTAGACTTGATTTTCTCTTGGATTTTTGTATTATGTGTGAATGATTGGGTCTTGAGTGTTGTACACTCTACCCTTTGGAAACTTTCCATTGTTATACCAACCCTACCTGTGGGTTGGGGGTAAAAATCAAATTATCATAAAAAGGTGAAATGGATATAGTACTTTCTTTCAAGTAATTATTTTTTTCCTTAGATGGGTGTGGGCATTTGTGTGTGTAAGTATCTTGTCATTCCTCTCACCCACCTGTTGGTGCTCAGAATTGTCTCGCCCCATTTGTGCCCTTGAAGATTTATTGATTCACGGCCTCTGTCATTTTATCCTTCCCCGTATTTTGTGTTTGGCCAGTCTTTGTTTCCATTTTAATTTGATCCTGGGTCGAAGATCATGTGTGGGTCCGTATTTGTCTCATGGTTCCTTTGTTCCTCTGGAAAAGCTCTTTATTTTGAGTCTCCCATGCTCCGTTCCTTCAAAACTAGTGTTTTCCCATTTCCTCCATTTTACACAATCAAGATCTGATATCCCTACCATTTTTCCCTAAATACTCAAGGAGAAATGAGTGTATGTGTCCCTAAGGATCGTGTTTGGGCCTTGCAACAGTTTAAATTCTCTGTCCTTGAAGAAAACCTCATTTTCTAGCTTCAATGGACGTTTCTCTGTGTTTTACAGTTTGACGGGTGTTTCTCCCCATCAAATTTACATCATTCAGTCGACAAGGAAATGTGGCACCTCTTGGTTGGATGCGAGTCAGCTTAATACTTCAGAATTTCTATAAAAAGCCTCAACTTTAAAATGTGTCCACGTGGAGGAATGGTGCTTGTTTGAGAATCAATTTTTTTGTTTGGCTTTGAAGTAGCAACGGGAGGACACATGGAGGGCTAGTAGGAAAGAGACACATGTAGACTTCCGCTGGGTTTCCCATACTTACACAAATTTCAAAAGGTTTTTGGGAAGTCCATGACACGTGGAGGAATGGCGCTCATTTGAAGATCTACTTTTGGGCTTTGCCTTGGAGTAGCATCAGGAGGACATGTGGAGGCTTTCACTACTTGTCCTGGACTTAAACAAATTTTATGCAAATGGATAAAATTTTGGTGGAACAGGACACGTGGCTGAGCCCGCGCTCGTTCAGGGTCTTCAACTTGGGTGCCATCTAAGAGAAGCACCATGCGGACATGTGGGGCACTCCGCTCACTTTGCATTTTATTAAACTTTTCAACGGCCAAAAGGAGACTACCTCGGAGCTTGACAAGTGGTTCCTTTCACTGAGCTTCAAGCCTTCAAACAAATTTTTCAAAGTAGCAAACACACGTGGCGAGCCCGCAAACTCATTCACGGTATCAAATTTTTGGGACCACCTCAAGGTGTGCCATTGGTGACATGTGGCAATTTGAAAAGTCATAAGGGGCAGGGAAGTGGACCATCGGAGGTGACTTAAAATTTTCACCTCTTTGCTTCATAAAGGTTAAAACATCAAAATGGCCCGCAAGCCTGATGGGAAATAGTCAATGTTTTTCCCCAGTCAATGGCGGAGGTGTGGACCCGCGGAGGAAAATTGGAAAATTTTCCTTTTGAGAAAAAAGATTTTAAAGTAAAAGGGGAAGCATAGTTCCACTGGGACCCACATTAGGACACGTGTCAAAAATTATTTCTTAAGGGCGGAGCTGCGGGGAAAACTTGGAAAATTTTCCTTTTTCCAAAAGAGAGTCAAATGGCAGAATTTCTCTGCATTTCCTTTGGGACCCACCTCAGGACACGTGTCAGGCCCATTTTCAGAAGCGGAGGTGTGGAGAAAAATGGGAAATTTTTCCATTTTTTCAAAAGGGTCAGAAAAGGTCAAAGGAAGCCCCCGAGCCCATTTTTGCATCTTCCACGTGGACCACCCACATTCAAAATCAAAGATCAACAGTTGTTGAGTGTCTAAATCTGATTTTCCCCCATTTTTTCTGTAAAACTCATGGGAGTGTGAGTCTTCATGATTTCTTTCTATTTTCTACACGCAAAATAGAGGAGTGAGTTAATTTTGATATCTAGAGTTTGGTGGGGGAGATCTGGAGACGTCTTTCACCATTAAAATGGTCTAACTCTCAAGCCCAATCTGGTTTTCTATTTTTCTTCTCCTGAGCATGCGTAAGGGGTCAGATTTGATTGATATGGGGCAGAAGTGGTTGGTGAATGGATGGAGGTGTGTTTTTACTGAGAAAGGAGTTGAATGTGGGAAGAAATCGAAGAGATTTTCCCTCGAGCACTTGAGACTTTTACAGATCTGATTCTACAAATCACGAAAGAATCATGGCAAGCACTGGTGCATTTAAAGTTTTTATCTTTTGGGAGGAAGGGGCTCTATTGGAAATTTTATAAATGTCATGAATTCATCGTGTAAATGGTTGGGAGTTTTTGGAAAAGATCAAGAATGATTCTCTTTCAGCAGAAAAATCTTGACAGAGCCCATCCATTTTGAGAAGTCATCTAGAGAAGCTTGTATATCTCTCTTTGTGTCAAATTTGATTGTGTCAAGGTGGTTGCAAGTGTACAGCCATTGAAAAGCTTTGAGATTGTTCTAGAAACTTTCCCTTACTGATAAATTTGATCAAACTTTGAGTTATTCGGTGTCAATCTTGAGTAAAGTGTATTTATTTCATTTCTGAATGCATACAAGTAGTTTTTCTTGTTTCTATTGCAATCTTGTACCAAAATATAGTCCAATCACATAGGTCTCAGTCCTTGTGATAGTTTAGTGGCATCTGTAATTTCATTTCTCAGAAGAGCCTTCATCTGGGAATGGGATAAATGGTTTAAAACACTTTTCTTTCATTTTGTTGATAGAGATTATCTGTAAGCCTCTGGGTGTACCTCAAGCATGATTTGGTTTAAATATTGGTGCTTTATTGGGTCCTCTAACTCGATCCTTCATGACAGAATCCCACAAGTTGTGTGAAAGAGTGCTAATCTGGGCCTCCATTGAAGCACATATTCTAGTTGAGGAAACAATTTAACTTTTTGTGGCATTTTGTTGATTGAATCTTTCCATTTCGCATAAGCTCTCAAGGATCTGGTAGATGTCAAGTCCATCATGTCTCCCCTCCCACCAAAATTCATTTAACAACAACCAATCCTACCCATACTACCCCTATGTTTTTTCTCTGTATACCCACACTAGACCAAAATCCTTTTACTAAAGTATGCAGAACAGATCAGGTTTCCAAATGTCTTTAGTAACCTTTGCCTTGTTGTGAAATTATCTCCATGATCTGGAAGTGACAACTCGTGAGAGTCAGATCTGGTGTGTTGATCATATTTTACCCAAGGTCTTCTCTACAAAATTTATGCAAAAGAAAGGTACATGTATCTCCTTTCAAATAACAGAGGTTACAAAATAGGTTCTCTTACCTTGGTTGAAAGGCACAACCTAAAATAGTTAGGATAAGATCATATCCTTTTAAGGTGCTATCCATCTCTCCACAAATCCAAGTAACAAAGGGAAAGTCATACCTCCTCCCTAGCTACAAAATGACATATATTTATGATATGGCTACCTCTAAGCTCCCTGTCGAATTAGTGTTGCTTCTTGGCTTGAAAAGGAGAACAAATTTGGGTACCAACATTAGTGGCACCGTTGTCGAGGACATTGTGATACAGTTCATACTCAGGAACCTAGTAAACATTTATTGTATGCTATAACCTAATAGAAATCCATTTTAAAAATAATCCTGTCTTTAGGTTTGTAAGAGGTTTCAAAGTCACAAGTGTTGTTATCTAACTTCTCCAATTTCCACAAGTTTTGCACTGGTATTTCATTGATAAATTTGGGTAAAGAAAGGTCAGAATTTTTTCATTTCCAAGTTTCTAGTGCATTGATAAACACTTGACAGATCATATTTAGTGCATTTTCACAACTAAGGTGAAAATCCTTAGTGGCAACTCCCTGTTGATCTGATTTTGAAAAAGTACCAGTGTCTTAAACCTCTGTCAAAGTCATATTTGTTACTAATATTTGCAAAGTTGGAAGGAAGAACATCTTTCTTTGCTATGGATTCTATGCTAGGACATTCTTTCCTGAGCTAGGAAAAGAAAAGTCAGAAGGAAGAAAACTCTGGAGAGCTGTTGGAGATCAATAGATAAGAAGAGGGATCTCCATTGAAGAAAGTGAATGCAGCCTATCATTGAAGTTTGCAGCTCAAGTGACATCTAAATCTAGGTAGCCTCTTTGTGGAACTGAATTCTCCAGGTGGAGAAGGGACCTTCTATTTGATTTTGAAAGATTTGTTTCACATTCTACACCTATCTTTTCTAAAGTAGATAAGGATTTCCAAGAAGCAAGGCCTTTGGTGGGATCTCCATTTTGAAAATTACACTCCTGTGTTCCAAGAACCCTCTACCCCCATCATTAATTTTCACCCCTCCAGGATCACCCCTCAAATCAATATGGCTCAACCCAGGCCTCCATTTTGTTGTAAACACCTTTAGACCTATAAATTTTGTGGGAATGGATGGTTATCCAAATGCAGTGCCTCAAGATGTAAGGAATAGAATGCCAAAGTTCCAGGGAAATAATGCTATTACTGGTGACGAGCATCTAAAGCTCTTCCTCAATATGATGGAAGATTTTGAGATTGAGCATGAAGGTGTATACATCAAATTGTTTGTTCACACTCTAGAGGAGGATGTCAGGGACTGGTACAAAGCATTGCCAGATAAATCTATTGACTCTTGGGCTGAGATGAGTAATGCATATCAGATTCAATATGGAGATAGGACTGACCCTAGGTTTCTTCTATCAGAATTTTAAAACATCAAGAAGAATCCCAATGAGTCAGTACATGACTTCAATACAAGGTTCAATAAGACCTTGAGGATATTGCCTGTTAGGATAAGGCCATGTGATGAGTCATGTTTGATCAAATATACTAATGCATTTGATAAAAAGGTTGATTACTGACTTGAGGGACAAGAACCCTACCAACTTGAGGTAATAATTCACTATGGCCCTACAAATAGAAAATAATATCAAGGCAATTAGGAAAACCTCTATAAGAGGGAAGGTGTGAAGCTGGTTAACCCAGAAAAACCTCAGACAAGCAAGGCTGCTGATTTGGAAGAAGTGGTGAAAAAATTGGTATTGGCTGTCAAGGAGATATCCTATAAGCTAGCCCGAGATGAGAAAGGAGTTGGGTAGAGTTCACAAGGACAACACAAGCAACAGGGCTAAGAAAGGTAAACAAATCACCAAAGATCTGATGACAGAGGCAAGGGAGCTGTTGGATTTGGGAATAGGTAGCCTCAAAGTAGAGAAAGTAGAATGGTACCTGATCCTTTGGCTACCAGAGTTGTTGTGGTGGAAGAGACAAAATTCATTGATTGGTGTGACAGATGTTTCATGCCCCATGCTCCATGTGAAGAATATCAACAAGAAGAAGAGGAAACTGATGATAATGATGATGATGTTTGCATGATGGGAGGCTCCACTAGCTCACAACAAAGGGAAACTTCAACTGAGGTGATAAGTGCCAGAAGCACTGCAAATTTTTCAGACTGCATTCATAGAGTACATATTCTCCCTCCCTCTCATACTTTAGAAGTAGATAATGTACAAGCTTTTGAATTTCCCAATAATGACTTTGAATATTTAAGGGCTTTAATGATAAAAAAGTATGATGGAGGAATCCCATCTAAGGCAGATAGGAAATTATTAATGAATATTGTTGTGGTTCAAGAGAAGGAATATAACACAAGAAGTAAGGCTCTCAAAGGGGCAGGGCCTCAGGCCAAGCCCAAATCTCCCTTACTTTCTAACATTCCTAAAGAGGATCCTAGGAAAGATCCATCTACCAAAATCCCTACATTTCCAAGCAAAAATCATACCCCTCCTTATGCTCAAGCTATCAAGAATCATGTGCCACCCAATGAATGTATCAGCTTTCCTTCTAATACTTCCTTGCCCAAGAATGTCTTGTATGACATTGCCTGAGTTTTAAGTCAAATCAAAGTCTCTGTCCCAATTGTTGAGTTTTTTAGGATTACTGAGCACAAAAAGAGAGCATTTGAATACTTGGGATTGAATGAAGAGAGGACTACCTTAGGGAGAAATGTGAACATTGTGGTGAACCCTCTATCCATTGAAGAGTCTGAGACACCATCAGCGTCAGAAGAGCTAGCTGAACCACCTGAGGTTTATTTGGGGAAATTTTTGGTAGACTCTCAGCTCAATGTGGATCCATTCTTCACTACTTTGATAATCAAGGATAGACTACTCCATAACTACATGTTTGACTCAAGGGCATCATGTAATTTCATTCCTTTAGAGTTCATGAATGAGATTAATATTAGGTGATAGCAGCATATGGGAAGTGCACTACCATGGACTCCAGAGAGGTGCCAGTAGTGGGATGTGTGAAGGGTTTCGTGGTGCAGCGTACAGACCACCCAGGTAAAAATTTAAAACTTGATGTTGTCATAGTTGATTTCCCAGCCAAGTGGGGTATGTTACTATCAAGAAAGTGGACTACAAGTGTTGGTGGTAGTATCCAAATGGACATGTCTTATGCCACCATCCTAGTTGAGGAAAGCCTTGTCAGATTAAATGGGGAGAAGAAATGTTGCACCTTATTGAGGATCCCAACAATGCATCCTATGAATTATTATATAAAAATGTTGATGCTGACAACATTTTGGGATTTGTTGATGGAAAAGAGCACAAGATTGAGGATTCTAAGTGTCTTGAGCAGGTAGGCTATCCTTGGACTTTATTGTTTGATGGATCTTGCTTCAAATTTGGAAATGGTGTCGGTGCTATCCTAATATCTCCAACCCAGGAAAGTTTTATTTTTTCCTTTAAGATTGAACTTTGAGTGTACTAACAACATTGCTGAGTATGAGGCATTATTGTTAGGTTTAATAATTTCTTGGAAGTATGGTGTCAGGGACATCATTGTCAAAGGATACTCATAAGTTAGTTGTCAAGCAAGTCAGAAAATTGTATGCCACAAAGAATCAGCGACTGAAACTGTACAATCATGCAGTTTGGGACTTCATTGAGATGTTTGACTCCTTCAACATTTATGCATCATGACAGGAGGTTCAATGATTTGGAAGAAAATCTTGTTGTGTTGGGGTATCGGTTTGATAGTTCTGTACAACATCCCCTTATTGTGAATATGAGGTGGAGATAATGACAAGAACCTCTATCCTTGACAATTTAAAACATTAGAACGGGTTTTTGATGATGAGGCTTAGGTCAGAAGATTCTTAAAAAATAAAGGAGAGTTTTGCTGATCAAAACATTGATTAGGGAGCCAATGGTCTGTACAACAGAGGTGTAAGGAAACCTTATTCAGAAAAGGCATCATCCAGCTATATGACCAACACAATTCCTAGAGGGTTGGTTACTCTTGAATTGAATTTTGATAATGTTGACTGCATTATTAATAGGCATATGGTAGCCTCGAGGGATATTGAGGAGCATGAACTTGGCACGAAGGAGAAACCAACGAAGATTTTGTTGGGTAGTATTCTCAAAAAAGATGAAAAGTAGTCATACGTCCAGTTGTTAAAGAAATACCATAGATTGCATGGCTTGGACCTATTCTGAGCTAAAAGCATACAGAGAAGACCTGTTCTAGCATGAGATTCCCTTGGAGCCCAATCCAAAACCCTTCAGGTAGAAGCAAGAGGACAATTAATCCTTCTGTTATCTCTCAAAATCCAAGAGGAGTTGAAGAAGCTAATGGATGGAGGAATTATCTAGCCCAACAAGGTATTCTTCTTGGGTTTCCAACCTATTGTAAATAAGAAAGAAGAATGGTGACATCAAGTTATTTGTGGACTTCAAGGAATCTAAAAAAGGCCTCAATGAAGGACAACTATCCTTTACCTAACATGGAGCACATGCTGCAGTTGGTGACATGTTTTGAGTTTCTTTCTACTTTAGATGGCTTCTATGGTTATAATCAAGTAATGGTGAAAGAATCAGAAAGGATCAAGACAACCTTCACTACTGCATGTTGAACGTATGTATATTTTTAGGATGCCCTTCTGGTCTGATGAATGTTGGAGCCACTTTTCTAGAGAGTAAATGGACGTTTCTTTTTCTTATTACATCAATGACTTTATTTTTGTTTACCAAGATGATATAATAGTATTTTCAAGAAGGAGAATTGACCATTTTCTGCACTTAGAGAAGATTTTGATTAGATGTAGGGAATACGAAATCTCACTCAATCCAAAGAAATTCCATTTTAGAGTGCAGAAGGAAAAATTTCTCAGTCACATTGTGTCACAGGAAGGAGTGATGATTGATCCAAAAAGAGTGGAGGCCATCAACAAAGTTCTAAATTCTAAGAACCAAAAAAGGAATTCAGTCCTTCTTTTGGGCAGATAAACTTCATTAGAAGGTTTATATCAAACTTTGCTAAGTTGACTATCCCAATCACTTCCATGTTAAATAACGATTAGATCATCAAATGGAAAGAGGCTATGCCGTCGAAGATTTCAATGGAATAAAATAGGCATTGAAGCATGCCCATGTTTTAGTATCCCCAAATTACAAGAAACCTTTCTAGAAGTTTTCTTTCACTTCAGAAAAACACTATTTCTTTTGTCTCTGCTATAAAAGGTTGATGAAGGGGCTGAGAGGCCCATTTCCTTTTTTAGTAAGACTTTGCAAGGAGTAGAAATTAAATACACCATCATGGAAAAGTAGGCATTTTCCTTGGTCAAAGTAGCAAAGGTTTTCAGGTCTTATATTTTAAGTTCAAAAGTTTGTTGCTTATGTTCCCCATACCATGGTAAAAGACATCCTATCAGAGATGTAAGTTTCAAGTAAAACATGTACATGGGTGAAAAAATTAAAAGAGTATGATATGAAACATCCAAACCAAAAATTTGGTGAGAGGTTTGCGGTTAGCATAAGCTCGTGGCCGAGATAAAATTGTAGACCATTGAGGTAAATGAGATTGAGGAAGAAAGGGAAGCTATTTTTGAAGGATTGATGAGTTCTGAGTAGTACAAGGATGTGATGTTCTATCTCAGACACTTAAATTGCCCTTAGCATTTGAATAAGAACCAGAAAAAAGATATTAAGTTGGCTTCCCACAAATATATCATTACTAATTTTGGGTTGGCATGGAAGAACCCAGAGGGAGTCGTTTTAAGATGCATCATTGAAGATGAAGCCCCCAAAATAATTGCTGATATCCATGGAGGATTTTATGGGGGGCATATTGATACAAGATTCACAGACACATAAGGATCCTAAGGGCAGGTTATTGGTGTCCAACTCTTTTCAAGGATGAAACCATGTTGGTTGATAAGATGTGAGAGTTTTCATCATTTCTCTAGAAGGCTAAAGGCTTCAGGTTCCCTACCTTTTCAGTTTATATTAATTGAAGCACCCATTTAAGCAATGGGAAATGGACTTCATTGTTGAGATTTCAGACCCTTCAAGTGACTATCCATAAGTTGATTCTTGTAGCCACTGAATACTTTACCAAATGGGTGGAAGAAATCCCCACCAGGAATGTTATACACCAAGTTGTCATGGATTTTGTGCTAAATAATATTATTTGTCAGGTTTGGAGTACCAGTCAAAAGAATACCTAATAATTCCATGAGTTTCAAGGCTAGACCTCTTGTTGAAATGTGTAAATGGATATGGGATCAATCTTGGACATATGCCTTTAATTATAATCCCCAAGGAAATGGACAAACTGAGTCTAGCAATAACAATTTTCTAAATATTATTAGAAGAACCTTGAAGTTAAACAAGAGAAAAATGGGGTGAATAGCTGAAGTTTTTATGTCTGGGACTGATAGGATCACTATCAAGAGAACCACTGGAAATATTTTGTTTGAGTTGGTATATGGGACTCAGGCCCTGCTATGCCTGCATATATAATTATCTTCATATCAGTTCATTCAACAACTGGAAGATCAAGAAGTGAGTCCTCATGATGCCCACATCAACCAAATTGTTGAGCTTGATTAAGACAGGAGGGCATCTCACCAGAGGCATATAAGGTTTGGAAAAAAGATAAAGAAACTATTTGACAGGAAGGTCACTCCTAGAGCCTTCAATATTGGAGATCTTGTGCTATTATGGGGTAATAGGCATGAAGATAAGGGAAAGCATGATAAGTTTGATTCATTTTGGATGGGCCCTTACTCCATTAACATCATAATTGGTGAACACACCTTCTTCTTGAAAGATCTAGAAGGTGAATTTCTTGAACTACCTATTAATGGCAGGCATCTGAAGTATTTCTTGGATTGATTCTTCTGAATCAAGGTAAACACCTCTTGTATAATGTATGATCAGTTGTTTGTTTCCTATTTTGTGTTTTGGTTCGTCGTGGTCCTTGGTCACCTATTTTTTATGGCTTCTTTATTTGTTTTTGGAGATGGCTTCATTTCTCTGCTCTGTGAGTTGAATCTATCACCCAATGGATATTTTGGCACTTGTTCTACTATTGTTCTTGTGGCACTCGTAGGGAGTGCCCATCCCCAAGTCAGAGCCAATGTTGGTGCTCAAAATTGTCTCGCCCCATTTGTGCCCTTGAATATTTATTGATTCACGACATCTATCATTTTACCCTTCCCCATTTTGTATTTGGAAAGTCTTTGTTGCCATTTTAATCTACTCCTAGGTTGAAGATCATGTGTGGCTCCGTATTTATCTCATGGTTCCTTTGTTCCTCTGGAAAAGCTCTGTATTTTGATTCTTCCGTGCTCTGTTCCTTACAAAATCATGTTTTCCCGTTTCCTCAATATTCCACAGTCAAGATCTATTATTCCTACAATTTTTGCCCTAAAAACTCAAGGAGAAATGAGTTGATTTGTCCCTAAGGATCATGTTTGAGCCTTGTAATAGTTTAAATTCTTTGTCCTTGAATAAAACCTCATTTTCTAGCTCGAATGGATGTTTCTCTGTGTTTTACAGTTTGACAGGTATTTCTCACAGTCAAATTTGCATCATTCAGTCGAAAGGGAAATGTGGCACCTCTTGTTTGGATGTGGGTCAGTTTAATACTTCAAAACTTCTATAAAAAGCCTCAAATTTAAAATGTGTCCATGTGGAGGAATGACACTCATTTGAGAATCAAATTTTTGGTTTGGATTTCAAGTAGCACCAGGAGGACACATGGAGGGCTGGTAGGAAAGAGACACCTGGAGACTTCCGCTGGGTTTCCCATACTTACACAAATTTTAAAAGGTTTTTGGGAAGTCTAGGACACGTGGAGGAACAACACTCATTTGAAGATCAGTTTTTGGGCTTTACATTGGAGTAGTTCCGGGAGGACACATGGAGGCTTCCACTGGTTGGCCCGGACTGAGATAAATTTATGTAAATGGATACAATTTTGTGGAACAGGGACATGTGGCTAGCCCATGCTCATTCATGGTCTTCAACTTGGGCACCATCTAAGATAAGTGCCATGTGGACATGTGGGGCACTCCGCTCACTTTGAATTTTACTTAGACTTTTCAACGGCCAAAAGGAGACTTCCTCAGAGCTTGACAAGTGGTGCCTTCCACTGAGCTTCAATCCTTCAAACAATTTTTGCTAGATCAGGACATGTGGTGAGCTCGCACTCATTTAAGGTATCAAAATTTTGGGACCACCTTAAGGTGCGTCGTAGTGACACGTGGCAATTTGAAAAGTCACAAGGGGTAGGCAAGTGGAACATCGGAGGTGAATTAAACTTTTCACCTCTTTTCTTCATAAAGGTTAAAACATCAAAATGGCCTGCAAGACCAATGGGAAATAGTCAATGTTTTGCCCCGGTCAATGGCGGAGGTGCAGACCTGCGAAGAAAAATTGGAAAATGTTCCTTTTGAGAAAAAAGAGTTAAAAGTAAAAGGGGAAGTGTAGCTCCATTGGGACCCACATTGGGACATGTGTCAAAAGTATTTCTCAAGGGGGAAGCTACGGGGAAAACTTGGAAAATTTTCCTTTTTCCAAAAGAGAGTCAAATGGCAGAATTTCTCCATGTTTCCTTTGGGACCCACCTCAAGACATGTTTTGGGCCTATTTTCAAAAGCGGAGGTGCGAAGAAAAATGGGAAATTTTTTACATTTTTTAAAAAGGGTTAGAAAAGGTCAAAGGAATCCCCCAAGCCTATTTCTGCATCTTCCATGTGTACGGCCCACATTCAAAATCAAAGATCAACTACTGCTGAGCGTCTAAATCTTATTTTCCCCCCCATTTTTTATATAAAACTCTTGGGAGTGTGAGTATTCATTATTTCTTGCTATTTTCTACATGAAAAATAGAGGAGCGAATTACTTTTGTATATCTAGATTTTGGTGGGGGAGATCTGGAGATGAATTTCACCATTAAAACTGTTTGACTCTCAAGCCCGATTTGGTTTTCTATTTTTCTTCTCCAGAGCATGCAAGGGGTTAGATTTATTTGATATGGGGTGGAATTGGTTGGTGAATGGATGGAGGTGTGTTTTTCTCGAGAAAAGAGTTGAATGCGAGAAGAAATTGAAGATATTTCCCCTCAAGCACCTGGAGACTTTTGCAGATCTGATTCTATGAATCACAAAAGAATCACGGAAAACACTTGTGCATTTAAAGTTTTTGTCTTTTCAGAGGAAGGGGATCTGTTGGAAATGTTATAAAGGGAACGAATTCATCATGGAAATGAATGGGAGTTTTTGGAAAAGATTAGGACTAATTCTCTCCAATAAAAAAATCTTGACAGAGCCCATCCATTTTTAGAAGCTGTCTAGAGAAGCTATATATCTCTCTTTGTGTCAAAATTTATCATCTCAAGGTGGTTACAAGTGTAAAACCATTGAAAATATTTGAGATTGTTCTGGAAAATTTCCGTTGCTGATAAATTTGATCAAACTTTGAGTTATTCGGTGTCAATCTTGAGTAAAGTGTATTTATTTCATTTTTTAATGCATACGGGTAGTTTTTCTTGTTCTATTGCAATATTGTACCAAAATATAGTCAAATCACATAGGTCTCAGTCCTTGTGATAGTTTAGTGGCATCTGCAATTTCATTTCTCAGAAGAGCCTTCATCTGGGAATGGGATAAACGGTTTAAAATCACTTTTCTTTCATTTTGTTGATAGAGATTATCTGTAAGCCTCTGGGTGTACCTTAGGCCTGACTTGGTTTAAATCTTAGTACTTTATTGGATCCTCTAACTCAAGCCTTCATGACAGAAACCCATAGGTTATGTGAAAGAGTGTTTATCTGGGCCTCCATTGAAGCACATATTCTAGTTAAGTATAAAATTTAACTTTTTGTTGCATTTTTTTGATTGAATCTTTCCATTTCGCATAAGCTCCCAAGGATCTAGTGATTCAAGTACATCATGTCTCCCCTCCCACCAAAATTCATTTAACAACTAATCCTACCCATACTACCCATGTTTTTGCTCTATATACCCACACTAGACCAAAATTCTTTTACTAAAGTATGTAGAACATATTAGGTTTCAAAATGTCTTTAGTAACCTTTGCCTTGTTGTGAAATTATCTCCATGATCTGGAAGTGACAACTCGTGAGAGTCAGATCTCATGTGTTGATCATATTTTCCCCAAGGTCTTCTCTACAAAATTTATGCAAAAGAAGGGTACTTGTATCTCCTTTCTGATAACAGAGGTTACAAAACAGGTTCTCTTACCTTGGTTGAAAGGCACAACCTAAAATAGTTAGGATAAGATCATATCCTTTTCATGTGCTACCCATCTCTCCATAAATCCAAGTAACAAAGGGACAGTCAGACCTCCTCCTTGGCTAAAAAAATATATATTTATGATCTGGCTGCCTCTAAGCTCCATGTTGAATCAATGTTGTTGCTTGGCTTGAAAAGGAAAACAAATTTGGGTACTAACACCACCAAATTATGGTGCATTGGGGTTAAGGTTTTACTTCTTATGTGGAGTTGAGGATGAGTGATGTGGAATCCTACATGGAGCCACCTAATCCTCCTCTCTTTTTTTTCTATTTATTGTTACTCTTTTACTTGTTTGGGGGTTACTTGATCATTTTGGACTCTTGAAAATTTTGGAGAGTTAGAGGATTCTTGAGAGTGCTTGTGGATTTTTGGAGCTTTTGGATGCTTGCTTTATTTTGAGAAGCTTGGTGTTTCACTCTTAGAACAAGCTCTACTATGGAGAGGTAGGAGCTTTACATTGCTTAAATTATTTTTTAATTTTTGTGTTTATATGTTTGTGTTGAGTGTTGTTTTCCTTGGAATGCTTGTTGGGTATGGATATATTGCCTAAGTTTTGAGTAGGAGGAGACTATGGGGAGATTTCATGTAGGGAGGCATAAGAGTTTACTTTCTTGTTGGAGGGAGTTGGTTTGGGTACACCACATTGTATGAGGAATACTTGCATTTCTTCTTGTTCTTGTTATAAGGTAGGCATAAGATATTGATGGAGGCATAAGAGTAATATGGGAGGTATAAAGGGTACTTGAGGAAGCCATAAGATTTTTATATGGGGATTTGATATATACTTTGGAGGATTTAAGGTGGGCACCCATTCCCATTAGGAGGCATAAGTGGCCTCCCCATGGGTCTTGCTCCTTTGGTTTTCATTTTAAGCCTTGTTTTTGTTGTTTGTTGTTCTTCTTTCTTGTGTTTTTTTGTTATTGAAGTTTATTTTAAATAGTTGTGAAACAATTTTTGTGTTGTGGAAGCTTGTTTTTTCCATGTGTTGGAATTATCTCCCATTGTAATGTAGTTGGGGCTCAAGGGCCAATGGAGAGGATGGCTTCTCCTCTTCATTGGATATCTTTGTTGGGTGGAGAGTGTTGCCTCTCCCCCCATTTTGTTGTGAATGAAACAAATATTGGAGGAGCTATCTTGTTGGAGTTGTGAAGCTTGGATATTTTTTGGAGACCTTGTGAAACTTCCTTTGTGTTTTTCCCACTTAGAGTGGAGAAACTCGTATTAATGTATTTTATTTTGCTTACATTCTTGTATTATTTCCCACCTTGAGTGAAAGACTTTGTAATAATTTCATGGAGAAAGGTTGCATTACAATATTGTA
The DNA here is from genome assembly GCA_019776745.2 of Taxus chinensis. Lineage (NCBI taxonomy): Eukaryota > Viridiplantae > Streptophyta > Pinopsida > Cupressales > Taxaceae > Taxus > Taxus chinensis. The sequence goes on from CM034149.1 coordinate 742,332,002, forward strand.
TATTGTATTAAAGAAAGAATCAAAATGTATATATTGTATAAAAGTTTAGTTGGAAGTTGCATTGTGAAAAGAAAGAAAAAAGATATGTGTTGTAAGTTAGTTTTGAGAAATAGAAAAGATAACTATTGTATTTATTTGAAGTGTTAGCTTGTTGTGAGAAAATAAGTTCCTTTTTTAAAAAAAAGAAATGAGCAATGGGAAAAGAAATTTTACTACATTGTGAAGCTTGGATTATGGTAAAAGAGAAAGAAGAGGTATAGAAGTTGTAGATGTTAAAAATGTATACATAGTAAATTTGAATAGAAAATAAAGTTGTTATAGTTGTTTTGAATATATATATATATATATATATATATATATATATATATATATATATATATATATATCTGTGTAGATAAAATAAGTACATGAGAACAATTTTGAAGTATGTTGTTATTTTGAGATGTTGATTTTGTAGTAAGAAGGTAACAATGTAAAAGTAGATATAAATTTCTTTTAACTCTTGATATTGAAGAAAATTTAGTTGAACAAGATAGAATAGACCATGTAGTTGTATTACTATTTTTAGAATGCAAAATGCTTAAATGCCTAAATTTTAACTAAGAAAAGAACAATAGGAATGAAATATCAAAACTGGAAACTCTATATGTTCAAAATTAAGCTTAGAATGCAATTTAGCACCTTTTAGTATCTTTTAGTTTTTGAGAAAATATTGTATTAAAGGTTCTGTTTTTCAGAAATGGACCACCACCCTGTGCAGAGCAGTGGTCCCATAACCGCCGCTCAGGATAAGGTGATGGTTTCAAAACTACAGCTCATTAGGGTAGAGGTTCATGGTTTTTCACCCATGCAAGGTGGCGGTTCCAAGACTGTCAGTCTTCTCTGGTTGGTGGTTCTATCACTTAAGACAAAAATCTTCGGATCCACACCTGTACGAAAACTTTAACTAGTTTTTACTATTTATAAGATGTAAAATTTAATGAATCCCTACCAACATGTAAACAAAGATTAATCCCATGGATTTGAACAACAAAACATACAAATGGTGGATCAAAAACATTACTTTCATTTACAACAATAGGGGTAGGGTTTGCCCCAAAATTAAAAATCTAATCTACAAATATCTTGAAATAAAAACCAAATTGGTAGAGGAAACCCCCCTCCCAATCATTAAATGAAATAGATTTCATTAATACAACTAACACTAAACTAATCTATTCTAGATCTCCTTGTAGAATCGTCCATAGTTCTTCCTCCTTTGCTCCCATGATTTCCTCCTCTCCAACCTGCAATTTTAACAAAAAAAAATAGACCAAATGAAGGGAAATGAACAAAGGAAAGGCTTTAATAAAAAAACTCATAAGAAAATTTAGGGCTAGATGGGAACCCTAAGGTCTAGTAGCCAAGATTGATTTGATATAAGGGTGGAGGTTTCACCCTAATTTTTATTTGGTAGAAATGTAATTTAAATGTTTAAATTAAATATTTAAGGGTATGTGTAATTGGGGAATGGGGCTATTTAATTTCCTTAGAGTGCTAAACCTTTATTAGTTCTTAACAATCCTTAGGAGTCAATGGAAAGGCCTCTAAGTTAATAAGATAATGAATTTAAATAAATAAATATAAGGTTAACCTTCTAGGATTGAACATTAGCGAAAGAGAAGAAAACATTTAGCTATGTAAATTTATCTATGGTAACCTTCTAATGAGAAATTGATTACGGACCTTAGAGATAAATTTATATTATGTTAACCTGTTATCTAGACTTGGTTCTTTAATCAAGAAGTGGAGGTTAGTGGTTTAATTTAGTTATTGTACCCTAGGGGATTATCATCCTTGTAACTTGTTTTATCCTCTTACAATGTTCTTGTAAACAAAACAAAATTATCACAATTTTCGGGATAAGTGTTAGGTGTTAGCGTGTTCCTAGAGCATCATTTTTGCGGGCGTTACATATTTGGTTTCGATATCTTTGACTATATGTATGGATATTATTGTATCGTTTTGACATAACATAATGTTAGATGATAGAGATACTTAGACTATTATTTGATTTCACTTCATAGAATGATGTGTGTGGATTTTTAGAGACATTTTATATTGATTATGGTGTGTTGTTGACATATTTATATCAATTATAACATGCGGTATTTATTGTCAGATTGAGTAGGCTTTAACAGTTGAACTAATATGGTTATCTTATTGGTATTGATGAAATGTAGAATTGAGATGTTGTTTGAAATTGAAAATAATAACGTTACTTGTATAGATGATGATTTAATTTATATGTATGGATGATTATAGATTTATATTTGTATATTCTATATTGGATGTTTTGATGCGGCCATGAGGCCGAAGGAGGTATTGTGTGTTTTGCAGGCTTTTATATCACAACAATCAAAAGGGGTATTGGAAACCAACCACATCGGAATGCTAGATGGATTTAGCAATGGTAACCATGGACAACATGTGTTATGTTGTGTGTGTTTGATTTGTTTTTAGGGGGGTCCCCATGAAGGGGGGGGGGGGATTACCTCCTAATTGTGACCAAGGGTTTATGTTTAGTATTTTCTTCTCTTTTATATTATTTAATCTTTGGTATATGTTATTTACATTGTGAAGTAATTTCCCTTTTATCATTATTGGGCTAGGTGTCTTAATTAAGTGAACTAATAACAATTATTAAGCTAAATTTTATATGGGAAAAAAGCAATTCATTTATTATATTAGTTGGTTCTTTGGTTTATGTGTTGTAACTAAAGTGTATGTGATCTTGAAGTGTTGTACACTCTACCCGTATCCTTATAAATTCTTATTTGGCCTTAAAGGCCAATTTTTAAGTCTTGTGGAACAAGTTAAACTTGTCCCACACCTCTAAATTTATAATACCAACCCTACCTATCGGTGTGGGGGACAACAAATAGACCCCATGATGTGTTTTAGGAAGGCAAAAAGGTGAGTTTTAATTGCACTTTCTTACTTATATTTATTTCTTTGTCCTAAAGGGTATGGGTTGGAGTGGTGTGTGTAAGATGTTTGTCATACCTCTCAACCACCCATTTATTTTTCCTTGGAGTATGGGTTTGACTTGGGTGATGTGGAGAGGAGAAGAAATGATGTGGCATCCTACATGGAGCCACATCATCTTCCTCCTCCTATTTTCTATTAAATGGAAATTTGTGGGAAGTAAATGGGGTTACTCACTTGGTTTTGAAGCTCTCTATTTTTTTATGGTTTCTTGTGGGAGTTGAAGGATGCTTGAAAAATTGCTTGTGTTTGAATATTTTTGGAACTTTCTTGGAAATTGGAGCTTTACCATGGAAAGGTAGGATCTTGCATTCTTATTTTTCTTCTTGTTTCTTGTATGAATTGTGTTTTATGGATTTGTGTTCTTGATTGAATGTCTTGGGTACTAAATTGACCTTAGGTTGTGGTGATATTTGCAAATGGGTATGAAATATGTTGGGAGGTATAATATCTTCTTGTGTGTCTTAGGAGGGAGTGGGTTTTGGATGCCCCACCTTATTCTACTTTGTTATTTTGTATTTTGTGGGAGCCATAAGAGAGAAGGAGGCATAAGAGAAATAGATATGTTGTTGTGGGGAGGCATAAGAGATTTTGGGATTTATTTTGTTGTGGAGGAGTTTAGAGGTGAGCATATCCAAACCCTTGGGAGGCACAAGGGCACCCCCATTATTCCTATCTCTGCTTGGCTATTTTAGAGCCATTGTTTGGGAAGTTGTTGGGTCTAAAAAAAGTGTTCTATTTGTGGTTATCTTTCTTATGTGTTGATTTCTTGGAAGTGAATGTTGAAGCATTGTTTAGTTTTGATGTGTTGTTCCATCCCTTATTGCCTTTTGGTTGGGGCTCAGAGGCCAATGAGAAGAATTTCTTCTTCTTCTCAATAGAGTTTTTATTGGGTGGAGAGTGTTGCCTCTCCCCCATTTTTGGTTGTTGTGATCAAGTGAAGATAAGATGGAGCTTGGTTAGAAACTTGACTTTGAAGTATTAATAGAAGGAAAATTGTATTTCATTATAGTTTCCTTCTTATAAAATTCCCACTTCAAGTGGAATTTTATTATGTTATTTTATTTTGGAACAAAAGTTGTATTGATTATTAGTTATTAAGAAGCTATTATAGGTTGAAAAAGGAAAGAAAGACATTTTAGTAAAGATAGTTTTGTTATAGTAGAAATATGGATGAAAGGAAGACAACTTGTCCATATTGAATTGTTTTATTTACCTCCCAAAAGTGTGTTTCAATCATGCTTCCGAAAATTATTGGAAATATTGTTGAAAGCCTTTTGAGGGAATGTGTGGAAATGTTGGTAAACTTGTTAATGAATATATTAAAAAAAGTATGGTTTTACATTGATATATTGTGTTCAATGGAAAACTTAGATTATTTTTTTATATTTTCTTCGATTGTTTATATAGAAAATTTTAACTTCACATGAGTATTATAGAAAGACCTTCAAGAACTTTTTTGTCTTTTCTTAGTTAATACAAAAAAATGATTTAATTCTTAATCCCTATGTAGAGTTAAAGGAATATTTCTTCATTGCATGGTTAGGATTTAGCCTCATTTGGAATTGATTGTAAAATTATTATTTGCAAATCTTATTTTAGATGTTACTTATAAACCCATTTTACCACTTGATAGACTGATAAGTGAAATTTGACTTACAATTTTTAAACCTCTTACCTAAATACTAATCATACTATGAGTGTTAATTGCTATCTATAATAAGTATGAATATTAATATAGTTAGTTAACCCTAATAACAAGGTCTTACATTACAACTTTGATAGTAGTATTACCATTAAATGTCTTATTCATATTAAAATATTAAAATTTTTAAATTAACATTAAACTCAATGTAGTATTAATATTACTATTATATCCAAAAAGAAACAAGATGGTCATTATTATATGTATGTACTATATATACATATGTATGTATATATATGTCAATATAAAGAAACATATAAGCATATATCTATATATATATATGGCATTATATATATATAGGTGATAAAGGGGTATGGGGGGAGGGTCACCATATACTACCCCCACCCCATATAATAAATATGATGGGGGATGGGGTATGTATACACACACACACACACACACACACACACACACAAAAGAACCATGTGGTAAATCAAGGAATATTGCTACCACTGGTTTTAAGAGGGTAGCAACACTGTATTAAATTTAGTGTAGGGAATAGGGTTTGGGTGATGGTCTTCTTGACACCGCCCCACACCCAATTATCAAATGGGATAGGGGTTTGGGTCAATGATCCTCCCCCAAACCCGCAAACATTGCCACATATTCAATGAAACCCCCGCGTGGGTAATTATACTATATGTGACTTTGTTTATTATAGCCTGTACAAATTACGACCCTCAGACGAGCATATCATGAAACCGAATATATCATATATATAATACCATTGTATTATACACGTATACAAATGGGTTTAGTTAACATGTAGAATATACCTATATATTATTAGATACACATATATGTGTATATATTCTCTTACACATATAAGGACACATACCATTAAACTATTTAAACAAAATGGGGAAAAACCCACATTAGACCTTTTAGAGAAAATCATAAGAAATATGAGTTAAATAAAATATATATCAATACATTTAAAACCCTAGGATGAGGGTATGGATACAAAATAAGAAAGGAAGTAATGGAAGCATGATGTGCTTCTCAAAAAGCTTGAGATGGCCTCTAATGGCCTCCATCCTTCTCTCATACCAACCATGTAAGACAACAACGAGAAAATAATAAGTCAAGAGACAATGAGAAAGAATCCCTTCTTAAGAAAACTTTAGGATTATTTGTTTCTCCCTCATCTAAGGCCCCCAAATGATTCCATCCAAGGGATGAGATTCACCCCTACAAAAATTAGGTGGGGAGTGGGTGAGAGGAATTTAAATTTTAATTTTAATTTTAAATCTAAAATATATGGGTTGACTTTTTAAGGGATCACTTTATTTGTGTAAGGGGTGGCTTATTTCTTCTAACCCTTGTGCTAATTTTTAGGGACCTTGTTATTGGTTTAAACATAGTCACCTTTTGGGATCAAAATAACTATAGTACTTAATTAATTGGACCCCTTTACCCATGGGATTAGTTTTTTTCTAGTTGACTATAGTGGAAATCAAATTTTTTATCAAAATGAAATTTAGGGGAAACTAAACCAAGCCCTAGACTAACCTGGCTTATTCATAGGTATCAAGGGAATTATTATTTTATTATAATGGGGATTAAATAAGGAAATTTATATTATTAATTTAAGGTAACTTAGAAATATAAATGTGACAATTGGTGATTCAAAACTTTTTTGTGGGCATGTTTTCCAAAAAAACATCATTCCATAATTTTTCTAGGTTTCCCTAGGTTGTTCTTGGGTTTCGAGTGGGTAAATTTAGCGGGAGTTACACTTGGTATTAGTTCTATGGGTTAAAAGCTTGGACCCATGGGCACACTGGAAAACACAAGACATGAACATTTAACCTAGCGCAAATATTTTTTTTAGACCTAGAAAACAACATTGTCTAATAATTATATAATATAGAAAACTAAAACAAAACCTAGAGTGATGAACTAATTATCTCCTTGGTTTGTGCAGGAGTCACGAATACCAAACAGGGGTTCATACACATAGATTTAGACTTAACACCTCCAGATTAGATGGTAGTGACAATTCTAGCTCATTTTTTACAGACGCTTTAGGACGTCAATGCCGTTATATGCATAGGGTCCTTAGGAGGAATAATTGCTAGACAAGATAGGGAGCCATCAGTTGAGGCTCGTGCATCTCATCAAAATAATGAAGAGCATATGGAAGAGAAATCCCACGTGGAGTCGGCTAGGTCAGAGTCACCGTAGAGGGGACATGAAGACAAGATTTCAGGACATACGGATATATCTCAGAGCCCTAGGTAGAGGGAGGAGCATGCAGAGAGACCTAAGGGTTATGAGTCATCATCTGCAGACCTTATGAGGGAGATCCTAAATCTACGCTCATCTCACTATTATGGAGATACAGGTGGTTTTCAGGAAGAGGTCTAGTTGGTGAGTTTGAGTAGATGCTTCAAGCTCTGTGATTGTACTAGCAACGCAAAATTTTGTGTTATGATCCATATTCAAAGGGATGGAGCATGTGTCTGGTGGAGGAATGAGGAGAAGAAGATCCATGTTGACTCAGAGATGGTTACATGGGATCTCTTTGAAGAGAGTTTCAAGAGCACGTATCTTATCCCTGAGGTTTATTCAATAGAGGATAGACGAGTTCAATGACCTCTGTCAGGAATCTATGACTATAGCTGAATATGAGAGTCACTTTTAGGAACTACTACAGTATGTCAACTATATACAGGATTAGAAGGTGAAGATTCACAGGTTCATCAGGGGCTTGAATTAAGATTTTGGTGGTGTAGTGCACATTCACTACCCATAGACCTTAGCAGAGGCCATGGAGAAGGCCTATATAGTAGAGGAGACACGGGGGAAGACATAACATGCCAGGGATAAAGTGTGGAGCAACATCAAATAGATGCAGGATATTAGGTCGACGGGATAAACTCCTCCTTCTCGTGGTGGACATGGTTCTACACCATCATCATTCATGCCACCACAGTAGCCACCTCAGTAGAAGGAACAATAGACTCATCCACCATTCAGACCTACTCAGAGGGGATGGATTATGAAGCCTCCTCCTAGGGGTCCCATTAGGAAACAGGGTACACCAAGAGCTCAGACAGTAGGAACTCATCAGTAGATACCACAGCAGTCAAATTCTGAATCGTCAGGATCCAACACGCAGACCTCTAGAGTATTGGCTGGAACTGCATCTCACTGGAGAGGACCAGACAATTGTTATGGTTTTGGCATTGTTGGACATCATTGGAGAGACAACCCACATAACCCTAATAAGAAGGGTAAGGCATAGATTTTAGAGCCTAAGGTTGGCGACATTGGATGTAGCCATCGGATCTATGTAATGGTTGAAAACTATCAGGATGAGCACCATAGTACCATGATAGAGATTATAGGTAGCATTGCTAGTATTCTTACCTCTATAGTGTTTGATTCCAGTCTTTCTAATTCATTTATTGCACCATATTTAGTAGAGCATTACAGGCTGGTGGCAATTAGGCAGGGTCTTATTTGGGACATTGGAATGGCTTCTGGAGCCAAAATCTCTGTAGAATCCTTAGTTAAGGAGTGTGTAATGGATTTGGGACCCTTCACCACTACATAGAATCTTCGTATCCTTTTGTTGGCTTCATATGGAGTCATCCTGGGTATGGATTGGTTTTCTGCACACAATGCAAGAGTGGATTGTTACCATAAGACTATTTCATGTACATATGATCTAGGATTTGAGTCAGTGATTACATGAGTAAGGAGGATCATTTCCATCCGCACCATCTCCATTATGTAGCTTAAGCAGTGTGTGTGACAAGGTTGTCAGATAAATGTTGTTACGGTTAGTGATAGATCTGATGATGAGTTTAGTGGGACCATCCCTTGACGACCATAACATTTTGAGAGAGATTTTGTTGATTTCTTTTTAGGGGAGCTACCGGGGTTATCTCCCCACGTGAGATAGAGTTTCACATATATTTGGTTATGGGTGCAGAGCCTATCTCACGAGAACCTTATCAGATGACTACCCCTGAAATATGTGAGCTCAAGTTACATCTTGAGGTCCTTTTGAAAGAAATTCCTAATCCATCCTAGTTTATCCCCTTGGGGTGCACCATGATGAATTTTTTGAAGAATAAGGACAAATATCTACGTTTGTGTATTGATTATCGCCAGCTGAACAAAGTAATGATCAATAATCATTACCCCATTCCGCACATTGATGATTTATTTGATCAAATGAAGGGGACCACAATATTCTCCAAGATAGATCTTAAGTTAAGGTATCATTAGTTGAGGATCACAGAGGAAGAAATTCATAAGACGACCTTCCGTACAAGATATGGCCACTATGAGTTCATAATAGGCACCTTTTGGACTAACAAATGCCTCAGAAATGTTCATGAGCTTGATAAATGTGGTATTCAGGACATTTTTTGTGTTCATTTTCCTTGACAACATTCTAATATACTGACGTATGCGTGAGGAGCACGAGGGGCAACTTCACCAGGTTCTTCAATTTCTTCGTGAGGAGCAACTTTATGGGAACTTGGATAAGTGTGCGTTATTTCAGATAGAGGTTTAGTATTTGGGCCACATCATTTCTGGGGAGGGTATCACAGTCAATCATTCCAATATTCGAGCTATTATGGATTGGATAGCATGCACTAGTGTGACCGAGGTGCACAGTTTCATGGGTTTAGTAGGATACTACAAGATATTTGTAAATGACTTTTCTCGGGTTGTGTACCCTATCACTTCCCTTCAACATAAAGGGAAAATTTTTTTATGGTCAGATAGATGTGAGAAGGACTTCAAGACACTGAAGGAATTCCTCACGATAATACCTATTCTTTCATTACCTTTGTTTGCACAGATGCTTCTTTCGCAGGACTTGGAGGTTTGTTGATGCAAGAGTGTAGAGTAGTTACGTTTGAGTCTCACAAACTCAAGGATTATGAGATCAATTATCCAACCCATGACCTTGAGCTTGCAGTAGTTTTGTATGCCTTAGTGTTGTGGAGACACTTCCTTCTTGGCCGAAGATTTACACTCAAGATTGATCACTTGAGTCTCCGCCACCTCTTCATGTAACCAGATCTCAACGCTCATAAGTGGAATTGGATGGAGTTTCTTTGTGAGTATGACATGGAAATAGAGCATGTGAAGGGGAAGGAGGATGTTGTTGCAGATTACGCCTTTGTAGATGGAGACATGTGGTTATGGCTACTTGAGTGGGTACAAATTTTCAGAGTAGGATTTTGCAGCATCTTCTTGATGACAACTTCTACCTTATAGCCAGAGAAGAGATTGAGTATCAGAGACCCCTTGAGGGGAGATTTGATGGATTTTTATTAGATACGGATGGTCTTCTTAGACACATGGGTCAGATATATGTTCCTAGAGATGGAGGCTTGAGAGAGGACATTTTGACAGAGGCTCATCGTGCACCTTATTCAGCCCATCTCGCGGTGAAGAAGATGCATGCCAACTTGAGACAATTGTATCATTAGAGGGGACTACATAGAGATGTGGCTAAGTTCATGTCACACTGTTTAGAGTTTTAGAAGGTGAAGGTCAAACATCGACATCTATCTAGCCTTCTCTTCCCTCATGATATACCAGAGTGGAAGTGGGACACCATTTCCATCGACTTCATTATTGGGTTATGGACATCAAGATACCAACATGACGCCATCATGGTAATGGTGGATAAATTGATGAACGTGGCTCATTTTTCTCTAGTGAAGACCACCTACAGAGCTAGTACAGTTTCACAAGTATACCTTGATGAGATTTGTCAAATTACACAAGATTCTACGGAAGATCCTTTACGACCATGATCCCTTGTAAACTTCTCACTTCTGGACTACGATGCAGTATGCTCGCGGGATGAAGATAAATTTCAGCACAACCTATTACCCTGAGATAGATGGAAAGATTGAGCAGGTGAATCAGATATTGGAGGACATGTTTCAGGATGTACGTCATGGACCATCAGTCGAGGTGGGAAGAGTACTTGTATCTGGGGGAGTTTCCCTACAATAATAGTTTCTTAAGTTTGATAGGCATGGATACTTTTCAGGCACTTTATGGTAGAGAGTGAAGGATACCTCTGAGTTGGGACATGTTGGAGGATAGGGTTTCTCTTGGGCCAGCCTTACTACAGGATATGGAGCAGCAGGTTTTTATGATCAGGAAGAGGTTGCAAGAGGTGGAGGACATGAAGAAGAAGTATGCAGATCTAGTATAGGAAACATCGTAGTTTTGGGGTGGGCATGAATATGTTTCTTCTTGTTAGGCCCCATAAGATCCCTATCCCTTATGGAAAAGGCTCTAATCTTTCTTCTAGATTTTTGGGTCCCTTCGAGATCTTGGAGTGTATCGGTCCTTTGGCCTATCATCTGGCATTACCACCTATCTTGTCTTGCTTCCACAATGTATTTCATGTTTCTGTACTTAGGAGATACATTGCTAATCCTTCTCATGTATTAGATTAGACCCCATTGCTAGGTGCAGGATCTATCATGAGAAGGTGATAGTGGAGCCCATCTATATTTTAGAGTGCAATACCCTGGGCCTTTGAGATAGAGAGATTGACTAGGTTCAAGTCCAGTGGGAAAGGTATGATGAGACTCGTGCTACATGGGAGGATGCTACATTGTTACGAGTCTAGTTTCCCAACCTATTCCAGTGACTTCTAGGAGGAAGTTCAAGTCTAAGGGGAGGGGGATGTAGTTCCCACTTCCATTCTACACTTATTATATTTTATTTAGATATTGTTGGACTATATGTATGAATATTATTGTATCAATTTGACTTATCATGATGATTAGATGATAGAGATACTTAGACTATTGATAGATTTTGATTCATAGTATGATGTGTGTGTGGATTCTTAGAGATATTTTATATATTGATGATGTGTTGTTGACATATTTATATATTCTAACATTCGACATTCTTTTCATATTGAGTAGGATTTAAGAGTTGAAATAATCTTGTGATCTTATTGGTATTGATGAAATGTAGAATTGAGATGTTGTTAGAAGTTGTAAAAATAATGATTATTTTCTAGATGATGATTTAATTTATATGTGGATGATTGTTGATTTATATTTGTATATTTTATCTTTGATGTTTTGATGTGGCCACGAGATAGAAGGAGGTATTGTGTGTTTTATAGGTAAACATATCACACAAATCAACGGGGAATTGGAGATAAACCACATCAGAATACTAGATGGATTCAAGAATGGTCACCATGGAAAGATGTGTTATGTTGTGTGTGTTTGATTGTTAGGGGGTTCCCATTACCTCCACATGTGGGTTTGTGTGTTGTTCTCTTTATTTTATTTTCTTGTATGTTATTTAGAGTATGTGATTTTATGTGATGTATTTCCCTTTTATTATTAATTAATTTATGTGTCTAGATTAAGCTAAATTAATCATGTTGGTTAATTAAATTTTGGATGGGACAAACATAGGAATTCATTTATTAGATTGATGTTGTCGGGTTTGTTTTATGTGTTATGTTGATCTTGAGTGTTTTCTACCCCAACTTGGAAATTCGGATTTACTTAAGGGCCAATTTTGGAGGCTTGTGGGAGAAGTTAAACTTGTCCCGCACCTCTAAATTTATTATACCAACCCTACCTATGGGTTGGGGGAAAAAAATAGACCCCATTATGTGTTTTGGAAGGTAAAAAGGTGAGTTTTAATTGCACTTTCTTCCTTATATTTATTTTCTATCTTAAAGGGTATGGGTTGGCAGTGGTGTGTGTAAGAGGTTTGTCATACATCTCAACCAACCATTTATTTTTCCTTGGAGTATGGGTTTGACTTGGGTGATGTGGAGTGGAGAATAAATGATGTGGCATCCTACATGGAGCCACATCATCTTCCTCCTCCTATTTTCTATATATTGAAATTTTTGTGAAGTAAATGGGGTTACTCACTTTTTTTGGAGCTCTTTATTTTTAGATGCTTGCTTGTTGGAGTTGAAGGGTGATTGGAAATTTACTTGTATTTGAAGATTTTGGTACTTGTTTGGAAAGTGGAGCTTTACCATGGCAAGGTAGGATCTTGCACTCTTATTTTTCTTCTTATTTTTTGTATGAAAATTTTGTTTTATGGATTTTTGTTCTTGCTTGAATAGTAAATTGACCTTAGGTTGTGTTGAGATTTGGAAATGGCGATGAAAGTATGTTGGGAGGCATAAGAACTTCTTTATGTTTTTAGGAGGGGGTAGGTATTGGATGCCCCACCTTATTATAATGTTTTTATTTTGTATTTTGTGGGAGCCATAAGAGAGAGGGAGTTTTACATAGTGAGGGAGTGAATAAGAGACATAGTTATTTTGTGGGGATACCATAAGAGATTTTGGGATTTATTGTGTTGTGGAGGATTTTAGAGGTGGGCAAACCAATCCCTTAGGAGGCACAAGGGCACCCCCATTATTCTAATATCTCTACTTGGTCTATTTTAGAGCCATTGTTTGGGAAGTTGTAGTTTAAATCCATAAGTATTTTTTTGTAAAGTTAGATTTCTTATGTGTTTGTTTCTTGTAAAGTGAATGTAGAAACATTGTTTAGTGTGTCATGTGTTGGTCCATCCCTTATTGCCTTATGGTTGGGGTTTGGGAGCCAATGAGAAGAATTGATTCTTCTTCTCATTGAAGTTTTGGTTGGGTGGAGAGTGTTTCCTCTCCCCCATTTTTTGGCTATTGTGATCAAGTGAAGAGAATATGGAGCTTGGTTGGAGATTTGATATTTGGTTAACAATAGAAGAGAAAAATTATTTCATTATAGTTTCCTTCTTGTAAAATTCTCACTTCAAGTGGAAGATTATTGTGTTATTTTGGAAGAAAAGTTGTATTGATTATTAGTGATCAATTTGTATTGTATGTTGAAAAAGGAAAGCAAGAAATTTTAGTAAAGCTAGTTTTGTTAATAGAAATGTGGATAAGAAAAGGAAACAACTTGTTCCATATTGAATTGATTTATCCTCTCCCATGGTGTGTCCTCTTCTCTTTGCTTAATCTAGAAATTATTGGAAATATGCCAAATGAAACCTTGAAAGAATCTCTTGTGAAAATGTTGGTATACTTGTTAATGAAAACAAGAAAAGATTCACTTTCATTGATATATTGCATTTAATAGCTAGTAATGTTCATTGCTTATTCTTTGTATAGAAAAGTTTAAAATTCATATGAGATTATGGAAAAGGGTCTTTTTGAAATTCCACTTGATTGGTTGGTTGTCAAATTAAATGTATTTATTTTTCTAAATTTTCAGTGGAGTAAAGAAAAATGAACAATGACTTACTACCAGTCTTAGACCTCTTTTGGTCGTGTAAACAATTTTAGTGCAAATATTGAGTAGAAGCTTATACGGTATCTTGGTGTAACTCGACTAATTACAATACTACTACACTAGAAAACGTTAAATCTGGAATTGCGAGTCCAATGGTATCTAATACTCTACCTATATTATATATTATTTAGGAAATATGGAAAGAGGGTTCAGTGATATAATAGTCACATGAGTAATGTTGAATTCGCTATTCTAGCATATGGGTAATATTATTGTATATATTGGTATGTTGAACATAATGTAATGACCTGCAGGTGCCTATGTATGTGATTATAGACAATATATGTATGATAACGTGTGTGAGTGTATAATAGAGACATGTATATATATACATATATATCCGGTACTAGTCACACAAAACATATATATATATATATACTTAACTATGATTGGTTGTTATGTGCTAGAATAGCGAATTCAACATGTGCTTTCAGGTGGAAGTGGTTGAAGGTACACTGATACCCAATGTTACCTAAATTATGTATAATATCCATATTGGTCAGCATATATCCGTTGGGTTGTGAGACCTATAGGATATATAGATCCGAAGACTTGTGGATGTTGTAGCCCTTGTTATTCATGCGCAGGGTTATCCGGGAGTATATATATATATATAATATTTTAAATAAGCGAGGGTTCAGTTACCAAACATTTTTGAAAGTAATGTTGAATATCGCTATTCTCAGCGTAAGGGGGCTGCAGCCTATACTGCGTTTGAAATGTCAAACGGAGGGTCTGGGACTGCAATTATCAAATATATCAATGGCGACCCTCCCCCCAACCCTCAAAACTTTTTGTGGACCAAGGGATACAAGCAACTCCCCTACCTCATACCACTCTCTTGTTTATCCCTTGATGGACATGCAACTAAAACTTGCTCTTTATTTTTACTGATGAGCCATATATAATTCTATCTACAAGGAAACTTCCTATCTATGTTTGGGTTATTATATTACATAGTATCCCAAAACAAAGCAATGAATTGTAAACTAATTTGCTCCTAAATGGGGCAAAACCCATTTATCCATTTGGGAAAAATTATGCGTCTAATGGAATAAACAAAAATAAATAAATGTATTGAAACACTAGAAGAGGGTGTGGATAACACAAAACAAAACATGAAGTGCTTCCTCCCAAAATCTTGAAATGGTCTTTCATGGCTTCTTCTTTCTCCTTGAACTTGTAAAGAACAAATTAATAAATAATAAACCAAACAAAGAAGGTATAGCTTTTATAAGCAAATTTTAGGGTTAGTTGTTTTTCCCTCATCTAAGGGCCCCAAATGAATCCATCCAAGGGATGAGATTCATCCCTACAAAAATTAGGTGGGGAGTGGGTGAGAGGAATATGAATTTAAATTTAAATTTAAAATCTAAAATACATGGGTTGACTTTGGAAAGGGTCCACTTTATTTGTGTAAGGGGTGGGTTTATTCTTCTAACTCTTGTGCTAATTTTTAGGGACATTGTCATTTATTTTAAACCTAGCCTCCTTGTGGGGTGTTTATGATTTAAGAAATATAATTAATTAGACACCTTTTACCCATGGGATTAATTTGGTCTAGTTGACTATGGTGGAAATTAAATTTTTATCGAAATGATATTTGGGGGGGAACCTAAACCATGTCTTATGATAACTAAGTTTATTAAAATATTTAATGAGATTTTTATGATTTTATTATAGTGGGGATAAAAGAAATTTATTTTATAATTTGGATTTAAAGCAACATATTAAACAATAATGTGACAACCATTATTTTCAAACCATTTTTGCGGGCGCGTCTTTCAAAAAAAATTATTCCATAATTTTTCTAGCTTACCCAAGCTTGTTCTTGGGTTTCATGTAGGCATTACACCACGTGTATTATTTTGCACTACCTTGTGCTTCCCTCCAGACCTGAAAATTTATTTATCTTTGATTATTCCAGGGCTTGGAGTTTGTTGGAGGACCATCTCATTGAGCAGCCCCAGAATGGCTCCATGTTGCATCCCTTCTTTGTTTGATCCTCGCCATGTGTTGGATTTAAAATCCATCACATTTGTAACCATTCCTAGTTAAAAAAATCTTCTGTTAAGTTCCCTTTCATGCAGAATAAGTGCAAAATTAAAAAAATCTTATGGAGACATAAGTACGATAACAGGAAATACGAAGCACATCTTAATGTAGAGACATTAAGCCTAAAAGAAATGCCTCCTAATGCTCAATATTTTAGACACAATAAAAATAAAATAATAGACAGTTGTCTCCTCTCATAGATAATTAAACCCTCTTCAGATATAAATATAGATCTAAATCAATCAATTTGTATATAGAAAAATGAGTAGATATTAGGGTTACAGATTTATATTTGTATGCAGGCCTGATTTCATGCATAATGGTGTCAATTTTAGGAAAACTAGTAGAGAGATATTTGTTTAGCACAGTTCCCGTAAAATTCTATAGGGGATATGCATTTACACTCTCTATTTGATTGTGCGAGTCGGGGAAAACAAAAAATTCTTTTTTCCTTTTGTTTATCTTTGGGACTTACATCTTCCTGGGGGCCATCACCTTAGATTCAACGGAATGGTGACACATTTCCTCCCCTTGGACACTTGATCCACATGATTTTTTTCATCTCCCTAGCTATCGCATTTCCTCCTTTGACCCTACATCTGCACTAACCTCTACCTTGACCCAATGCCTTCAATCAACCTTTGTTTATTCTGGGGGTTTAAATTTTCTGGAAGCCTGGGAGCCCATCTTGTTGAAGAGTTTCAGAATGGAAACACATGTCCCTTATGGCATTAGTTCAGACTCCTTCTATGTTGGGTGATTAAAATTGACAGGAAAATGAACTTCCCATAGGTTTTCAAATATTTCAATGCTAAACTGCAACAAATTTCCTCAAATTTGACATAAAATCTATTCAAAAACTCTCTTCGGAAAGATATGTGATTCCATGGCCTTTTTTGGTATTGAAAATACATGGAGATCTATCTAGATATGAGAGATCTATATGTGTAATAATGCCAAAGGTATTTGTAAATAACGGAAATAGTTGTTTCTTCTAACACTTTTCACACAACTAGCTTGTTGCAATTGAGCATAAGTAGTTTATGATTTCTTACAGAATCCCCACAATTCATGATGTGAATATAAATGTCACATCTAGTGTCCTATTTTGACTTGAAAAATTCACATTTGAATGCTCCATATTGAAACATTACCCATTTACCTACTACCAATGTAATGTTACCTTAGTTTTCCACAACATGACAATTTAGCATAATATTCCAACCTTTACAGTAACATTCACAGTAGTGGAAAATTTGACAAACATTTTGCGGTCGTGAAAAATTTGCATCATATAGATACACATCATAGTGCTTCAAAATAATGAGTTTTATGAATATAGAATGTTCAAATGGTGGTTTCAACTACAAAATTAAAAATTAAAAATTCTTGATTTTTATGTCTATTGTATTCTAAGCAAGCATGGAAAATGTCCTCATATAATATTTTATAATGATGGAGTAAATCTAACTGACTGACCCTATTTTTTAGTTCTTAAATTCAAATATTAAATCTTCTCCACCTAGTATGTTGAGGCCCCTCCATATGTCCCTATCTCAAAATGGTCCTACGAAATGTGAAAGTGAAACACATTTTTCCTTCTAACAATTGAAAATATGGAAGATGGTCCATATGTTCTTATTTATAATGAAGAAAAATTTCATTCAGATTCCCTAAAATTTTTCCAAACCCCTATACTTATCCTCCCTCAATACCCTTATATATCTTGCGATTACATCATCTAATGTTTTGATCCATTGAGTTTAACTTCTTGAATACATCTCCCTTTAGTGTCTCCATTTCACTACACACAAACGATTGCAAATAGGTAAAACTATGATTCCTAAAACTTATCAAGTGATCATATCCATGAATATATATGCACAATTAAAATAATAACCTACCATTCATCCAAAACATCAAATTCAATTCAATATTTCTCCTTATATATTAACTATTATGTCTTTAAACTCTTAATTAACTATTTATTATAAGGTTTTTAAATAAATAAGTGTTTCTTTGATTTTCTAATTGTAGGGAAAAAATTTAGATTGAAAATTAGGAAATATATATAAATTGGGAAAATTATAAATTAAAAAAAAAGAATTTATTTCTAATATGTATTTATTTTGAAAATTTAACAAATTAAGTACATTTTATAAGAAAATTAAGAAATTGTGTTTATGAAAATATTGTAGGTTGGTGATTTTTCAAAAAAAAATTGATTTGAATCTAAAATTTATCAATTATTATCCACTAGGAGAATAATATCAGCTAAACAATATATTAGTTTATTCCAGATATCTACAATACATATATGAATTTACTTTTCATAAAATAACTATGATTATCACACTCCTTATACATTCACATAACCAAACAATGAACCCAAAATTATTAACCTTTATTTTTAAACTCATATGAATATTGGATTAATAATTGGAATGTGTATGATATCTCTTAAATCATTGCCTCATCCTTTAATATCACTCAACACTATAAGGAAGAAAACATTATTCTCTTATAAATTAAAAAATTGTCCATATACTGAAACCAAAAAAAGGAAGTACTTCACTTTACATTTCTCACTAGATGTATCACTAGGAAGTGATAAATAAAATATGTACAAACTATAATCTATTCCCAATTGAGATGAGTGGTTGTTATAATTCACCCAATTACCTTTGTAAGAAAAGCACATATCCATAAGAGGGTACTAAGAATTTTAATACTCTTCATACCGCTCAACATAGTTAAACATACTACAAACAACTATCAAAATCTGAAATCCCAAAAGAATCCCATTCACACTCCTTTCTTCACTAATGATAATACTAGTGATCAAGTGTGGCAGTGGACACATAAGAGATGAAGTAAAATTTTATTTTGACATAATAATAAACGAAATAACTAATTTTTTTAAAACTCAAGAATTCCTCAAAGTAATTTCATAAGGCATAGATTACAATACGATATGTTAGGATGTTACTCTATTCCATGTAGCTCCATTGGGGATATTTTTTGCACCAGTTGGGTGAATGAAAAAGTAACCAAATATTGATAGTTAGTTTAGTTTTGTATCTTGACTTCATTGTAATAAATAGTGGCTCTACTTTATAGTTTTTGAATATTTTAGAATGCTTTCCAAATAAGGTTAGTTATAGGATGTAAGTTGGTCATACAATTACATGCTTTCATTGTGAGAGGATGATGATTTAAAGACTTAGTTTTTAGAGGCCAAATATTTTTTTGTTGATTAGTTAATTAGGATATTTTTTAAGTTAATACAAAAACCAAAGTGTTGTGTTTTTCATCCAAAATGGTTTTCCCAAGGCAAACATTGTGTTAGTATTTTCTTGTGCACTTTTATTGATGTTAGATATACTATTATATACTTATTATGATTTAGTTTATTTCTTACATGAGCTTAATAACCAACATATGGTATTAGAGGCATGGTTACAAACTTGGTGGGTTCTATATTTTATTTCTTTAAATGGTATGTGGTAAAATGTCTAATATGGATGGAAGCATAATAATTGATATTTATAAGCTTAATTGAAAAAATGAGATGTAGAAACTAAATTTGGAAGATCTTTTGAAAAAAAATATTAGTGTATTGTTGTGACACAAATGGATTATGGAAATTTGAAATGGGATGAGTGGGATAAGATTTATAGGAAATCCTAGAGTACTATCAATTTTTTGTTTTTGAATTTATTTTATTGAGTGTTTCTGATGAGAAAACAAAAAAGGAGTTGTTGGATAATATAGTAACACTATATTGGGAACAATATTTGGCGAAAAATAATGTTATAAGGAAGAAGGAAGGTAATAGTTTAGAAAAAAAAATCTATTTCACAAACCTTCAACTTTTTTAAATTAGCATTTGGAAATTTGGAGGAGTAGTGCACAATATTGTTTTTCCTAAATTATCATGATGAAAAGTAATTTTCTATGTATTTTTAGCTATGGTTTATAATAAATTCCATAGTTATGAATGTATATTTCCACTACCTCAAAACTCAAACTACGAACAATTGCTAATATATATACTAGATATAAGGCTATGATTATCTAAGGATGTTGATATATCTCGCATAAGTGTAATAAATTCCCATCTTTCTATGTAATAGTCATACATCTACATAACAATCGTGCATATGTAATTGAGCTACAATTATTTTAAATGGATGCTTATTTTACAATGGTCTAAGTACAAAATATCCAAAAAACTTCAAATTCATATTCATTTGAAAATATAGAAGTCACTTCTATATTTTTGTAACCATTTACAACTAGCCGTAGGTGTTTCCCAAATGTTCCAAATGATTCTAGGGCTACTAGTGGTCACTGAAATAAGATGTGATGACTTCTGATGATAATGGCAAGGTGTTGGTCAAGTCATAATAAAATGAACCTATTATTATCTAGATACAAAAATGCCAACACAATCAACATCCAAAACAAATACATGTAGTAAATGGTTAAGTATATTTTTTATTTAATTGTAGTTTCATATTGAGGTTGAATAATAATATGAAAACCATTTTTCATGCAGAACCCACTAATAGAGATATTTCACATGAAATAATTAACCATGATAAAATGTCACCACTTCAAAATATAATTAATGATGGCATGCCTCCAGTATAGGAAAATCCTTATTAGGTGTTTCCACTCAATGAAAACCTTTATTATGAGATGAAACTAGTAGAAGACATTTCTACTTCTCATCAAACACCAACTTTATATAGAAATTAAACTCACAAATTTTTGTCAAGGAATAATATACTAGAGGAAATTATAGATGATGAGATTAAAACAATATAATAGAGATATAGTCACCAAACACTAAATTCAGATGAAAATACTTAGAAATATGAGTGAAGAAAGAAAATAAAATAGACAATTGGAAGGTATTTTAAGTTACATTGGGTAGCTAAATAACCATTCAATGAACTAGTAGATTCATAACATGATAATGATACCCAAAAATAAATTTATATGTGTAATAAGTAATTACAAATGTGGAATTAAACATAAAATGAAAATCATGGTGGACACAATTGATAAGAATTTTGGAAAAATATACTTGTTAGTTAAGAAAAAACAATTGGAAAACAAAATAATGTTAGAGATGGAAAAATGAAAAAGAATTTAAGCATGTAAGATATGCAACAATTTGTTTCAAATACATGAGTTTCAACTTGGTATGTATTCCAAATAGTAATTCTAATAATGGTTATATATTTGAGTTCATTATTATCAAATAATTTTAGTATCTTTTTTTTAATTTTCTGTTATGTTATATATTTTGACATTGAGTTCTATATATAAGAAAATATAAAAACACCATCGAATTTACAAACATAGTATAAATATTGTTTTCGATAGGTAAATAAGGATTTTAGGGCACCTTTCTCCTTGATTAATAATTTTCAAATATTTCATTACATCCTTTGAAATACTAAGTAGCAAAAATTTATATACAGCCCATTACATGGTATTTATACTCAATGGTATATTGTATCTTAATATATCTAGAAATTCATTTTTGGAGGGTAAACAGACCAGTAATTGTTATCCAAAATTCCCCCCCCCAAGGTACTTTTGATAACATACATCAGATTGTCAGTCCCGAGCAAGTAGAATGATTCAAGGCCTGAAATCATGTTTTGGGGGTCCCCTCGGTTTCTTTCTAACCCTCCTGTCCAAGAAGAAAACCTAACGTTTTAAAAGTATGTGAAAAAGTTGCAAAGAGCCAGGCTTGAGGCCGAAATACAGAGAAAATTGACTAAGGCAGCACTAGGGACAGTTGGGACGTCAGGGCCTGAATCAGCCGAAAAACCACCAGACGGTCCGCGCAGCAAAGGGACATCCGGGCCAAAGGTACGCGAGGGACGCGAAAAGGCGAAATAGCCGAAAAGAGACAAGGAGGCCCACGAACGAATCAGAACAAGACACGTGTCCTAAGGAGCAGGCGAGTTCAGAGCTCAGGGAGAGTTTTGGAAACTTAGAAAAGTTTTGGCAAAAAACTAAAAGGTAAAGGTTTTCCCCGCGCCCCTGTCGACGAACCAAATGATGCCATGTGTCCCAAGTGGCGGGGCACGGGGGGGGAAATGAAATTTTTTCCAAAGTGTAAGAAAAGTCAAAATTTTCAAGGAAAACCCATGGAAAGGGGAGAAGAGAGAATTACACAGCCAATCAGAGCCTGACAACGTGTCATCCAAGTGGCAGAGCGCGGGAAAAATTCAAATATTTTCCCGCCGATCCGTTTTGGCCTGTTTTTGCCCTAAATATTCAGATCGCCATAACTTTCGATCCAGAGCTCGGATTTTCACGTTCTTTATATCAATGGAAAGCTAGAGAAATTCTATACATGATTCCTGGGTCAATCTTGAATTTTGGTTCATTTTGGAGTGAGAAAATTAAGAAACACCTCTGGCACATAATAATAGACAGAAGTGACGTTTCAACAACCAGCTTTAATACAACAGACAGTTCACCGTTTCTACTAGACAGTCCGCCATTTTGTCAGGATTCACTGCTTCTGCCATAATGAGATGAGTTAAATGTAACCTAGAAGTGTTTGGGGTAGATCTGGATTTCCTCTCTCTTCCCTCTCTCATTCTTCCTATAAATTGTAAGGAGGGGCTTCTTTCTAAAGGTCAAACATTCCTATTTTGCCCCTCCCTTCTTCTCTTTGGCAGGTGAATTTGTGGGGTTCGAACCTGCCATTTAAAACTATAATGCAACTTTGCCTCTTGGGATTTTGTAGTGTATTGTATCGATCTTTGGCGTAAGTAATGCATGTCTGTGGATGATTCTCAACCCTCTCTGTGTTCATTTGCATCCTCCTGATCTTTCACTGCAACTTTTGTTATCTGTGCATGATCTCACATCACGTTTGAATGGTTTGTGTTTATTGGCAAGATAGATGTTCTTCATTCCTCGGTGCATCACCTTTGTTAGCTTAGGTTTATTTTTATGAATCTTCTTACCCTGTCTCCTCGGCAAGATTAGATTAGGTTTTGAGTAAACCCTCTGCATTTTTCGTGTGCATCTGAACAGAGGAATAGGAAGCAACCTTCTCTAGAGAATCCTTTCTCATCTTTATAAGTCCCACACTTAGAGAAAGGATTCCATGTTGTGCAATCACACTGGATGCTAGAGTGATCAAACTAGAAATCTGATCAACATCCAGGGGTGCTGTGAATTTGCATCAACAGTTTTGGCATGCCCGGTGGGACACTAGAGGTCTCATTTTTATCGCAGCAAAGTTGATGTGCATCTACTGTAATTTTCTTGCTTGAAAAGATCTATTATTTGCATATCTGGTGACTCCAAGGGAAAGAATCAACTGGTTTCAGCAGTGCAGGCTTGAAAACTCATGAGAAGAGTCACCATGAGGTCAAGAGTTGGAGAAGAAGAAGTGTTGTTTGAATACCTACAATTATCTCCAAGAAGAAGGCAAAGAGGAAGAAGGATTCAAAGGTCTCCATCTCCACCAAACAGAACTCTCTCAACTCCTCCACCTAGTAGGCCTTTCATTCAGTCAACAAGGGTTTTAAGACCAATTAGAATGGTACAAAACAACCCCTATGTCAACTTCACATGAAGCAGCCCACTTGCCCTCAATGCACAACATCAAATTCCTATTGCAGCCTTGAAGAACATTCCATACTTCACTGGAGAAAATTAGATTACTCCAGGTGATCATGTTAAAGATATTTCTAACCTTTGTGCAATCCATGAAATCAATGAGATGCAAGTGGCTGTCAAGTTACTGGCATCTTCATTCAAGGGTAAAGCATTGCAATGGTTTAGGATCCTTGGAGTTGGTTCTTTCACAAATTGGAATCAGCTGTGTATAGCACTTCATGAGCAATTTGGAGAAAACGGAGACAACTTGTCTCGTTTGGAGCAGCTGACAACCATCAAGAGAGCTCCCAATGAACAACTGACCGATTTCAACTTCAGATTTCAAAAGACTTGGGAGAGAATTCCAGTGGCAGTTAGGCCAACAACAGAAGGTGCTTTTCTCTACTATCTCAAAGCTCTAAACTCTGATATTTCTATGTTGATTCAGTCCATGGGAGGCATAACTATCCCTATGGCTTATAGCATTGCCATTAGGGCTGAAAATTGTTTGATCCAAGATGACAAACTTGCCCCTAGACCTCCCATGCCATTGTTTCCGAGTTTAGAGAGTCCAAACACCAATAAAGCACCTAATTTGGCTCCTTCTCCCACTCCTAGAAATCAGAGTTCAAATGAAGCTTCCACTTCATCTCCAAGTGCCCCAAATGAGCTTCAAGAAGTCATGAAGCAATTGCAAAACCTAGGCAACGAGCTGATTACTCTCAAAAGGCAGCAGGCCTAAGGTTTTAGACCTTCTTATCAACCCCAAGCTCAGCCTAATAGGCAGCCATACCAACCACAAAGGCCTCCTAATCCAGCTGCAAATATAAATCAAACAAGGCCTCCTGCCAATAGACCATTTCAGCCCTATAATCCAAATTCCATATCTGCCTCTAAGGCATTGGTGCCAACACAAGAAAACATTGCCCAGGAGTATGATTGGTGTTTTCCATGCAATGAGCCTCATAACCAATCCATGTGCTTCAATGGTGCTTTGAATCAAGCATTAATGGTGACAACTACTGGTGTGGAGGGTGAGGGCAGTCAAGGAAACAACCAACAACAAGAAACATTCCAACAGCAATCAGCCCCAAAGGACACCACATTGGTAAATTGGCAAGCAGAGGATTTTTGTGGCATGAACCAGGTAGTTTCTCAAGGTGTTGCAGCCAACACAAGGTCAAAAAGAAGGAATTTGGGTGAAGAACAGCCATTAACCCCAACCAATCCAAAACCTTCCATGGCTCCACAAATGGTTGGCAAGCAAAGTCCAATTTCAAATGCACAAGGGCAGCCAAGGACAGCCCCTAGGCCAACTCAAATACCAGTTGTTGCTACCCACGTACAACGAGTGAATGTGCAAACCAAGGGACAACAAAGAGATCCTTCATCACCATTCAGTATCATTGATCAGATGAAGAAGACAAACGTCAATATATCAATGTGGGAATCCCTATCCATCCCAAGCCAAAGAGATCTGTTGCAAGCTGCCATGAAGGACTAGCCAACTTCGAATCAGCAAGTTTAGATGCAAGACAAAGTGCTCACAAATGCTGCCCAGCCTGAGGGAAATCATGGAGGACATCAAGGTAAAATGTTGAAGCCCCCCCTTTCTATGTTTCATTAATCATTGGAAATCAGCTAGTACACAATTGCATGATAGAATCCGGGGCAAGTAGCTCAGTGATGCTTAAACAAATAGCTGATTAGCTAGGGCTCCAGTATGAAACGATATCCAAAGGGGTAGTGCAGCTAGATGGGACAGCAATAGCAACAGTTGAAGTGATTAAAAACCTGAGCCTTACCTTGCATGCATGTCCAAATGTTGTTGTTTTACAAGATGTATCGGTTATAGACCTTCCACCACTCTTTGCCCTATGTTTGTCAAGAAATTTCACAGCCAAAATTGGAGGCTATCTTTCTACTGATTGGTCACACATGTTGTTCAGAATGAGGTATGGAACCAAAGCTACAATCAAGTCAAAACCTATTGCAAACTTCCATATTGAGCCTTACACTCCAAGTCAGATTAATGCCAATTGCTCAGCATTTGATCAAGAAGATCACCCAAGCACTGATGAAGTTGACACTAAGGTTGGGAGCATCCTAGATCTAACTCTTGATGAATGGGTAAGCAAGGTGCATGCTTTTGATCCTTATCAAGAAATAGAAGAATCTGAGCTGGGATTCTATTGTATACATGAATAAAATCAACCTATTCCTAGCATCACCAAGTCGAACCACAAGGATGACAATGAGGTATGGCAGCTGTTTTTTGATGGATCAAGGAGTAGACAAGGTGCAGGAGGTGGAGCCGTGGTTATTTCACCTCAAGGAGTAAAATACTATTCAGCTTTTAGATTTTAGTTTGCATGCTCCAATAACACTGCCAAATATGAAGCCTTGGTGCAAGGGATACATTGGGAAATCAAGAAGAAAATAAAGAACTTGCAAGTCTTTGGGGAAAGTGAAGTGATTGTAAATCAGGTCAAGGGACAGCATGCTGCCAAGAATGATCTACTCAAGTGTTACAAGAACAGGGTGTGGGACCTCATGGAAGATTTTGAAGGTTTTGGCATCAAATCCATTCTAGGAAAGAGAATCAAGCTGCTGACAGGCTTGCAGCAGTAGGGGCAGCCTTTGACATTGTGGAAAGTATTCAACAAGACAAGGTATAGCCAAACATCCACGTGATCGTGAGGCCTTCAGTGCCAGATAACAATGTCAGTTGGCAAGTGTTTGAGAATGACCAGAAAATCATCCATTTCTTGCAAGAAGAAGCTGAGTTCTTAGCTAAGAATCAAGAAAAGTTGGAACAACAGTATGGTGACCAGGTGGTACAACTGAGAACTAACAAGCTGTCCAAGGGAATTATCACTTTGCAGTCCATTTTTAATCCCAATGATCAGTTTAGAAAGGAGAAAGCAAACATTCAAGTCAAGAGAGAGGATTCAGTATCCATCTTGGTAGAAGAGAACAAACCATTGCAAATTGGAAGGATGACAACTGAAAAAGAAAGGTATGATTTCATACAACTATGTCAAGAGTTCCCTGACGTGTTTGCTTGGAGCTATGAAGACTTGAAAGGTTTTAATACCAACTTAGCTCAGCATACCATCGAATTGGATCCAAATACTAAGCCTGTCAAGCAGAAACAAAGACCAGTCAATCCACACATGGAGCCTCTCATGAGGAAAGAATTGGACAAGCTGATTGAGTCAAGAATCATATTCCCAATCAAGCATTCTAGTTGGGTTGCCAACTTAGTTCCAGTCAGAAAGAAGAGTGGAGAGATCAGATTGTGTGTTGACTTTAGAGACTTGAATAGAGCCTCTCTCAAGGACCAGTACCCACTCCCTTCCATGGAGCAAATATTGCAGGTTGTAGCTGGTTCAGATAGGTTTTCATTGCTAGATGGATATTCAGGCTACAATCAGATTATGGTAAAGGAGGAAGACCAGTTCAAGATGGCTTTCACCACCAAATGGGGCACATATGCCTACAATAAGATGCCATTTGGCCTATCAAAATGTTGGAGCCACTTTCCAAAGGGCAATGGATATGGCATTCAAGGGGTTGATCAATAAAATAGTTCTGATATATCTTGATGACATCACTGTATTCTCCAAAAATGCAGTGGATCACCTTTTTCATCTGAGGCAGGTATTTCAGAGGTGTAGAAGATTTGGGGTATCATTGAATCCCAAAAAATGCATATTCCTGGCTCATGAGGGAAAACTTCTAGGCCATATTGTTTCAAAAGAGGGATTGACGATTGACCCAGAAAGAGTTGAAGCAATTCGAGCGTTGCCATTGCCAAGTCACAAGAAGGCCCTTCAAAGCTTCTTGGGAAGGATCAATTTTGTCCGCAGGTTTGTTCCAAACTTTGCAACTCTCGTAAAGCCAATAACGCTAATGTTAAAAAAGAGCATGGCATTTAAGTGGACATCTGAAGGCAAGGCAAGTTTTGAGGCAATAAAAGAGGCTATATCTCAAGCTCCCACTCTCGTCAATCCAGACTTCTCCAAGGGTTTCATGTTATACGCCTTTGGTGGTGGAGACACAATTTCTGCAATCCTGGCATAACAAAACAAAGAAGGATTAGAACAACCAGTTGCTTTCTTCATTCAAGGCTTGGAGGAATACGAAACTAGGTACTCTTTCATTGAAAAGCATGTACTTGTAGTGATCAGGAGTTTAAATAAATTCAAGCACCTAGTCTCAAACAACAAGATCCAATTATTGGTCTCTAATGCGGGAGTCAAGGACTTCCTCCTAAACAAGGATCTAAATGAGAAATGTGCAGGATGGATAACCCATGTCATGGAATATGACATAGAGATTAAGGTCACCAAACTAGTATGTGGGAAGGGACTATGCGAACAACTAGCCTTGAGTCAGTAAGTTGAAGCAGGTAATGGGAGAGAGGCTGTCTTGGTACTACAGGATGGTAAAGAATAGGAAAATGATGATGTGCCCACTCCCTGTTGGACTCAGAATATGATCCACTTCCTACAGACAGGCTTATGCCCTCCAGAAATGAGCAAAGCAAAGAGGAGATACTTTAGATTACAAGCCATTCCATATGTGCTTGTTGATGGTGTTTTGTTTAAGAAAGACATCAATGGAGTTCTACTGAGGTGCATTGGGACAGGTCAAATTGAGAGGGTGTTATGAGATTTTCACGATGGAGATTCCAGAGGACATTTCACCCCACGAGTAACATCTCTCAAGATAATGAAGGCAAGGTATTATTGGCCCACAGTGTTCAATGACTGTTATACATGGATAAGAAAGTGCAAGAAATGTGCACTTCTCACGGGAAAAGAAAGACTAGCAGCGCTTCCATTGCACCCAATCTTGGTTGACCAACCATTTATGCAATGGGGATTGGACTTCGTCGGGGTCATCAACCCAAACTCAAGCCAAGGCCACAAGTGGATTCTCATGGCGACGGACTATTTCACCAAGTGGACCGAAGTAGTAGCGCTCAAAGAGGCAAGTGAGTCTAACATACTAGACTTTTATGAAGAAATAGTGACCAGGTTCGGTGTGCCGGCCACTATCATATCAGATAATGCATTAGCATTCATAGGTTCCAAGATTAAAGAATGGGCTGTCAAGAATGGAATCTATTTGAGCACCTCTTCAAATTATTACCCACAGGGTAATGGATAGGCAGAGTCCACGAACAAAAAGTTGCTAAGGATCATCAGAAGAACTCTGGATGAAAACCAAAGGACATGGCATACCAAGCTAAAATCAGCATTATGGGCTGACAGGATAACACCAAAGAGGTCTACAGGTAGTTCTCCCTACAAATTGGTCTATGGGAAAGAGGCAGTATTGCCTATATCATTAGAATTTCCAGCATTGGAGCTCATGAAGCAGTTGGAGTTGTCTGAGTTCAAACCAATGGAGGCCAGGTACGCAGAGTTGATGGAATTGGAAGAAATAAGAGAACATGCAATTCTAATGATTGAAAAGGATCAGACCTTAGTAAAAAGATGGTTTGACAAGAAGGCAGGAGCAAGGACCTTCCAGGAGGGGGACCTAGTTCTGAAATGGGATGCATATCGGGTGAAACCTGGAAGGCATTCCAAGTTTGATGCCATTTGGAGCGGCCCCTACATGGTCACGAGGTGTAAAAGTAGTAATGCCTTTCAATTGTCTGCATTGGATGGAGAAGAACTCCTGATTCCAGTTAACAGAATCTATCTTAAACATTGCTACTAAAAAGGAAAAGGTTTACCCTTGTAAATATTAGCCTAGATTTCAGTTCCTCTAAGTGCGTATGCACATTGTCTTATTGTAGTTAGGTTTCTTTTTCCCTAAGTGCTTTGGCACAGGTTTTGTCGCTCTCAGGTTGAATTTCTACAGTTCAGAGTGCTCTCGAAGAATGAGTTGCGGTATCAGGATCGGGATCAGAGATCAAGTTGGCTTCAGGTTATTACTCCATGCCCAATGGATTGTTAAAAGGCCACTGATCTTCTACCTAGTAGGTAGGTGACCCCGCTGAGTCGCCAAACTGTTATCCAAAATTCCCCCCCAAGGTAATTTTTATAACATGCATCAGATTGTCAGTCCCAAGCAAGTAGAATGATTCAAGGCCTGAAATCATGTTTGGGGGTCCCCTCAGTTTCTTTCTAACCCTCCTGTCCAAGAAGAAAACCCAACATTTTAAAAGTATGTGAAAAAGTTGCAAAGAGCCAGGCTTGAGGCCGAAATACAAAGAAAATCAACTAAGGCAGCACTAGGGACAGTTGGGACGTCGAGGCCCGAATCGGCCGAAAAACTGCCAGACGGTCCATGCAACAAAGGGACATCCGGGCCAAAGGTATGCGAGGGACGCGCGGGACACGAAAAGGTGAAATAGCTGAAAAGTGACAAGGAGGCCCGCGGACGAATCAAAACAGGACACGTGTCCTAAGGAGTAGGC
Source organism: Taxus chinensis (assembly GCA_019776745.2). Classification (NCBI taxonomy): domain Eukaryota; kingdom Viridiplantae; phylum Streptophyta; class Pinopsida; order Cupressales; family Taxaceae; genus Taxus; species Taxus chinensis. The sequence continues at coordinate 742,362,195 of CM034149.1, forward strand.
GAGTTCGGAGCTCGGGGAGAGTTTTGGAAACTTAACAAAGTTTTGGCAAAAAACTAAAAGGTAAAGGTTTTCCTCGTGCCCCTGTCGATGAACCAAATGATGCCACATGTCCCAAGTGGCGGGGCGCTGGGGGGAAAATGAAATTTTTTCCAAAGTGTAAGAAAAGTCAAAATTTTCAAGGAAAACCTGCGGAAAGGGGAGAAGAGAGAATTACACAGCCAATCAGAGCCTGACACGTGTCATCCAAGTGACAGAGTGCGGGAAAAATTCAAATATTTTCCCGCCAATCCATTTTGGTCTGTTTTTTCCCCAAATCTTCAGATCGCCATAATGTTCGATCCAGAGCTCGGATTTTCACGTTCTTTATATCAATGGAAAGCTGGAGAAATTATCTACATGATTCCTAGGTCAATCTTGAATTTTGGTTCAGTTCGGAGTGAGAAAATTGAGAAACACCTCTAGCACGTAATAATAGACAGAAGTGACATTTCAACAACCAGCTTTAATACAACAGACAGTTCGTTGTTTCTGCTAGACAGTCCGCCATTTTTCCAGGATTCATCACTTCTGCCATAATGAGATGAGTTAAATACAACCTATAAGTGGTTGGGGTAGATCTTTATTTCCTCTCTCTTCCCTCTCTCATTCTTCCTATAAATTGTAAGGAGGGGCTTCTTTCTAAAGGTCAAACATTCCTGTTTTGCCCCTCCCTTCTTCTCTTTGGTAGGCGAATTTGTGGGGTTCGAACCTCCCATTTAAAACTGTAATGCAAATTTGCCTCTTGGCATTTTTTAGTGTATTTTATCGATCTTTGGAGCAATTAATGCATGTCTATGGATGATTCTCAACCCTCTCTGTGTTCATTTGCATCCTCCTGATCTTTCACTACAACTTTTGTTATATGTGCATGATCTTGCATCACATTTGAATGGTTTGTGTTTATTGGAAAGACAGATGTTCTTCATTCCTCGGTGGATCACCTCTGTTAGCTTAGGTTTATTTTTATGCATCTTCTTACCCTATCTCCTCGGCAAGATTAGATTAGGTTTTGAGTAAACCCTCTGCATTTTTCGTGTGCATCTGAACAGAGGAATAGGAACCAACCTTCTCTGGAGAATCGTTTCTCATCTTTACAAGTCCCACACTTGGAGAAAGGATTCCATGTTGTGCAATCACACTGGATGCTAGATTGATCAAACTAGAAATCTGATCAGCATCCAGGGGTGCTGTGAATTTGCATCAACAGTAATATCTTTATCAAAAAAATTAAATCCTTCATTTCCATATTTTTTAGTAGGTTTTTTTGCTATATTTTTTTCAGTTCATCTATGTGGGAGATTTTGAGATTCTCTCCATCTTGTGAAATTGGAGACTTCAACACATCCAAGTTAGTTAGTGGTACTTTGATGACATCCCTAGAATCATGATTGAACACTTTATTGAATAAATTTAGAAGAGTAGAAAAGTGATCCTACAAAGTATTGAAATTAGTGACACTTATGACTCCATATGACAGAGCCCTATAAGGTGTTAAAAGTGACATGGCATGTCCAATTAAATCCAAACTTTCAAGAAGTAGATCCAAGTTTAACCTATGATTATACCTGGTGAATATAATCCTTATTTCCATAACAACCTCTTGGTTAAGATTTACTTTAAGAAGGTTGTCAACGAAGATTGTAGCTATTTCAAAATTGAACAAGGGTGGCTTCAAATATTGATATAATTTGAACTTAGAATGGCCATAATGGCATCTTAAACATGTTGAGTTTGGGATTTAACGTTATATTAATCCTCTTGTTCATGATGGCTTTGTGAAAATACATCTCTTTATGCTTTCTATGAAGATAAAACCATGGATACGAAAATGATGCTATGCAAATTTTTGGAAAAAATTGGGGGTATATGGTACTCGACATTTATATATAGATAGAGAGGGAGGGGAGAAATGTGAATGCATACCAAATAATTTTGAGAAAAGTGTGAAAATACGTGTATTGTTCATACTTATAAACTAACGAGGACACATGGCTACCTTTGGTTGGGAAATTACGTACATGTGGCATACAATGAATCGGTTTCATATACATCTAGCTAGTTGCATTTACATCCATCCAGTTGCATTAGAAACTAGTTGGGTACATTTGAATTCAGTCATTTGTAATTTCTTCCTTCTAATTGTAGTAGGTTATAAATCACTAATGCCCACCTTTTCTCCAAATGTGCGCAGAGTTAGAGACGAGTGTCTTTGACTGTATATATGTCTTTTGTCACATTTTACTTATTTTTTATTATTCACATTTTGGATTCACCTGCATAACTATACAACATTTTTTTCTTTTCGCCATGAGTTTGAAACACATTTTCATAGATTCACTATAAAATCCAAGGGGGATTTTAGTAAGGGATCTTAAAATTTTCCCTGGAATAAGGTGTGTTATTTTTGGATGAATGAAATTGGATTGGTTGCAAATCGTCTAAATGAATTTAATTTTGTCATAAGTTAGTGTCTAAATATGTGAAGATGCATGATGAGGAGAAATATATTATTTTTCTTTGTTCTTTTCCAAACTCTTGTGAACATTCATTGATGGCTATTTAACGTACAACAAAAACATTTAATCTTGAGAAAATTGTTACTTTTTATTGTTTAAAGATACAAGGAGGAATTCCTGTGATGACTATCATTCAAAAAATGATTTTTATGTTCAAGGGAGATAAAAAGATAGAGGAAAGAAGAAACAATAAGAGGATAAAATGTCCAATTCTAAAACTAGACCTAATACTCCATATCTAAGTGTAAATAAGTGCTGAAATTGTGGTAAAATAGGCAAATTTAAGAGGGTTTGTAGAAGTAATTATGAACAAGGGAAACCAAATATTTATGTGTGTTATGAAGATGGAGGTGGAAACATGGATAAAGGTGGATATTCATATATTGTTTCATTGAGTGTACATGCATGTGTTAATATATGGTTAATTTATTGTGGAATAAATTTATTAATATGAGGTGTGTGACGGAAGAAAATTAATTTTGGGTGATAATTCGACCTACAAGATTATGGGGAAAGGGAAAGTGAAGTTGAAGTTTAGAGATAGGAGGAATAAGAATACCATGGGAATTTTGCATATTGCAAGCATTACAAGAAATATGATATTAGTAAACAAGATGAATGTTAGGGTATAAGTCTCAATAAGTGACAAATGGATGTTAAATGAACTAAGAAAAATAGTTCTATAAAGGAGAGTGCATACAAGAACATTGATAGTAGTTTCTAGAATGTTGTTCTTATTTGTAATCATATTTTAGAATTGTGTGTTTGTTAAGCACAAGATGATAGTGAATGTTGGATCCCCATATGGATAACATTGTTTGGTTGTGGATTTTGATCCTATCATCATTGCATGAGGGGAAGTATATGCATAACATTTTTTGGTTGTGGATGTTGAGCCTATCATCATTTCATGAGGGGAATTTTATGGATAACATTGTTTGGTTGTGGATATTTAGCCTATCATCATTGCATGAGGGTAAGTATTTTATTTTCTGATCATTCTTGATGAACATATTTGATTATGGACGCATATCCCATGGGTTTTTTCTATTTTTCTCTTTCAAGCATGTTTTTTCTATAATATTTGTGTCACATTGAACTTGATTCAATACCTCTTATAGGTGTGTGTATGGATTGGTATTTAAAAGTTTCTATTTGTCTAGTAGGCATGGGCCATCATTGATACAACATTGAACATGATTTAATCATTGGAGGATATTTCACAAGTTCGAGGAAGAAATATATTTTTCAAAGAAAATTTTTATTTATTATATAGAATTTAAGTCCTCCCATTTAGTGCTTCATGATAAGATGCATTTTCAAACCATAAGAATTTGTATATATGTGTGGTTCCTTTAAGATTCCATTCATATCTTCCAAAGAAAAGAAAATTTATTACAAGATAAAATTTTCATTAAAATGCAATAGAAAATAAGGAAAGTGTATCAAATACACTAATCGTGGTGGTCCCGTACATGTTTCTCAAAGAATTCCTCACAATATATTGTGAATATTTGAAGCAAGTAGAAACATTGGAATATACATTGGTGTAAAACAAAAAATACAAGATTCAGGTTCACAATTTATGTATGTAAAACTTGAAATCAGATGTGGTTATATGGGTGTAGTCATTTTTATGCCCTTAGAACAACAGTCTAATCCCATGCGCATTAGCATATCACCCATTAGGTGTTGGGTGCTCACCTAAGGCATGTGTAAGCATCGATCCCCTCCTTTATATGAGTCTTGTGAGAATACATTGATCAATAACATAAACTTAAATGCAAAAATGTAAAGAACCATGCATTCATTCTGAGAGCTTAAGGTGAGGTATTATATTAATATACTCATTAAGATAACCAAATAAGCAAATATTATCCATACTAGAAAGGAAATATACTAGGATTCACACCCATGAACAATTTATACTTAGAATAGAATCTTATATTCATATTAGTCAAAGTTCAGTAACCATATTACATTCATCAAGCCATGACAGGCCAATGTATCAATGTAGATAAGAATCATGCATCAGAAATCCTAACCATGCTTCCCATATTACAAAAATATTTTCACAGACCCATCTCTTTAGATAAGCTATTACCCCTACAATCCTCTAAATGAGAACCTCAACTCTTTGCAACCTTCTTATCATTCTTGCAGATCTTTTCCTTTCATTCTCTCTATATCCACTACCCCTTCTTCTACTCAAGAATCTCTATATATAATTGTATTTCCCACCGTAATGCCTATCCAAAGTAACAGATTAGTCACCAAGTGTCAAGGTAGTTATCTAATGGAGCATGCTTCCTCTGATCCGAGCTCTCCACTCTCTGCAATGATTTCTTTTTGGATCCTTCCATCACATGGAATATTCCTTTCTTGACCACTAAGTTACCAAGCTGACACCTTATCCACTATGCATGCATATTCAGGTCATGCTTTTCTCATGTGCTTCCTAAAATGCTAAATATGGCTAAGTCCTAAAACCCTTTGCTTTGTCGGGTGCACTCATCGTGAATTGTACTAAACCCTTCTAATACCCCTTTCCTACTTGCCTTTACCCCATGCACCCTTCTTCATATTGGTCCCACATGCCCACATGCCCTTTGGCACTTAGCCAATATTTTGAGGCCCAACATCACCCCACACTAAGTTTGTTATCCGTCCTTGGAAAGACCTTTTTTCAATGAATAAAGAATGGTGGATTATTAATAGTTGGATTAAAGAATGAAGGAATGAAGAATGAGGAAAGAAAGAATTAAAGAATGGCAGGAACACAAAAGAATTTTTTTATTGTTGAAGGAGTGGGAAATCCTGTTATCCAAAATTCACGCCGTGAGGTAAATTTTGATAACATGCATCAGATTCTTGAGTCCCGAGCAAGTAGATTGATTCAATGCCCAAAATCATGTTTTTGGGGCCCCTTTGGCTTCTCTCTAACTCTCCCATCCAAGGAAAAATCCCAACGAGTTAGAAAAAAATGAAAAAATGCAAAAAATGAAGTCACAGGCTTGTTTTAATGCATAGCGGGTATGAAGGCTGCGGGTCATATCAATGCGGATCGTACTAAGGTTTTTCATACCAAGTTCGTGGCTAAAATACAAAGGAATTAGAGAAGTCAGAAATTTTTGTCCTAGGCAGTCTACGAGACAACTGGGACGTCGAGACGCGTAGGACGCGTAAAGCCGAAATGGCCGTAGGCAATGAAAATCAGAAAAAGTGGAAGTTTTTGTTCCGCGCGGTCTGGGACAGTTGGTAAAAAAGTACGTGTGGGACACGAATCAGATGATTTTCTACAATTCATTCAATTACAAGTGGTACAGAGATTTTCATCCAGGACATTCGGGACAAAAGTATGCACAGGACGTGAATCAGTTGATTTTCTGCAAGTTAGTCAATTGCGGGTGGTGCGGAGATTTTCATCTGGGATAGTCAGGAAAAAATTACGCGTGGGACATGAAAAGGTGAAATCACCACACAAGGAGCCTAGCTAAGCCCGAATCGGTTGATGTGGAAGAATGTGTCCGGGACAGCCAGGACACGTGGGCCAGACCAAAAATAGCTGCTCGCACTTAGAAGGCCATAACTTTTGCATTTCTCAACAAAATCACACAAAATTGGTACCGTTGGAATTGTGGATCCAATATTGATGCAAAAAAATCAAAAAATTCTGGATTTTATGAGAAATATATGGGGATTTTTCATAAAACGTGGCCGGGTTCATGACAGTGTTTTATTTGGTAGTTGGGAGTGCAATTAAGAGGCATGGTCATCATTCTTTCTCTGATGCAGCACCTAGGATAGTATGGAGAGCCTTTTGCAAGTAACATACAATCATTTAACTTTATTTAATGCCTCTTACAAGTTGTTGAAGGACATATTTCAGGATTTTCATTTTCCCCTTCTCTCTCTCTTCTCATTTTCCTATAAATTGGAGTGTTGGGCTCATTATAAGGGGAGGTAGTTTTTGTAGGAAAGCTCTGCCAAAATTGCTTTGTGAAGCCAATTTGTTGCAAGCCCTTGTTGTGGACTCCTTGCATGGTGATCCAGGCCCTTATCTTGTAACATATTGAACTGTGCATATCATTAAGCAATAAAATATAAGTTTGTGGATGCATCTTCCCCTGCTGTGTTTTCTTGCATTCTTCTTGCCCCTTTAACCTTGATTACAATTTTATTTTGTCTATCTTTATGCTCTTGCAAGGATCTATTATTATTGTGCATGTATGAAACATTATTGTGAATGCATTTTCATATTGTGGAGAAATGTTATCACCCCTTCTAGTATGCACTTTACTCCTAGTTTTCACACATTGGAAGAATACTCTCACACCCTCCTTTTCTGGTGTATTACTGCTTTAGTGTAGGCTTTAATTTTATGAATTCTCTGTCCTTGGTCCCTTGGGAAGTTATATTAGAACAGTTAGTTTACCCTACATTAGAGTAGATCATGGCAGGTGGTTTAGGAAGAACCAGCTTTCTTTGGAGGTCTATCTTAAGTAGCAAGTACCAAAACTTGGAGATAGTACCCATGTTATCCAATCACACCATGAGTCCAAGTATATGCACTTGTGTAAACATAAGGGTGTTGTGATTCGATGATAACAAATCCTTTCCAATATCTACCTCGAGCTTCTCCCAAGAATCTACCTCACTCTGTGCTTGCTGACATAGGTGACCTATTAGGGTTCTCTCCTCCTCAAAACTTAGCTCCTCCACCTTGGAACTCATCGTATCAACAATTACCTCCAGTTGTTTTCCAAGGTCATTGAGTGCATCTATTCTATAGGTGATCTGGGGATATAACTCCATTCAGTTTTTTATCAAGCCCACAAGTTCTTAATAACTTCTGATTTCTTCTCTGCTTCTCTGCTCTATTCCCCTTATTTTTCTCTTGAAATTCCTTGAGATCCGCTTCATGTCTAGAAACTAAAATTCTTGCTACCATATCCCTATCAGTGCAATTATCATAAGCGGCCTCAACAAATTTCATGGTGGCATTTACATCAGTGAGGATTTTGGTATACCGAGCAATGATCTCTACCACCTTCAGTTTCTCCTCCCTTTCTTGGCACACAAGCACCTCTTCTATGGATTCTAAAGTGATTGTATGCCTCTTTATTGTGAGGATACAAGTCAAATCCTCTAGACAGTGTAAGTTTGATTTATATTTTTGCTCAGGCGATGCTAGGTCAGGATGCTTTAAGACAATAGCATCCGTAATCATCTCAATTTTACTATATACTTCATGCACCCTTGCCTTCTCTTCTTTTAGTTCACACCTTAGTTGTGTGCTGATTAGTTCTTCTTGTTTAAGATCATTTATTTTCTCGAGAAGCTCCTCCTCCTCCTTCTCCAATTCCACCTCTAGGAATTTCACCCTATCATTTCTTCCAAAATGCTTGGCCTTAACCTCAATTGAAACCTTTTTTACTACATTATAGACTTTTCCACCTAACAACTGGTGAGAATTTACCAAAAGGTTTATCCCTTTTGTATCCAACATCTTCATTAGCACCCCTTGGGTTATTTCCAACTTAGGTTCATCGATATGGGATTCAAACGCCCAAGATATCATTTTACTAGTTCGTGGGTATGCACCTTCTACGTCAAATGAGGGAATAGCCAGGATTTTTTTTATTAGAACAGTGCTTCAGAAGCATACGCGTAGAACCTTTTTTAGATCATTGATGTAACCCATTACTTTCCCTTTAGTTGTCACTATGTTCTTCCCACGTGTTCGCGAAACCTTTGGAAAGCTTACTGCTAGGCTGGGGTCACCACCCATGCTGCCATACTCTTTTCCAATTCTCTCCAATTTTATCTCGTTCAGCACTTCATCCACGCTATGCTCTACCTCATGTTCCACTAACATTTTGATAATTTATACCACGTCTCTCTCCGTGACCTCTTCTATTTTCTCCTTGGTGAGGCTTGGGGTCCTCTGATCCCTCCTGTTCACTTCTTCTCTCACCCCTTTGCCTTGAGAATCTGTTACCCCCCCTCACCATTCTTCTATTTAATCCCTTCTTCTTTTGAATCAAGTATATCATACGCGGGATGATTCTTAACTTCTTCATCTTCATCATTGTTCTTCTCATCCATGTAGGCATCCAAGCCCTCACTCTGCCCTCTTTTCCACCTTTTGTTTCTTCCTAACTAGTGATTCCATTATAGGAGACTCTTCCTTCTCTTTATCTCTAGAATGTGACTCCTTCCTTGGTGACTCTTATTGTGTGGGAGGCTTCTCTTGCTTCCGGTGTTCCCATAGATTGTGTTTTTTGCACACTTGGTGCCTTCATTTCTTACATTTCTCTCACCCTTTTCTTCAGTGAAACCTTCTTCCTTCATGTGGGGTCCTCGGGAATGGAGACATCATTCTCTAGGTGGACGCCCTTTTCAAAATTTGGCCTGATGTGCAAGTATACTCTTGTTGCAGTCCTTCTAGTAATTGACAACGTCAATGGCTTCATCATTTTCACTTCATGGGAGACATACTTATCCACATATGCATGATTATTTGGATATATGATCTTTCGACATAGGTCTCGGTGGTCTTTTTCCACTTCACTCAAGTCGAACCTTGTTTTTTTCACCTCCTTGAAATGAATGACCCCTACCTGGAAATATTGCGCGGTAAAAAAGAATAGAAATTTGCACCATGGATTCTAAGTCCCATCCGTCAGATTGAATCTTCCAATTCAAAAATGTTGATACACAAAAAATCATTCACTTCACCTACAAGCCCGGGTAGTTACTTAGGTTTCTTCCACTCTTCCCCAAATGTGTCACACATTCTCTTGTATAATTTTTCCAGGGGCACCTTGTGGGTGACTATCATGGTATCCTAGGTATACCTATCAAATATTTTTGTGGGTGAGGGGTATTTATCTATATACTTCCATATGAACTTCTCTGTCCCATCAGACACTCCAACTTCTGAGAAGATGATGGTGAGGAGAAAAATTCCAAACATTATCTTGTCCCCCTCATGCGCGTTGCTAATGATTTCATCTGCAATAAAGGTAGACAAGTTGTAGATGGTTCCTTCTCAAATCTTATGGAATACATTCAACCAAGCCTTGTTTACTTGTGTCCACCTTTCATGACTAGTCAGCTTGGTAACCAAGCATGTGGCCATCCTCATTATAGGTTCTGGGATATCTACAATATCAAAGTAGAGAAAACCCTTAATTTAGTCATATTCCTCCACAGTCTCCTTGATAGCCTCTTTATCATCCAAGTGGTCATCTATGGAGTCCCCTTCGCAAACTAGGATAGTAAACTTTGATATGAGCTAAGGGGTTATGCGCATTTTGTGGCCTAAAAAATAGAAGTGGTCTTCATGTATGCGCAACATCAACCACTGGTATAACCATTTGGGCTTTCCAAAATAGGGCAACTCATAGAGTTGTAGAAACTTGACCTTTCCCAACTTCACCTTTCCCTCATTGTTATATACAACATTCCCTTTGGTGTCCTTGTATCAGTTGGATGAACCAGTTCCAACGCCATCACTTTCTTTGTGGTACTCAAGTGAAGATTTTTGTCACTCATGGCCATCCTTCTTACGTATGATACCCATTATTTCCCTAGTAACACTCTATCTGGGTACTACATCTCTACATACCACTCCTCATTAAAACTATTTACGACATTTATTTACCCTTTCCCTTCTTCTTTGGTGAAACAGTCACCTTCTTTGGTGTCATTTTCACTTGTCCAGTTATGGCCTAAAAATATTCTTGATCCTCTTCCTTGCTCTACTTGATATTTTCACTCAACTCCGTGGAAGAATCCTTCTACTCTTGTTCCCTAGCTGTAAAACCCTAACTTGGAAAATCTCTTCGACAAGATGACGTACTCCTCTGAAACTCTCTTCTCTACACCTGTGTACTCCTTCCACTCTATTTACAGATAAACCCTAGTCATGTACTCATATCTCTATGATTATTTATTTGCAAAAATGTCTCTTTTTGGATGCCTTAGTTTACAAGTGCTCTTCAATTTCATAATTGCAAGGTAAATAATAGCATGCCCAACTTCATACTTATAGCTTTTTTCCCCTTTCCAACAATAAATGCTACACCACCTACCAACATACTTAGCATTAAATATGGATATTTCCATTAAGACTAACCTTAAGCACCCTTAACCAAGCACCCAATCTTGTGTAAAACCTTCTATAACCTTCTGGTGCGAAAAAAATTCCTTACCGACTGAAGACTCTTACGCACCCATCTATAACACCGAAGGCACTTCTTTCATTTATCTGATTTTTACCTCACTTACCTCGTGTTTTTCCTGTGCTTCTCATCCTTTGAACGTCGTATTTTTAAGCTATCTTGACACCAAAATTTCTTTTCCACCTTTTCTACGTGCTCTCCTCATGCACTTTTTATCTTTCAAGTGGGCCATTTAACACAACTTCCACTGCTAACTAATTCTTCACTTTGCACTACTTCACCCCACACTAAAACGGATGTGCGGTCCTTTGTACATACACAACCATTTTGAAAGTAATAAGTGGTTATTGGTGTACAAGGCACAAAATAGAACAAAAAGAAAGGAACAAGAAATGAGAAGGGGAAACACAAGGAAAGGAAATGTATAGAGAGAAATCCAAAGCTACTGGAAATATTACCTTTTTACAAACACAAGGAAGACTAATTTATAGTAGGATTCAACCTACTACCATTGAAATGGCTAGGTAACCTCATCCCATCTAGCGCTTGCAACTGTCAGGTGCCTGAGTCAAGGATGTACGAGATGATGTAAGGGTCCAACCAATGGAATTCAACTTCTCAAGATGGTGCAGAAACTTAGAATCATACAACAGAACCATTTTTCCAACCTCAAACTACTTATTTTTGATATGAGAATCATTTCATGCCTTTTTCCTATCCTTTTTAGTCTTCTGACTCCATCTAGTAAGTGATTTCCTTTCATCCAACTACATTAAATTGTCAATACTTTCCTCGAGTGCTTGTTCATTAAATAATCCTCCTATGTGCATTATACTCAATGATGGTAACATGAATTCAACTAGAAAAATAGCCTCCACACCAAAGACCAATTTGAAATGGTGTGGCCTTATTCAAACTTTTTTAGGTTGTCATGTATGCCCATAGAACTATCGATACCTTGTCATCCCAATCTTCTCTTTCCACATCACAATTTTTTGTCAGATTGTGATTTAGTATCTTGATAAACACTTTAGCAATTTCATTTGTTTGATGGTGATAAGAGGTAGTCTTGTGATGGGCCACCATAAATTTTCCTAATAGAATCTTGACTGTTTCATTAAGGAAATGTGTACCTCTATCACTTGTCAATCACAAAGGACATCTATACATGTTGATTACGTTTTTCCACAAGAATCTAGCAGCTGTCACTGTAGTATAATCCTTTGTAGGAGCTACCTCTACACATTTTTTCAAGTAGTCAGTGCAAGTAATGATATACTATGAATCATTCCTTCATGCAGCTGGTGAAATCATTCCTACAAAGTTGATTTCCCATTTTTTAAATGGATTTTTGTTGGCTATAGGTATCAAGGGCATTTCATCCCTTCTTCCGGGTTTTCCAAGGTGCTGACAATGGTTACAGGCCTTGCAAAACTCAATACAATCCTAGTAGATGGTTTCCCACCAGAGCCCTATGAGTAGAGTATTTTGCACGGTTACATTTCCTACAAAGTGCCCTCCTACAATCCCACCATGTACTTCCTCCATAATCCCCACGTTTTTATGTTCTAATACACATCGACACAAAACCTCATCACAACATAACTTGTACAAATCTCCATTAATCAATACATAGGGTATGACGCATATTGCTAACCATTATCTCTCCAAAGGCTTCATCTCATTTAGTGCCACACCTATTTTAAGAAACACTGGAATATCCTCCAAGTCAGAGGATGCACATCCCAACCTAAATAGTTATGCATCTGGCATGGTATCCTCAATGCTCTACACATCCTCTCCCGAGTCAATCCTTGATAAGTGGTAAGTGGTTAGGTCCTGAGTTGCTTTTCCCCAGTTTTACCATAACTAAAAACTAAAGTTCTTGAAACAACAGGACCTAACGACAAATGCACCCTTGCAAAATGGGCTTATTTACAAAATATTTCAGTGTCATGTGATCTATGTATAATATAAAAGGTGTTTCTAGAAGATATTGTAGTGCTCACTTCCCTTGGACAATTATTACTTTTGATTTCGATTAAAGTTAGTTATGCATGGATATTATTGTATCATTTTGACTTAGCATGATGATTAGACGATAAAGATACTTGGAATGTTGGTGGATTTCAATTCATACTATGATGTGTGTGGATTCTTAGAGAAATTTTATATGGATGATGACGTGTTGTTGACATAGTATATATTTTTGACATTTGATATTTTCGTCATATTAAGTAGACCTTAACAGCTGAACTAATCTCATGATCCTATTGATATTGATTAAATGTAGATAGGATTTTAGGGCATAGGGACAGATCTCGGAGCCGTAGAAAGAGGGAGAATCATGCAGAGAGACCTAGGGGTCATCAGTCATCATCTGCAAACCATACCAGGGAGATCCTAAAGCTATGACTGTCTCACTAATCTGGAGATATAGGTGGTTTTTAGGAAGAGGCCTAGTTGGTGAGCTTGAGCGGACTGCTTCAAGATCTACCCTTTTACTAGCAACATAAAATCTCATGTTATGATCCATCTTCTAAGGGATTGAGCAGGTGTTTGGTGGAGGACCGAGGAGTAGAAGCTCCATGTTGACTCAGAGACATTTACATGGGAGCTCTTTGAGGAGTGGTTCAAGACCAAGTATTTATCCAAGAGGTTTATTCAATAGAGGATAGAAGAGTTCCACTACCTCCATCAGGCATCTATGACTATAACTGAGTATGAGAGTCAATTTCTAGACCTACTCAAGTATGTCAACTATATGCAGGACGAGTAGTTCTAGATTCACATGTTCATCAGGGGCCTAAATTTGGATTTGGGTGGTGTGGTGCACATTCACTACCCACAGACCTTAGTAAGAGGCCATGGAGAAGGCATATATTACAGAGGAGACATAGGGGAAGACACAACAAGCCAGGGACAAAATGCAGAGCCTACATCGATTAGATGCAGGATAGCAGGTCGAGGGGGTCAGCTCCTCCTCCTCATGGTGGACCTGGTTCTACATAGTCATCATTTAGGCCACCACAAGCAACCACCTTAGTAGTAGTAGTAGTAGACTCGTCCACCATTTAGACCTTCTTAGAGATTCAACGCTTAGAGGGGATAGAGTATGGGGCCTCCTCCTAGGGGTCCCATTAGGACACAAGGTGCACTGAGAGCTCAGTCAAAAAGAGCTTGTCAGTAGAGACCTCAATAGTCCATAGTCGGATCATTAGGATCCACAACGTAGACCTCTAGAGTACCGGCTAGAGCTGCATCTCACTGGAGAGGACTAGGAAGTTGTTATGGTTGTGGCATTGTTAGACATCATTAGTAGAGAGTGCCCATAGAACCCTAGTAACAAGGGTAAGGTGTAGATTTTAGAGCCTATAGTTGGTGACATGGGATGTAGCCATCAGATCTATGCTATGGTAAAGAACCACCAGGCTGAGCACAATACTACCATGATAGAGACTACAGGTAGCATTGGTGGTATTCATACCTCTATGTTTGTTTCATTCTGGTTCATCTGATTCATTTATTGCACCATCCTTAGTAGAGCATTGTAGGATGGTGGTTGTTAGGAAGGGTCTTAGTTGGGACGTTGAAATGGCTTCTAGAGCCAAAATTTCTATAGACTCCTTAGTTAAGGAGTGTGTAGTGGATTTGGGACCCTTCACCACTACCTCAGATCTTTGTATCCTTCCGTTGGGTTCATATGGAGTCATCTTGGGCATGGACTGGTTGTCTACACATAGAGCTAGAGTGGATTGTTACCATAAGACTATTTCATTGTACAGATGATCTAGGAGTTGAGTTCAGTGATAGCAGGAGTTAGGAGGCCCATTTCCATCCACACCATCTCCACTATGCAGCTTAAGTGGTGTGTGCGACAAGGTTGCCAGATGTATGTTGTTACGGTTAGTGACAGATCTGAGGATGAGTCTAGTGGACCATCTCTTGATGACCATCACATCTTGAGAGATTTTGTTGATGTCTTTTTCAGGGGAACTACTAGGGGTTACCTCCCCCACGTGAGATAGATTTTCACATAGATCTTGGTTTCGGGGCGCAGAGCCTATCTCATGAGCACCTTATCGGATGACTACCCCTGAGCTCTGTGAGCTCAAGCTACAGCTTGAGGGCCTTCTGGAGAAAGGCCTAATCCATCCTAGTGTATCCCCTTGGGGTGCACTGGTGATTTTTGTAAAGAAGAAGGATGGATCCCTACGTTTGTGTATTGATTATTGCCAGTAGCTGAACAAAGTAACGATCAAGAATCGTTACCCCCTTCTGCGCATTGATGATTTATTTGATCAGATGAAGGGGGCCACAATATTCTCCAAGATAGATCTTAAGTTATGGTATCATCATCTGAGGATCACGGAGGTAGATATTCATAAGACCACTTTCCGTATGAGATATGGCCACTACGAGTTCACAGTGGTGCCTTTTGGTCTGATGAATGCCCCCGCAGTGTTCATGAGCTTGATGAATGGGGTATTCAGGAAATTTTTGGATCACTTCATGCTCATCTTCCTTGATGACATTATGATATACTCATGTACATGTGAGGAGCATGAGGGGCACCTTCGCCAGGTTCTTCAGTGTCTTCGTGAGTAGCAAGCTTTATGGGAACTTGGAGAAGTGTGTGTTCTTTCAGACAGAGGTGCAGTATTTGGGCCACATCATTTCTGGGGAAGGTATCATAGTCGATCCTTCCAAGATTTGAGCTATTATGGATTGGCCAGCACCCACTAGTGTGACCAAGGTGTGTAACTTCATGGGTTTGGCAGGATACTACAGGAGATTTGTATAGGACTTTTCTCAGGTTGCGCACCCCATCACTTCCCTTCAATAGAAAGGGAAGAAGTTTATATGGTCAAGATAGATGTGAGCAAGGCCTTTAGAGAAACTGAAGGAATGCCTCATGACAGTGCCTATTCTTGCAGTACCAGACCCTCAGGGGTGAGTTATTCGTTTGCACAGATGCTTCTTTGGCAGGACTTGGAGGTGTGTTGATGCAGGAGGGAGAGTAGTTGCGTTTGAGTCTCAAAAACTCAAATATTATGAGCTCAATTATCTAACTCATGATCTTGAGCTTGCAGTAGTTGTGCATGCCTTGGTGTGGTGGAGACACTTCCTTCTTGGCCATGGAGATTTACACTCAGGACTGATCACTTGAGTCTTCGCCACCTCTTCATGCAGCCCAATCTCAATGCTCGTCAGTGGCATTGGATGGAGTTTACTTTGTGAGTACGACATGGAGATAGAGCATGTGAAGGGGAAGGAGAACATGGTTGTAGA
Organism: Taxus chinensis; assembly: GCA_019776745.2. Lineage (NCBI taxonomy): Eukaryota > Viridiplantae > Streptophyta > Pinopsida > Cupressales > Taxaceae > Taxus > Taxus chinensis. Next base: position 742,378,231 of record CM034149.1, read on the forward strand.
TGCCCTGAGTAGATGGAGACATGTGGCTATGGCTACTTCAGTGGGTACAAATTTGCAGAGTAGGATTTTGCAGCAGCTTCCTCACGACAGTTTCTACCTTGCAGCCAGAGCAGAGATTGAGTCTCAGAGACCCCTTGAGGGGAGATTTGATGGATTTTCATTAGAGGTAGATGGCCTTCTCAGGCACAAAGGTCGGATATATGTTCCTAGAGATGGAGGCTTGAGACAGGAAATTTTGACAGAGGCTCATCATGCACCTTATTCAGCCCATCCCGGGGTGAAGAAGATGCATGCCACCTTGAGACAGTTGTACCATTGGAGGGGACTTCAGAGAGACATGGCTCAGTTTGTGTCACACTGTTTAGAGTGTCAGAAGGTGAAGGCCGAGCATCAGCATCCAAATGGCCTTCTCTTCCCTCATGCCATACCAGAGTGGAAATGGGACACCATTTCCATGGACTTTATAGTTGGGTTACTGACGTCGAGATACCACCATGATGCCATCATGGTCATGGTGGATAAATTGATGAAAGTGGCTCATTTTTCTTCGGTGAAGACCACCTACACAGCTAGTGTAGTGGCATGGGTATATCTTGATGAGATTGTCAGATTGCATGGGATTCCATGGAAGATCATTTGCAACGTGATCCTTTGTACACTTCCCACTTTTGGACTACCATGCAGTATGCTCTCGGGATGAAGATCAATTTTAGTACAGCATATCACCCTGAGATAGATGGACAAGACTGAGTGGGTGAATCAGATCTTGGAGGACATGCTTAGGATGTACGTCATGGATCATCAGTCAAGATGGGAGGAGTATTTGTACTTGGTGGAGTTTTCCTACAATAATAGTTTTCAGAGTTCGATAGGCATGGCTCCTTTTCAGGCACTATATGGTAGAGAGTGCAGGACACCTCTGAGTTGGGACAGGTTAGAGGACAGGGTTTCTCTTGGACCATCTTTATTACAGGACATGGAGCAGTAGGTTGTTATGATCAGGAAGAGATTTCAGGAGGCTCAGGACAGGCAGAAGAAGTATGTGGATCAGCATAGGACAGATCGTAGTTTTGAGGTGGGCACGAAGGTGTTTCTTCATGTCAGGCCACATAAGATCCCTATCCATTACGGAAAAGGTTCTAAGCTTGCTCCTAGATTTGTGGGTCCCTTTGAGATCTTGGAGTGTATCGGTCCTTTGGCCTATCGTCTAGCATTGCCACCTAGCTTGTCTCGCGTCCACGATGTGTTTCATGTTTCTGTACTTAGGAGATACATTGCTAGATCCTTCTCATGTATTAGATTGGACCACATTGCAGGTGCAGGATCAGGGGTAGGTGATGGTGGAGCCCATCTGTATTCTAGAGCACAGACCCTGGGCCTTCGAGGTAGAGAGATTGACCAGGTTCGAGTCCAGTGGGATAGGTATGATGAGACTTGCTGCTACATGGGAGGATGCTACATTGCTACGAGTCCAGTTTCCACACCTATTCCAGTGACTTCAAGGAGGAAGTCGAGTCTAAGGGGAGGGGGATGTAGTGCCCACTTCCCTTTGACACTTATTACTTTTGATTTCGATTACAGTTGGTTATGCATGGATATTATTGTATCATTTTGACTTAGCATGATGATTAGACGATAGAGATACTTGGACTATTGTTGGATTTTGATTCATAGTATGATGTGTGTGGATTATTAGAGACATTTTATATGGATGATGATGTGTTGTTGACATAGTATATATTTCTGACATTCGATATTTTCTTCATATTGAGTAGACCTTAACAGTTGAACTAATCTTGTGATCCTATTGATATTGATGAAATGTAGAATTGAGATGTTGTTAGAAATTGAAAATAATAACGTTACTTTGCCTAGATGATGATTTAATTCACATGTAGATGATTGTGGATTTATATTTGTATATTTTATCTTGGATGTTTTGATGCAGCCATGAGGCCGAAGGAGGTATTATGTGTTTTGCAGGTAAACATATCACAACAATCAATGAGGGATTGGAGACCAACCACATCAGAATGCTAGATGGATTCAACAATGGTCACCATGGCAAATGTGTGTTATGTTGTGTGTGTGTTTGAATTGTTGTTAGGGGGTTCCCATGGGGGGATTACCTCCAATTGTGACCAAGGGGGCTTGTGTGTTATTTATTTTATATTTCCTTTATTTAATTTTAGTATGTGATTTTATAGTGATGTATTTTCCTTTTATTAATTATTTAAATTGTGTCTAGATTAGTAAATTAATCATGTTACTAAACTAATTATGGATGGGACAAAATAATTCATTTATTAGATTAGATGCTCTTTGGGTTATGTGTTGTAAGTTGAGTGCTTGTGATCTTGAGTGTTGTACACTCTACCTCATCTTGGAAATTCGGATTTGGCCTTAAGGGCCAATTTTGGAGGCTTGTGGGACAAGTTAAACTTGTCCCACACCTCTTAAATTACTATACCAACCCTACCTATGGATTGGGGGGTCAAAAATAGACCCCATTATGTGTTTTGTAAGACAAAAAGTGGCATTTATTGCACTTTTCTTACATGGGTTTTAAATTTTGTCCTTAGGGGGTGTGGGTTTGGATTGTGTGTGTAAGAGGTTTGTCATTCCTCTCAACCACCAATTTATTGTGCATTGGGGTTGAGGTTTGACTTGTGAGGTGGAGTTGAGGATAAGTGATGTGGCATCCTACATGGAGCCACCTCACCCTCCTCTCTCCCTTTTCTATTTATGCTAGTTCTTTTGTTTGTTTGGGGGTTACTTCATTTCATTTGTGTGCACTTGTATTTTGGAGTTGGAGAATTTTGGAGTGCTTGTGGATTTTTTTTGAGCTTGTTGGTGTTGGAGTGGGCTTGAAGGAGCTTGGTGTGTGACTCTTGGATCAAGCTCTACCATGGAAAGGTAGGAGCTACACTCTTGTTTAAATGTTTTCTTTTATTTGTGTATATGTGTATGTTATTGAGTGTTTTGGTATGCTTGTTGGGTTCTTGGGTAGATTTCCTAAGTGTGGTGTAGGAGAGGGCTATGGGGATCTTATATGTAGGGAGGCATAAGAGTTTATTTCATGTTTTGGAGGGAGTTGGGTTGGGTGCCCCACCTTGGACAAGAAAATGCTTGCATTTCTTACTTGGTTTTTATGAGGGAGACATAAGAGATAGTAGGGAGGCATAAGAGAATGTGGGAGGCATAAGAGGATCTTGAGGGAGGCATAAGAGTTGTGTAGGGGTTTTGAGATGTATATTGGAGGGTTTTAAGGTGGGCACCTAATTCCCATTGGGAGGCATAAGTGATCTCCCCATAGATCCTTGCTCCATTGGCTTTTGCATTTTGAAGCCTTGTATATTTTGTTAGTTTCCTTCTTGTGATTGTAGTTTGTGTTGATTGTGTTTTTGTATGGTTGTGAAATATTTGTATTGTGATGTGGAAGCTTTGTATTGTTTGCCATGAGTTGGATCCATCTTTTATTGCATTGTGGTTGGGGCTCGGGGGCCAATGAGGAGGATAGACTTCTTCTCCTCATTGGATTATTGGTTGGGTGGAGAGTGTTGCCTCTCCCCCTTTTTTGTTGTTGATCAAGTGAAGACATGGTGGAGCTCTCATTGGTGATGTGAAACTTGGAGCATTTGTTTGATGTCCAAAATAAATCCTTCCTTGTGAGAAAACCTTCTTTTTATTCCCACTTGAGGTGGAAGACTTGTAGTATTGTATTTTTAAAAAAGAAATGTTGCATTGTAAGTTTCATTTACCAAGTTGTATTATTATTTTGAAGGAAGCTCATTGAGGAATTGTATAATTTCCTTTCTCCTCAAATTGTAGTATGTAAAGAAATGAATCAAAATGGAAATCATGTTTAAAAGTTTAGTTATAATTTGTATTGTGAGAAAGTAAGTTCTTTGCATTAAAATAAATGAGCTATGCTCAAGGAAAAGAAAGTTCATTATCATTGTTGAAGTTATAGTATTGTAAAAAGGAAAGAAAGAACATAGAAGTTGTAAAATACTAATAGTGCATGCTTGGAAACCTTGAATGTGGAACAAAGTTGTTAGTGGTTATTTGAACAAATGGTTGTAGTGGAAATGGAAAGATGCAATAAATTTTAAGTAAATTATTATGTTGAAATAATGCATTTTGTAGTAAGGAAAAACAACAACATTAGAAGTAGATTTAGTTTCATTTCTACTTTTGGACTTGAAAGAAAATTGTTGAACAAAATGAAAATGATCTTGTAGTTGTTGTTGTTACTATTGAAATAGGAAATGCTTTAAAATGAGTAATTTTACTATGGAATGAATAGATGGATTAAACCTTTCAACTGGAAACTTTAGGCACATAAATTTAAGTTCAGGATGACTTTTAAAACACTCTAGTGATTTTTGTTTTTTGAAAAATCTCATGATTTGAAGGTTCTATTTCTAAGGAACAGGACTGCCACCCTGTGCAGAGTGGAGATCTCGTAACCACCGCTCAGGAAAAGGTGGTCTCAGGTCCACCACTCAGGAAAGGTGAAGTTCATGAATTGTCACCCAAGTAGGGCGGTGGTCCCAGGACCACCGACCTACTTTGGGCAGGCGGTTCTTTCACTAATGGTGGAAAAATGCAAATCCGCGCCTGTGTAAATTTTAACTTGGTCTAACTAAAATTTAATCTTGTAAAAATTAAAGAGGAAACCTCCAGCAAGAAAATGAAGGTAAAATTTCATTGTTCAAAGCAAGTAAATCTTCAAATGGATAATTAAAAGTGCTCAATCTCATACATATTAATGGAGGTAGGGTTTGGCCCAAATAAGGAACTCAAAAAAATTTACTAATTTTGTAACAACTCCAGATTTGGAGTGGAAACCCATTCAATATTCAATGAAAGAAATTACAATGATAAATCTTTAACCTAGACTAAACTAAGCTTTTTTTTGTAAATTCCTCCATAGTTCTTCCTTTCTTGCTCCCATGGCTTCCATTTCTCCAACCTGAAAATTAAACAAAGGAAAAGTGACCAAATGAGGAGACTAGGGTAAAGAAAAGGATTTAATAAGAATTCATAAGGATATTTAGGGTTAGTTTGGAACCCTAGGATCTAGTGGCCACAATTGAATTGATCCAAGGGTTGAGGATCAACCCTACAATTGTTTGGTAGGAATGAATATTATGGGTGTTTTAAATAAATTTAAAGGTATGTGTAGATGGGTGAATGGGCCATTTAAATACCTTGGTGTGCAAAGTCATTATTTTAGTTCCTAGTATGTTTTAGAAAATTAATGAAATGGACATTAAAGCTATTAAGATAATGGAACTAAAGTAACTAAGTATAAGGTTAATCATTTTGGGTTTGAATGTTAATTAAGGAGGAGAAAAACATTTAACCAAGTAAATTAAATTATGGCACCTTCCTAGTTGACTCTAATTAATTGACCTTAGAGATAAATTAAGAATATTTAATCATTTAACTTAGACCTGGTCCATCCTTTGTAAAGTAGAGATTATTGGTGAAAATTAATTTAATGTACACTAGGGGTTGACACCCTTGCAACCTTATAACTTAAAACAAAAAAAAATTGCCACAACCTTCTGGATAAGTGTATAAGATTTAATGTGTTCCTCATAGTATGGGCGCAATAACAAGCCTATCATTCAAAGTGTCAAACACCTTCTGTTATGCTTCTCCCCAGTGAAAGGAACTCTTTTGCTTAAGTAGTTCTTCCAAGGGTGTGGCAATCTTGGCATATCCTTTGATGAAATTCTTGTAGTACCCCGTATGTGCAATAAATCCACGTAGTGCGCTCTGACTAGTAGGCTCACCCAATCCCACAATAACAAAAATTGTTGGCGGGATCCACTAACAAGCCTTCCTTACATATAATATGACCTAACATGGCTCCAAATGGAGTAGCGTAGACACACTTCTTAATGTCGATCGCTATCCTCAACTATCGGCACCTCTCAAACATTAACTTTAAGTTGACACAATGGTATTTCACTAATCCATACACAGTTCATTCATCTAGGTAGACCTGAAGAAACTTATGAATGAAGTCCTAAAAAGCCTGTACCACGATGCGTGAGAACATAGCAGGTGCATTATTTAGTGCAAAAGGCATGAATTTTTATGTAAAACTTCCCCACTCAATGGAAAAAAAATTCTTTCTCTGGTCTTCTTTTACAATCCTGACTTGGTGATGCCTAGAGAATCCGTCCGTGAAGGAAAAGACCTCACATCTGGCTACTCCATATAGAATTTCTTCGATGAAGGAGGTTGTAAAATGGTCAATGACATATATTGTGTTTTAAGTCCCTATATTCAACACATTACCCTTATCCTTCCATCCTTTTTTATACTAATGACCATTGTACTTACCCAATTTGATTCCTCCACAACTTCAATGATGCCTAAAGAGATCATTTTTTCTATCTGTTCCTTGACCTATACGTGCAAGTTTGGATTCATCCAATAGCTTCTCTTCCTAATTATGTGTACACCTTCCTTCAACTTGATCCTCATCTACCCTAAGGAATGGTGAATGCCTTTGAGCTCATGGTACCCACGCGGTAATAAGTTCTGAAATTTGCATAACAGATCAATGATTTTTGAAACCTCTTTCTTCGACCAAAAATATCCAATGATATCTTCCTTAGGTTTTATCTCTATCCCAATGTTAACATCATTTATTTTCAAGGGCTCATGGTAGGCGCACACTTGCTTATTAGAACTATCCATGACTTCACGTGTACCTTCAAAATGGTTACCCTCCAGACTTTCAATTTCTTCACCATCTATTACATAGACCACCTTTCCTTTTTCCTTTTTCAATACACATGTGCTCAAGTTATATCTCTTTTGATCCTTCTTCATTAAAACGTGTCTCCAAACTAGGTTCACCCAGCAAATCTAGTAACCTATCTTCTTTCATGGAACTATCTCCCATTGTAAGGTGTTTGACAACTTACAACACCTTATCCACTAATGGCTTGGTACTTCGATACTCAAAAGCTTTAATGAAATAAAATGTTAACATCTGCCAATTCCCTGTCTGACGATGTATCTCTAAGTGGATATATCATGTGCGTGAACAACCTTGTAAGGTGGAATATAACTTATGCATCCATAACGAAGCTAGTAAAGCTTTTGTGCCTTCCCTCTAGGCCTTCTCACATGCTTGGATATGGGAAGAGGTGGATTCTTTTCCATGGTAGTCATGTATAATAGTGGGCATGTTGCTTCTGCAAAACCTTATAGAGAATGTGACTCTTACCTCATGCCACTCTATAATACTCTTAGATGTGTTTCCCACCAACATGTTGCAGTCCTGAGAAAGTTATAACTAATCATACTTCTCCTTTCGTCCTTATTTTTCCACTGATCCTCCATTTCTCACAAGAAATCATCAGGGATTTCTCCTCGAGAGTAACTCGGTAGTTCTTCCTTCCCAGAAACTTAATTATGTGTTCTTTTATTACTCTTGTTACAGATCCTTTCGACTATCACCCAATTAACTCATAAGTCCCATGCACCCAATTGTCACATAATATGCTAGTTGTATCACTCATTAACTGAGCATATTCGAATTGGATAAGTACTTCTGTAGGATGAATTATTTTAGGGTCTTTGATAGAGTGTAAATAGATTCTATCAAGGACTTCCTCTCCTAAGGGATCAATATAGGGCGCTGACTTCCTATATGTTAAAGGGATGATCACCCTTTCTTCCTATAGGTCGGAATTATTTTTATAACACCAAGGGCTCCCAAGTAATGTTGGAAAATTATCCACCTCGATGAGAGTCAAGACTTTAAAGTCCCTAGTGAACTTGGCCCCTTGATTAGTGATAAAATCATCCTTCAAGACTCTAATAGGCATTACCTTTGTCTTGTTCGCCATATAAAACACATCTGAAGATGGCTGTAATGCAGTCCTTCCCATTTGATGTCATGCATCCAAGGTGAGAACATTGACCTATGCTCCTGTATCAATGAGGATATTTCTCAGAATCCACCCATCAACAATTATATTAAATGTTATCTCTTTATAATAGTCAAGGCTATGCGGAGCAAGGTTGGCATGCAATACATGCCTTTTGTGCTCTCTCCCGGCACATGGTACCTTATCCTGTAACCATTATCCTAGAAAGGGAATTATATTCTCTTGCCTTAACATTTTTCACACTTCCTTAACCTCATCCAGATCCTTCTGTGGAGCCTCAGTATTCTTTCTTTCTCCATCTTCCTCGACTTCTCCTTCAAACACTAAATTTCCCCTTGTAAACTCCAGATCACGTCTATAGTCTCTTGATGAGTAGATTCTGGGTACTTCCCATGTACCACTTCTTTCCTAACAATTATTTTTTGTCTTGCCATCTATCTTACACATGCAGCCTCTTCTCGTGTTGTAACCAGGATAAGTTTTAGTTCTAAATCATGCGCTAATCTACGCATCCATTGAGAGTTAGCTTTCTTTATGCTTACCATCCCAACACCTTTATCTTTTTGGTGTTGTTGGCTCATATGCTCAAATAGCTCAAGACACTCCTCGTACTTATGGTTCTTTCTGTACCATGAGAATTGAAATAGATTAGGACACTCATGTTTATAATGCTCTATCGATCCACAATTATAACAAGTTCCACGTGGGAACTTATTTCTTTGTCCACCACGGTTACTGCAACCACAAAATCCTCTACAAAAATATCTTCCATGTGCTCCTCCATTTGCACGCCCTTCATAATGGCAATCATCATCCTTGGAACTACTTGTGAGGCTAGTCTAGCACACACAAAGATCAATGACATCATGAATCTAGTCGATCAGCCGACAATCCTTAGTATCATGGGTCATAGAGGTACAAATCTTATAATAGAAAGACAACATTCTTAAAGATCACACGTTGTAGTAGAGGACACCTACTTGCATCATGATCCCCATGGAAGTTTTCATATTCTGTTGTCATGGCGCATACCACTTTCCAGGGGAAACATTCCTTTGTATTCCCTTTTACTTAACAATTTGTGCACAAAAAACTAGCACGAACCTCATGTGTTGAGTTCATAGAAAAATTCTCCAACTACTTGGCCATTACAATAATTTGAGCCTCTAGGAAAGGGATCACACTACTATCAATGCTCCCAACAACCTCAGTACATAGGGAAACCTCCAAGGCCTCACATGGGTCTGTGAACGCTTCTCAAAAACAAGCTTTGAGATGTATCCCATTCACATAAATGGGAAGTTCTTCTCTATTGAGTCTGGATAGGGGAATGAATTATCCTCTTTGTAACTCATGATGATGTATGGCCCAATCTAGAGAGCATCAAACTTGGCATGTCATCCTGGTTTGGCTCTATCTTCGTCCCATTTGAGAACTAAATCTCCCTCTTGGAAATGCCTGTCATATTTTTTATTTTCAAATGATTTCTTTACCTGAGCCTAATGTTGTTCCAAGGTTCTCATGGCCTTGTTCCTTACTTCCTCTAACTCCATAATTTTAGAAAAACTTACTAAAAAGGAATCATTCTCCATGACTTCAAGTTGATGGGCCAACTCCAAAGAAGGTAATTCCAGGGAGAGCGGAATTTTTGCTTCTCTTCTATATACAAAAACAAAAGGAGAATTTCCAATGGCCCTTTTTGGTGTGATCCAATTTACCCTTAAGGTGGTCTTAAGATGTGTATGTCAAGTCCTCTTGTTAGTTTCCATCCTGTGATTAATAATCCTTATGAGTTTTTTGTTACTGGTCAGCCAATCCATTTCATTACAAATAGTAATTAGACAAATTCTTGAGGTAGACCCCATTTTTAACAGCCCATTCACTAAACTTCATACCAAGAAAAGCCATCACATTGTCTGAAATGAATGTAAAAGGAACACCAAATCTTATCATTATACCTTCTAAGAAATCCAGAACTGCCTTCTCATTGCTCTCCTTCAATGCTACCACCTCTATCCATCAAGTAATTTAGTATGTTGTAGTAATGACCCATTTATGTTAGTCACTGGATGGAGGATTAATCGTTCTGATGAATTCCAACCCCCATTGAACAAAGGGTTGATCTACTTGAATTATATGTAATGAAAGATCTTCCAAATTCTTCTTTCCCTTGAAAAAAGGCACATTCCTTACATTTCCTTACCCAATGATGGGCATCTTTGAACAAATCTGGCCAATAGTATTTGACTCGCATGATCTTGATAGTAGTTATTTGTGCAGAATAATGTCCTCTAGATAGACCACTATGAAACTCTTTGAGTATCGTACTTACATGTTCTAGTCCCATGCACTGAAGAAGAACACCATTTAAAACCTTTTGAAATAGAATGCTATCTACCAGAACATATGGAATAAACTGAAGATGGAAAGTCAGTCATTGATTTTTTTCCATGTTCACATGATATATTCCTAAGAAAAGGAAACTCTTCATTTTGGATAACCAATCAACTTTATCATCACTCTTATCAGTGTTTAGGAGTGTCACATCCTCATCTCCTTTTTATTTGATGTCTACAAACAGTTATTGACACAAACCTTTACCTTTGAAAAGTTTGGAAACTCTGATATGTACGTCATACTCCATCACCTTTGTGATCCATCTAGCACACTTTTCATTCATCTCTTTGTTCAATAAAAATTCCTTGACACCTGGATGAGACATCATTAGATGAATTTTGTTATTGGACAACATGTGCTTGAATTTATCCAAAGCTCAAATAACCACAAAGACTTTTTTTTCAACAAATGAGTATTTGAGCTCATAGTCTTTGAGGGATTGACTAAAGAAAGCAATTGGTTACTCCATCAAGTTGTCATTTTGTTGGGTGAGGATACATGAAATGTTGTCTTGACCTACAAAATCATAAACGATAAATTCTTTATCAAACCTGAGGTTCACTAGCATGAGAGCTTGAGAAATGGTCATTTTTATGGCTTCAAAGCTCTCTCATCCTTCCTTTTTCCATGAGAATGGAATTTTTTTCTTTAACATGGTTGTCATCAGTTTAGCCAATGTCATGAATTGAGGGATGAATCTTTGGGGTACTCTTCCCTTCCAGTTGACAGAAACTTGTAGAATTTGTCACTCCATGACTTGATGATACATTGGTTGTATCAAAACTATTTAGAGCCTCTCGCAAAAAATTTCTTTGAGAAGGAATTGAGAGTGCATTCCACATAAGAACACTCATATTGGTTTTCTTCGTTTATTCTACTATGCTGAAGGGAATTGCACCAACTTTGCTGACACTTATTTGGGCATTAGGATCCTCCTTTTGAAAATGCCTATTTGGTACCATGATGCTTGAATAACCTTCTTTCCTCACAACTTGGCTAAAAGGTGTTTCTGGATATTTCTTTCCCACATCTTTATCAACTTCTGCTTGTGACTGAGGCTGTGAAGCGGATGCTTGATCAATTTTGGAAGGTTGAGGTTCTATTTATATCTTCTTGGAATGAGGGTTTTCCATCACTAATGAGAAACTTGTATTCAAACCGAAAAAATATTTTTCTTGCCAGTTTAGCAAAGTGGTTTCTTCAGGTGCCTACGGTTGATATGATGTTTCTTGTGTAGATGAATTGTTTGTTAGCTCTCAAGGTATAGATACACTTTGAACCATAAGGGTCTGGCTAAGAACTCCATTGGGACAAATATTTTTATTGTGGGGTTAAGAACGAGGATAGCACCATTCGTAGTCTTGAACTAGATTATTCTGGATAGGTACTATGGCTCTAGATGAGGTAGCAGCAAGAGGGTTTCGAAATTTCAAAGGGTTGACATTCACAACTTGATTTGTAGCTTGATTTTATGGTTGATTGTTCCCTTGAAAAGGAGGATGGTTAGCCTAATACTACTAGTTTCCTAACTGATATAGATGATTGTATTGAAATTGTTGCCTTTTGAGTGCAACGAGATCATTTCCAAAAGTTTGAAACAGTGACTTGACTTAAAATAGATCATTTGAAGAGGTGGGGGTATATAGAGCCGGTTGATTAGAGCTTGCTAGAATAGAAGATATGATAGGATGATTGTTTGTAAGATCTGGAGACAATGACATTGGCGGTCATGGAGCTATCTTTCCAACCTGAATCAAGGAATTTTCCGCTCTAATGGAAACTTCGTAGGCATTAGATAATGTAGTCCCTCCCATGGAATTGATCATAATATCTACATTGCTATTCAAGGCTCACAAATAGTACAAGAATGCATTTTTGGGAGAAGGATTTATGAGTGCCGAAATCCTATTCTAGGTCCTGTGGAATCAGAAGGTGGCATCACTCATGTATTCTTGGGGATCTCTCTTCATGGTAGTGAGTTGTTCCAAAAGTGATAAGTGATCACTCTAGTCTTCAAAAATTTTATAGATATTTTCTCCTAACTTTTCCCAAGTGGTTATTGTGCCAAAACTAAACCCTCGAAACCATTGAAGTGTTTTTCCCTTAAAAGAGGTAGCAATAAGTCTAACCACAACGTTGTTCTCCATGATTTTATGTACTGTAAAAATTTTGGCTACATCAAGAATATGATCCACTAGAGTAACATGAGTTTTCATTATGTAAAAGGGTAAACTTTTGAGTGTCGTAATAGGTATAAGGTCAGATTGAGCCAACAAAAGAGGACTGCTTGCAATGAAAAGGGGAAAAACTTGGTTTCATGCCATAGTAATTAAAGTTTGATTGTTCCTTAGTGGAGGAAACCTTCCTTAAAGAGGATTTGAATGACCCCTACGAGGTAAAGCTACAACTAGTGATGTCAAAAAACCTCTTGTTCTTCTCTTTGGAGGAGATAAGGAAAGTTTGATATGCTGATAATTTCCTTGATTTGAAGAACTCTTTTCTGAATTCTTCGCATAAGTTCACACACTGATATTTGAAGTCTATAGCTATAGAGTTGTTAGGTAATTTAATTTTTGCAAGTGAGAAGAGAAGTACAACCTCTAGTCCCACCGGGCGTGCCAAAAACTGTTGTCTCCAAATCACTACACCCTCCAAATGGTAAGAATGTAAACAAGATGTTCAGCGTGATTGGGAAACATGGGATCACCCATCAAGCTATGGGACTTGGGCTCAAGTGAACCTCTGGAGAAGGTCGGCTTCCTCTTCCTAAACTAAGTGTTGTACTACTCCTAGTGCAATAAAATGATTATTTAGACCTATGCTAATATTTTCATGGGTTTTAGGGAAAGAGATTTGCAAGAAATGAAACTATAATAGGGGTTGTAATACACCAAATAAAGGGTGTTTCCAAGATCAGGAAGGGTTAACTTGAATAGGGTGTTGTGCACCACAAAACAACTTCACCTACTACAACTTAGAGAGGGTACAGAATACGAAAAACTAGGAAGCATGCATTCCCTTTGTTAAAGTCAATCAGACAAACAAGTTATTAGTATTCTAATGAAAAAGGATGAACTTGAGAAGGGTGAACAAGAACCACAATTCAACTTTATGTAATGTTCCACTACTTGATAAGCACATAACTCCAATAACCTGCAATAGAAACTTGAACTTTCATAGTGTACCTACAAGCATGAGAAAGGAACAAGGAATTATATAAGGATGAAAGGACTGAGATTAGTCATAAAACACACACTTTTATTACTTCAACAACATGCACAATGTATCATTACATTAGGAAGAGGCAATAGTTTCCATTACAGTCTTGAAAGGAGGCTTGAAAGTTCCCTCAACATACAAGAACAACTTGTAGAACAAAGAGGATTCTTGAAAAACACACACTTTCCTAAGATGTCTAACTGTCCAACCTGTTGGAATGAGCTTCCAAGTTACATTTATAGAAGAATTTGTGAGAGAGGAGAGAAAAGTTCATAAATTCCCTTCCTAAATTGAAGGCACGTGATTGTTAATTTATTTCAGTTGGTTGAACCACTTGAGAAGGTTCCATCATGTGTTATTAATTGCATGTTAACCTAGTCTTCTCAATTAATTAAAATAGTATTTTAATAATACTAATAAATATTATTAATAAAATATTTAAATAAAAATATTAACTTAATTTCAAAAAATAGTGGGCCCCCTGAAGACTGATTTGACTTGAAGAAAGTGGGGGGCAATAAAAATAGGTTGAAAATAACCCAACTCAATGGTTAGCTCACCGAGCTAACTCACTGAGTTGGGCATCGAATTCCTCCACTGTCATTTCATTGACCAAGCTGCTCAGTTTCCCAAATGAGCTCACCTTGGACGAGTTCCTCCATCATTCAACGTAACCGAGCTCATTTTGTAACCGCACCGATCTCCTTTTGTAACCACACCAATCTCAATTTGAATCGAGCTCACCGCCAACTCTACATGATCTCACTTGTTATTGGCCTTAACTCGCTATGTGCATGGTCCAACTTAGCGAGTTGATATTTTATACGCGCCGTGGTTACCAAGATCCTATCCTCAAAAATACCCATTCATACCAACTTGTGCCTTAACATGAACTTAGCTCCCAAGTTCAAGTTCTTGAGTGGCTCGTTGCATTCTCCATGGCATTGATCGACGAACTCGTAACAACTCGGCTCAAGCTTGGTCCATATTCACCTTTGAGTTGGCTTAACTCCTACATCATTTTACACATTTCTAACTATTCTCTAGTGAGACGTCTATTTCACCAAACTGACATCGATCCCCCACGAACCGGCTCACCATTTCTACACAGTCAAGTCATTTGAGCTTGCTCACTTTTCCGTGACTCGGTTCGATCACCCAAACCATGCACTGGCTCATTGTGAGCTATTTCAAGTTTTTTTCAGCAAGCTTAGCCTTTTCAAATTGATCACCTTTTGTTATTTGAGAACTTGTCAACTCCATGTTAAACACGACTCAGCTCTCACGGTGTCACCTTAATCCTATAATATCCTTGGTATCCATGTCCGATCTCCTGTTATGAGTTTGTTTAGTTGAAACTAATGCGACTTGATTTCAAGTCATTTTTCCTTGTTGCGGACCACATCTTCACATACATTCCATGTTTAAGACTCCATGAAACAACACCACGAGCTCCTTGAGTTGGAATTCATGCTTTCCCTGAGTTTACTTTTGTGCACACTAACATGGTCTATCCTTCCTTTACACACCAATCCAAACAAGCTCGTCTCTTTATTTTATCAAGTATCTAAACTGCGTGCCATGTTATGCCGCTTAGGTGAGCTCCATCTATTCAGGCCTCCTGATCTCATGAATTCTACCTCGATGCACTGACGATTCAACTTATATATTTCTGATATCAACTCAATATGCCATTTGAGCTTAACTATTTCATGGTGAACTTGGTTTAATCTCTTTGTTAATGATCATGTGTTACAACCAAGCTCCATGCTGAGTTCTTGAAATCACCCATGTTACCAAGCTCAATGGTGAAACCTGATCTCTGCCTTTCTCAACCGTCTCTTGTAATGTTTCCTTGGTTCTCCCTAAGTGGTTGGTCCGCCTCTGAAAATAGATCCACCTTTTTTCTAGTAACTTAGTGAGTAATAAATCACTCCACTCACTTTGAAATAAAATGAGCTCATCCACGATGTGATGGCTCATCCTGCATTGACTAAACACCAAGCTAATCACCAGTCCCTATCTCAATGCATGGCTTGTAACCCACATTGATTTATCATGGGATCGAGCTACAATGACCTGGCCCAACCATCTACCATTCATTCTCCCCAACGGTTCGACGAAACTCGACTTATTTGGTAAAGGGACCTCACCTCTACTATTTTAGCTTGGCTTCAACTCAGTTCACTAAGTCAATATTTGCATGCTCCACATGAGATTTTTCCATTATGGCTTTAGCCTCATCATCGAGTGATTTCCCTTGAATGCATTAATTACCTTATATTTTCTTAATCCTCCACCACTATTCCCAATGCATATTGTCAAGTGACTCGGCCTACCACTTGGCTAATTCTGAGTTACTTCTTTTCCTGACAACTCATCTTGCATCTCTATCAACCGGTAACTCAGAATGAATTCAGCTCGCCAATCTTTCTTCTCGACCCATCTGTGGGTTTTCTTGACGAGTTGAACTTTGAGTTTGGCAGTAATGAACCCAACAAAACTAATCAAAATGATTCATCGAGAAATCTTGTGCTTGAGCCATTTATCACTCGATTCCCATCAAGCCTTTCAATCAATCTTGAATTCCTCCTAACACATTCAAATCGGCCCGATGAGCCCAAAATGCCTCCACTGATAATCTCTCAAAATGAGCTCTCTACCGAGATCTGTGTGAACTTCTCTGCTAAACTCCAACAAGGTATTTCCATCAAATCATGTTATCCCTACTATTAATTCAAGATTTACACACCCGAGACTCAACTCGTCCTGAGTCAAGCTCGAACCATGACTCCAACCATCACTAAGAAATATATTACCTTAAACTCAATGTTTGGAGTTTTCTTTGAGCTCACTGTGAGCTCATAACTCCATCCTTGTGTCATTTTTTTCTTACTTCGTACTTTGATGATATTTGTCTTTATCATTGAGCTATCTCTCAAATGCATCATCATTCCTTTACGTGTCGGTAAAAACATGTAGAACAATTAATTTACTCATGGTTGAGTTATTGTCCAAGTCATTCGAGGAATATCCATGCATTTTTGACTTTCCTTCCACGTACTATCACTCCGAAAAATAACCCGCCGCATGACCCAGTCAATCAACTCGTCACACACATCCTACATTCGGTGGGTCACGAACCCCATCGTGAATTACACCTTAGCTCTACCATTTTGAATCTTCACCATGTCATGCCACATCCTCATTGGCTCTCTTGGCTTTGGGATCCCAAACATTATTTTTCTAAGTCAAATTGGCATGGCATTTTTATCAGGAAAGTCCGCAAGATATGAGTGGGAATCTCAGACTTTCAAAACCATTTTTCCATACACTGCCTTGGAAAATCGGTTCCTAATTCCCACTTTTCCACTTGGTCATACCACCATGAATCTCCCACATCCTTGGTAGTTTGAGTTTCGAGGTCTAATTGTCATGGTTTTGCTAAGTTTGGTAGAGCTCCTTCGAATCTTCAATTGGCCGTAATGGCTTGAAAATCCCCATGATTTGCAGAGTTATCATTTTTCATCATGAATTCTCTCAACTTCTGTGCTGAGAAGCTCACGTTTGATTTCCGAATTTCTATAGTGAGATGTCAACTTGATGACTATATTGAGCTTTAATCGATTGACTTTCCTCCCGAGCTATGAGTTGAGCCTTCATATCTCTACCAAGTCCCTTACCAACAAAATCATTATTTCCCTTGTATCAATATTTGCGTATTCAAATTTGGAGGGTTTGCTCAAGTTGTTTCATCACCAAGCTAATTTATACCAATGAATGGAGCTGTGAGCTTGGATCATTATAATATTTCCAGTCCAAGATAATTTCTCCAACATGACTTGATGCCTCATTTTTCATTCAATTTTTCCACACATGCGAACAACTCACCACCACTATTTTTACAATCAACTCTTCTCCCATGAGCCTGACCTAAAACAAAGACTTGTACCTTGGCTCTAAGAATCACTATAATGACAAGATCAAAAATGAGCTACTCCTTTTCCACCATTTCATGGAACCATCATGAGCCTATGCCTTTGAACAATTCCCAAGTTCTTCTTATGAGTTGATCTTATGCAATCCTTCAAACAAGCTCGTCCCCAAGTTATCTTAACAGCTCAGTCTTATTTATTTTTCTATCAATCTACCAACTCACTTGCTTAAATAGGACTGAATAAATGAGCACTTACCTCGACTTGGATGGATCAATAAACTATGAATGACCTCGATACAATACTTGACATTGGAGATCAAAATGTCATAATTCCTTTGGGTCTTAGTGTTTCTGACCACATGAGGTTTCTACGTGGTTTCATTGAAACTCCTTAGCCCACTTATGCTTCTTTTTTATGGCTTTTCTCCTTGGTAATGTGAGCCACTCTTCCTAATTTAAACTGAGGTGTCCACCTTGCCAAGCATTTCTAATGTCGACCAAGCTATATATTCTTGTGACCTTAATCTCCAACCACTTAAGATCCCACATCAAGTTTCATTATATTAACTCTGTGAGTTGATTCCCCGGTCCATTAAACACTAATTCACCATACTTATTAGGTTGACTCTCCTAATTATCTCGTCGAGTTACTTAGCAATTTGTGTTAAGCTCGATGCCTCCTTAGCTCACTAAATTGGTATTTACTCTGAGTTATAACTTCATTATGTTTTATTGAAATTGAGGAGATAATGGGAGCATCATAGTAAAATTTTAAACATGATTTCTCAATTTTAATGGATTTCTCGTAATCATTGATGGAAAGTGAGCCCATGGAGGCCAACCTCAGCACTACGATCAAACTCATTAACCCCTAAGACCAAAAATGGGGAAAACACTCTGAAACGATCCCAAAATTTCCCATAACGCCAAGATGTTCCTTCAAGACAAACTTTTGTCCTATTATATGTACCCAAAATATTTCATGAAGGGGTTTCTTAGTCTAGGGTCTGATTGACCCATGTTGTCCAATTTTTCTATGTGAGAAAAAATGGATAACAGGTATTTCTCAATGCAGTGTAATCCATGACCATCAGATGGGGGTCATAGTTGTGGTACCAACTATACATGCACCCCTGCAACATTGTTGGAAACTAACTTGCCTTTCCCTCTGGGGTAGTGATACCCTTTACATGCCATAACAATTCAAACTCTTACAAATGCTCTGTCACATCCTCAATGCCTCTGTATTCAAGTAGACATCTCAAAAAATACTTGCGGGGGTGGCTAAGGCCCTTGTCCACCTGACCTAGAACCTTGGTTTCCTCCTGTGTTTTGTCTTCCCACCCAAATCTAATAGACCCACCAAGTCCATGTCCCTCCTCACCACCCAGATCCTTTAGATCCACTAGGTCCAGTAGGTCCTTCTCCCCCTACACTACTAGATCCACCTCCTATAGTCATAAAATGGTTGGAAGTAGTCCGCGCCTAGTGTTCCCAATGTCCCACTAAACTACGTGCTGATGGTTTGTGATATTTACTCACTGTCAGTTGTTTGTCTTGCACCACTCCTAGATGTGATACCTAATTTTTTTGTATTTACACCTTGTCCTAAAATTCCTCTAAACACAGGAATGGTTTGTGCAGCCATAGATGCCCTAAACGATAAATTATATCTCCTAGGCGCAGATTGGTTATTTCCACCAATACCAACTAGGTTAGCAATACTTCTCCCTTGATTTGGAAAACCAAGTACCAAGGGTTGGTCACTATTAGAATTTGAGGATTTTAATAAATACGAATTTAATCAACTTACATATTACATAAAGTTACAATAAATATTTAAATAAAGATTACATCATAATATAAGTAAATAAAGAAATACTTACTGGAAATAAATAACATAGGTGACATAGTATTTATAGTGGAAAACCCTAATAGGGTGAAAACCACTTTAAAAATAACCTTTTACTTTAGATAACTTATTTTACATCCAGAAAGATCACCTCCTCCGTTGAAACCCTATTTACCAAGGGTAAAACCAAATCACTTGATTTGCACACCTTTGATATATTTTCTGAATATATCAAATGAGGAGACCTAAAGTCCTTTTTATATAAGGTGATTGGGTATGTCTCCTAACCCACCTTTTCAACCTAAAATGGTTGACACATACACCTAGGTTTATAATATTTAATATTAGAAATATAATCATTTCATGATATTAAATATTTAACCTAAAGTATATACCCTAGGTTAACATATTTAATAATAGAAATATACATATTTCATATTATCAAATATTAACCTATATATTAGTGA
Source organism: Taxus chinensis (assembly GCA_019776745.2). NCBI lineage: Eukaryota > Viridiplantae > Streptophyta > Pinopsida > Cupressales > Taxaceae > Taxus > Taxus chinensis. The sequence continues at coordinate 742,398,028 of CM034149.1, forward strand.
TGGACCCATATACTTTAAGGGTTGGTCAGACCACTTAATCATTATGTTCCAACAATCACCAGGTGGGTTTAGATGCGCGTTAACGGCTCTCCTTTCTCCATGTGATGAAATCTCATTAGAAGCTGAAGGGGATTCTCTCCTGCGCTTGCCAAGATGGGGGAATAGAGGTTGCTCAGGTTCCACGTCCTTTGTGTGAACCTCAACTCATTCCTACAATGTCTACCTCCATAGATCCATCAAACCTAAAACCTCACATTTTCTATCCATCTCCCTTTCATGATCTTCACTATACTTGAGTCTTCTCTCTTCCCTCTCCTTTTCAGCCACAATGTCTGACATCTTCCTCCACCCTAGCTTCCTCACCCAATGCTTAGAGAAGCTTAGCTGACCATAAGAAATGCCTCTAAACTTAGGGTAATGATCAAGATCTTCATAGCCAGAGGAACGAAATGTAAAAAGGATCCTCTGGGTTCCCTTAAGAACTTGAACTCAACAATCTCTGGACACAGAATACGTAGAAATGGTGTATTCTAGAGTATAAATGATTAGGACTCCTTTTCACTAGTGATCGAAAACATACATCCAAGTTAGATCTGCAGCATGTAGCCTTTGGTAATCATCTTGGGTCCACACATGCAATCTAAAGTACCAACTTGATCTGGATGCATATGTTAAAAGCCATTCAAATAGTTCCACAAAAAAGCAGCAGAAAAAGGTTTCATATACCTCATGGTAAAGGTGCTTTTCTACCAATTTGTGTGTATCAAAATCAAGTCCAATGTTGAATCTTTGAGTAAACTCATCCTCCAAGATCCTAAACCATGCTTCAACACTCTCCAAGTTCAAGCACTCATTCATCACACATCAATGGAACCAAGATGTAGATGTATCCATTTCTCACAACAACTTCAAAAAAGGTCCTGAAAACGGAACCAAGATGTAGTCATTTTTATACCCTTAGAATAACAGTCTAATCCCATCTGCACCAGCCTATCACCCAGTGGGCTGCTGAGAACTCACCCAAGGCACACATGGGTGGTGAGCCTCCCTTTATGTGAGTCCTTGTGAGAATACATTGATCAATGACAAAAACTTAGATGCAAAAAGGTAAAGAAACCATGCATTGATTCTGAGAGCTTAAGATGAGATATTATATTAATATACCCATTAAGATAACAAGAGAAATTTTTTTATCCATACCAGAAAGGAAATATACTAGGATTCACACCCATGAACAATTTATACTTAGAAAAAAATATTATATTCATATTATTCAAAGTTCAGTAACCATATTACATTCACCAAGCCATGACAGGCCCAATGTATCATTGCAGATAAGACTCGTGGCATCAGAATTCATAACCATGCTTCTTATATTACAAAAATATTTTCATAGACCCATCCATATAGACAAGATATTACACCTACAGTCCTCTAAATGAGAACCTCAACTCTCTGGAACCTTCTTATCATTCTTGCATAGCTTCGCCTTTCATTCTCTCTATATCCATTGTCCCTTCTTCTACCCAAGCATCTCTATATATAGTTGTATTGCCCACCACCATGCCTTTCTGAAGTAATAGATCAGTGGCCAAGTGTCAAGGTGTTCCTCTAATGGAGAATTCTTATTCTCATCAAAGCTCTCCACTCTCTACAATGATGTCTTTCTAGATCCTTCCATCACATGGAATAATCATTTCTTGACCATCAAGTTGCCAGGATGGCACCTTATCCTCTCCCCATGCATAGTCGGGTCAAACTTTTCTCGTGTGATTCCTGGAACACTGATTATGGCTAAGTCTTGAAACCCTTTGCTTTTTCGAGAGCACACGTCATGGGTTTTACTAAACCCTTCTAAAACCCCTATCATGCACACCTTTATCCTGCGCTCCCTTCTTCATATTAGTCCCACATGTCCACACACCCTTTGGCACTTAGCCAATATTTTGAGGCCCAAAAATGGGTTGTAGTTATGTTTTTATTTTTGTTGTATTTAATCCACTTTTTGTGATCATTTTCACTCTAAACAAAGGTTAATGTATCACTATTGTCACAACACAAAAACAAACATGTTTCTAATTTTTAGTAGGGAAATTTTAATATTTTGGAATGTATACATTTTTTTTTAATTTTTATGTATATTTTCTAAGTAGTTAAGTCTTATGTTTCTTTCGCTATTAGTACCAACAATCCTTCTTATTTTCTATAATAGGGAATGGGAGGATTAGATGTTGGATTTTAAGAGAGATTTTACATTTCTGCTTGTGGGTGAGTGGAAAGATGTTGGTTTGAGAAATAAATTAGGTGATAGACGACCTATAAATTTTAAGATGTTTTAGGGGTTAATTGAATATGGTAGTAAAAAATGGTAGAGGCTTGGGATTTCCTTATGTTTTATTTACTTGGCTTAGGGATACAAATCTACATCAGAATTTATATTTTGTTTAAACGTGATATGGGGCTTTTGGCTGGACAATTTAAGTGCATTTATGTAAAATTCACCAATTTGAAGATGTGATAGTAGGTGGAAATTGTTTTTTGTATTAGGTAAATTGAAGGTTTGAGAATTTTATCCTCCATGTTTATTTCTCTATATTAGGGGGAAAACTACATTAGAATTAGTAGCATGTGGTTTTTAATATGGTGACTTATGGCAATGTATTTTGAAGATGTGTTGGTTGGTGGTAATTAATAATGGTACTAAAAAATAAAGGTTTTGGATATATTTTCCACATGTTTTATTCTATTTTTATCATGGGAAGAATACAATATTAGTATTAACAATCTATGTTTTGAGTATGATTTTTTGTGTTAAAGGTTGTAAGAGTTTGTATGTGAATTCAACCAATTTGAAGATATATTATTCGGTTGTGAATAGATTCCAAAAACAATTGTAAGTCTTAATAATAGAATCAAACCAATATAACTAGATAACAAAGACCATGGGGAGGGGGATTCTTATGGGCCTCCTCATAATGTGAGTGGTACATACAAAATCTATGTGTGTTGATTTTCCTATAAACATATGTCAAGGTTTCTATTTGTTTTAAATTGAGCCCAATTTTATTTCTTGTAAATTTCTTATACATGTTTCTTTTTTAAAAAAATTGGAGATAATTGCACCCACATTGTTATTAATGCATTTAGAATGTTATATATCAATCTTAGCATACCCCTTAATTTTAGAAGCTATGTTATAAGTGTATTTATTTTGCCCAAGTATTACATTAATTATTATGAATATATATATATATATATATATATATATATATATATATATATATATATATATATATATATGCTCTTGGATTTGAGAAATATTAACATTCGTTTTTAGTTTATTGCTTAAGTAAATGGGCTTTACATTATAAATGGGCCATATCTATTTAAGTCTAGACATTTTTTCAACATTTACTATGTTTTATTTATGGAAAGTTTTTATGAATGATTGCAAGATGAGTTGAAATCATGTTTCGAAAATATTTTTATGTATATATCTCTCCATGTCTATCAAATCTTGCATGCACACACACAAGTGCTTCTTGTTAAAAAAATTCCCAACCCCTATTTTTTCCATGTTCCCATTGTTTTACTGTTACTAATTTTTATAATTGGTAAAAGGAGAGTTTTGGAAGGGTCCCTTCCCTATTACAATAAGGATCTACAATCCAGATATAACGATGATAATTTAAAGAAACAAGAATCAGTACAACAAAAAAGACTAGTTCAGGAGCGGCCTAAAAATAGTAAAAACCAATAAGAAACCTAAACTAATTCATCAAAAAACATACCCCTATAATCTCATATTGGAGTTGCAAATCCTAGTCACAAAGGGATATCAAATGGTACGTGGTGTTTTATTTTTAACTCTAGTCCATCTGTCGTCACCCTCGATTGAAATGTAAACCTTCCCAAAATATTTAGTAATCATAGAGATTACCTTTCAGTTGTCATGTTCCTTAAGGGGACCCTCATCATTTATTTCCTCAACTAAATAAACTTGGGGCTCTTCGAGAATTTCATGTCCCGCAAGAATTTCAGATCTATCCGAACACTTACTGAAAAGTGATTTTCCAGTTGATTTTTCACCATCTTGGTTAACCATGCTAACTAATGTAAGGTAGTTAATGGTTTTGAAAAACAACGTGGGTGGAGTTTCCAAAAATATTTTTTTATCATTATTGTCAATCCTCGTGATGTGTTCCAATTTTTTTTTGGATTGCATCAGTTTTTCTCTTTGCCATGAAACCACTCCACCACCAGACATGACATCTTTCTGAAACATTTTATTCATAGAATTTGAATTTCTCTTAAGCGATATTTCCACCGCATTTATCTCTCTTTCTTCAGCCGAGGTCGTAGGAAATATTACCTCTACTGCTATTTCCTTCTGACCAATGTCAGCCTCAATTCCCGCTTTCTCCATGTTTGAATTTTCCAAGTCATCAATTTTGAAAATAGTATCCATATCAGCTTGTTGTTCTAGGATGGTCTTTGAATCATCCATCAAATTCAGCTCTATGACCAGTTCCTATTTTTTTTGGACAAAATTTTTCCATAGTTTGGGAAACCCCATTCACAAGGGACTAATAGGCCACATCTTCAAGGATTTAATACTCCATCTAAAGTGGCTCTTAGGTTAAAAAATCCTTACAATAACATTCTCAACCTTTGCAGCGGTTTATCTAATCTAAGCTAATACTTTTGTTTATACAAAAGGTTTGAAAAAATCATAGATCTAACCAAACCAGCTCTTGATTATCCCTTGAGAAAAATTTGATATCGACCATTTAAAACCAAGTCTATGATTGGATTCTACATCAGAAAACAAATCTTATGCTTATAGAGACAAGAGAGAGATAGATCTGTTTATTTACAATTTAAATGATTCCTATGTAATTCTTATAAAATATTTTTTATGATTTAGATGGTAAATTTCTTTACTATTTTCACAAGGTTATAGGAAGACCTGTGGTTCTTGTGGGTCATCTTCTTCCTCTTCAATATCCCCTCAAACCACATACTCTGCAAATATGTGATGGAAAGAATAGTGATCATATAAAATTGTTGTTTATGTATCATTTGGAACTAAATAATTTATTCTAGAAGAACAAATAGAGGATATAGCTCTGTGGTTTGGAGGACAACCACCAACCATTTCTGTGGATTCTTTGTTTTCCTACAATTTACTTTGATCAAAATAAAATTTAAATAGATGGAAAGTTCCACTCTGTGTAAGTTTGTAAGTTTTTGAGTACAGTAAATAGATGTGTTTAGGTTTTCTGCTTCTCTTACTTTGACTTATTTTTTTAATAATCTCTATATTTAGAATCGGGCTAACAACATTATGTATCATAATGCTTTAATTTTGTATGAGAGTAGGCAAAAATCAATATTATTGCCAGAGGGTTTCGAATCTCGAATAGGAAACAAATGATTGGTGTTGAGCGATTGGGTACCAATAGTAGGATATTTTGTGACATCCATCTACTGGGTGCCTTTCTAACCCATTTTGGGTGGAACTCTTTAATAGAGGGAATGGTTACAATATTTCCCCTGATTGTTTTTTTCGATGCACTTGGACCAAGGATTGAATGCTTAATTAGTTGTGGATGAATTGTAGGTGGGTAATTAAATTCCAGAGGAGTGGTGATGGTTTTGTTAGTAGAGATGATGTTTCCAAAGTTATGATAATGAAAATGGTTGAGGAACATGAAAAATATGTGAAATCCAATGCTGCAGAAATAGGTGATTTGTTCCAGGATAAATATATTTGATAATGAAGGAAGAAAATAATCTCAAAAGCAATATGTAGATGATTTGGTGATATTACGAAAAATACAATACTAATGAATTTCAATTTTAAATTGTTTCTTATGTTTGTCGAGAAAATCAAGAATGGATTTGAATCCAGATAAACTGTATAGACAAAATAATTTCACAAGGAATGATATAATTTCATTAAAATCAATGCAAAATCATATCGTTGGGGTTGATCTTATAATCTGAAGCAATTAACCTGTTAGAGTAGTCTTAATAAGGATCAGGAAAAGTTAAGCCATCTAACTGAGAGAAGGTATTTTTTAGACCTTACCAGATCAAAATTAAAGATTGATTTTTGTTACTCCTCATGAATAAAAGGGTTCCAATTTGAATCTTCTTTGTACTTCTCTCTCTAAAATGGGTCTTGAAGATGATGGGCTTCAAACTGTTGGAATCATTGTGCAACTCTGAAAGTAAATATTTTGAGTTATATTTTTTCCATTTATTGATAGATGAAAAGATATGGTTGAGTGTTTGGGCCTATGCTGGAACATTTACATTACTTGCATTCAAAGGCATTGTGTTATGTATAAAACTATGGAGTAACCAGCATGGGGCATCACCTTAAAGTTTAATGCATAAGGGTTGAATTTGCCTCATTTGTGAGAGGATGGTTTGGTTTTTTCAATGCTTATGTGATCAATTGAACTTATTGTGGGAATAATATCAACATCCTTTTCTTCAATGACGTTAAACCCATCCATTTCTTCATCCAAGGATCATTCGTTCATCTCCACAACTATCTACTCAACACTGCTCTTTTTGTTGTATATTCTTCAGAGTACCCCAATCATCCAACTGCATAAAGAGAATGCTTTAAACCAGTCATGACACATAAACCTATTTTAAAACTATGTATCTATAGACACATAAACCTCTTTGAAAAACTATGTATCTACAGACACATAAAACCTATTTCAAACCCTTGTTCTCAACTTTGTATTAGAAAAAAAACTATTTTTTTAAGTCTTTGAGATGTTGAGGGTCAATGCCTAAGCCGGGGATACCAAAATTAAAAAAAATGGATGTGAATTATCTAGCAAGAGTAGGTCAAAGTCCAAACAATTTTGATTTCCTGAAGATTTCACCTAATCTTAGGGATAATCACTCCAGCCCTACCAATCGTTTGCAATGTGCATTTGATGTGACAAATATTTTTGCTAGAGAAATATATATTACAAGAGTAACCATTATCGAGGAATTTTTATTCATAGCAATGATTGAATATGAGATTGATGTTATATTTTCACAATAAATGGGTTCCTCTTTGCTCCATGGATCTCATTGACATAAATGTTCCCTACCTACTAATTAGAAATCCTGCTGAAAATAACTCTTGTAATGACAATATCTCATAAGAAGCATTAGTTATGTTTCTTGTTTCCCCAATAAGATGGAGTAAAATAACCAAAAACATACGACTAATTTCTAATAAATTTTTAGAATAAAAATTCCAATGGAATAATTTAGAGAAAATAAAATTAGAAAAAAAAAGTGAATCAATAAGTGCTTTTTGGCTCTTAGTGGAATTTTAGTTTATGAGAAAAAGATAATTTATTTTAACTAAAGTATTGGTTAGTTTCTGATCTGAAGTTTATTTTATGGGAAAAGGATTATTTGTTTGATTTTTATTCAAACTATGTCTTGGATAGTTTTAGCCTACATAAGTCATCTGAACTATTTGATGAAATACCTCAAGTGGTTGTGGTCACACAAATCACTAGAATTATTGTAGACGAAAATGTAGAGGCATACATAAAGCTTGTGAAATATTTGACGAAATGCCCCATAATCATTTCATGGAATGTAGCGATTTGAATATTTAACCCCTTTTATTATGCTTTCAGTATTTATAAATTTGGAAATATTCACTATCATGATTGATTAATGCTTTTCATAAAAAACCCTATTTAGGTAACTAATTTAGCACCTTATGGGGTAATAAATTTTGTTATGTTTTTTATGGGCAAACACAATTGATTCATTGTGCCTAAGTTTATCACTCATGGTATTGAAAGTTGATAGATCACACATTTAAGATAAGGAGAGTTATATACAAATACACAGTTCTTGTGAGATTCTTCAATGGGATTTTTGGTGGTGTGTACTAATTTTCAAAATTTGTAGCTCACATGGTCCATTACATTAGAGTCTTTTCAAATGGCAACCTTTATTAGTAGTAACATGAAAATAGAAATGTGGTTTATTGTTTCTCTATGTAAAATACTAAGTTAAACCCATAAGATTTCCTTTTGACCTTTATGAGAACCAATAAAAATATGTAAAATGTTGAGGCATCAATGATGAGAATAAGTGCATCTCTTTAGTATGCTTCCTCATATGGTTTTTAGACATCTTAAATTTTTATCAGATAATAAGAAGAGAGAACATAGAAATAATTTTTGATGTTTTTGCCTTGAGAAATGATATTCATAGTTGTATATATTTTTTTTAGAGTGTACATAATGGATTACTACTGGTATATGTTTTCTACAATATGGATCAAATGTATACACAGGCCTTCATAGTGTCATGTAGTTCCTTGTTTGTTTCTTAACATTATAAAAAAGTCAAATCACCGTAATTTTTTGTAAGCCTGTGTGAATAGACTCTATTTATTAATTTTTCAATCTCGTATTTCGTAATCATGGACAATTCCATATTATCCTCTTTTTTATTGGAAATTCATTAGCCATTTGTGGGTAAATTTTCGATATTAAAAAAGCGATAGAGACTGAGATTTGTTGCATTATAAATTTCAACATGTGCAGAGTAACACATACAATGGTGTTTTTTTTACTCCTTTCCAAACCTATGACATTACACCACTCTATGACAAAACAAAACACTCCAATTATTTATTATTTTTATTTCATTTTATAGTTCTATTCCAAAAAAAGGAAAAAACTATTAAAAACAACCATTTATGCCACACAAAAGGTTAGGTCAAAAAAATATTCCAAGTAACGTTTCTCATCATTTAATTAAGGATATATTGACATCAATTTTAGAGATTTTATAATCAATTTGATCAATAAATGATAAAAATAAAATAGATAGTAAAAATGATAGGGTCTACTGTGTCATAGGCTTGTTTTGGCCTTGTGGACATTACAATATAGCTATCTATCATAAAATACAGACCATAATTTCCCTCGTAAATGATATGGTTTGCTTGGTTGTTGAACCCTTATGCTAGAGAATTACATATAGAGCCCCACCCACTAAAAATTAGTTAGAATTATTAATTACAACATTCCTCCTTTATAAATTAAATAGTGATTTGTTATTTTGGATGCAAATACATTTTATTTAGGTGATAATTAATGGCTTTTTCTGTGTGCCCAAATATCCCTGCGCATTGTGGTTGGATATAACAAAGTGGTAATTTTCAAAATACCCTCCAAGTAAATCAAAGAAGAGTTTGTAAATCAACAACATATGAAACTATATGGAGTCCTCAATATTAAAATTTCACTTTCAGCAAGTTTGATAGAAAAATATTGATCCGTGAAACATGTTCATTGCATCCATCTCCAATGAGTCTCAAACAATGGAACCTTTTAAAATTTCCCCATTTTTTTATTTTTTGTTCTTCATATACATATTGCACCACTATGAATAATACCTATGAGATACATATGATACACTAGAACTCAATGTCCTCCCCTTCCATCGAACCGGCCCTTCTTGATCACCCCCTTCAATCCTTTCTCTCTATTTCACTTACTCATTTTTTTCACTCCTCCTATTGAATGGAATTGGCTCCTCACAAAAACTTAAATAAATTAAATATTTCAGTTCATTTAGAGTCACCTTCCAGTAGGAAAAGGGATAAACCTAGTTTCAGCAATAACTGTTCAATCTCCAACACCGCTTGAAATATCTAACACACAGGCACTGACCATACTTGAAAATTCTCATATTCACATAAAGTTTCCCTAGATTTGTGCAGTGTGTTTCATAAAATCACATAATACCTTCCTAATTTTATCCCCCCACACAGGAAGAAACATTATCATGGAACAATATTTTTAAAAAGTGGTGTTTCCTTATCTAGGGGAGAGCTTAGATTGCAAAACAGAGTTCCCCTAAGACAGCCCTTCAGTTAGATACAACTACCTTTCTAATCCTCCTTATTTACAGACATGTGTGTTGAAGGGAAGTGGTGGGGGAAGATATACGCAAACTTAAAATGCATTCAACAGTAATAATAATTGATAAAATAAACACACAACAATGGATGACACAACACACAAAATTCACAACAAAAATCAGAAGAAAAAAATCAGCTACATATATATTAGATTTTAGTACAATATTCAGGAAGGCTTCATTTCTCTTTTTTTTCTGCTTCCCCTTTATTCTTATTATTTTCTCCTCTTCATTATCTTGAATACAAAATGTAGAACATACAATTAAAACATTCAATTCATAAATTTATTCCATACAGCTATATGTCAGGGTTAGACATCCCTTGTAATAAAAAAAATAATTCATTTTTTAGAATCAAAGAGAATGTCAGAAATCAAATATTAACATTCAATTAATGAATATCTATTCCATATTTTTCCAAAAATTTCTGCTTTCCAGAAGCTTCCAGCTATTAGAGGTCATAATTTAAATGTAGGGCTTGAGATTATATCTCCAACACTCCCCCCTTAATCTCAACTCGTTATCATCTCTCTCATAATTATTTGTACCATATCCATAGTTGTTGCTACCTTTTCTAGATCTTATATTCTTCACTTCATCTTCAGCATAGACACCCAAAAAAATTCTTAGATATTCAAATGCATATTTTCCCAATGGTTTAGTAAAAAATATCAGTGAATTGATCATGTGATCTAAAAAATTCTAGACATGTTTCTTTTTTATTGACCAGGTCTCTTATAAAATGATATCTAGTGTCTATGTGCTTGATCCTTTTATGAAAAACATGAATTTTAGACATTGCAATGGTCAAGTTATTATTCATAATAAATATTTGTTTCTTATTATTTTTTATGCATCAACTCAACTATGATTCTTCTCATCCATACGAATTGACATGTTGCACCCATTGCTGCCACATACTCCGCTTCTGTTGAAGAAAGAGTTACAATGGGTTATTTCTTTTGAATCCCATGATAATACCCTTATTCAAAAATGAAAATCATAGTTGGAGGTTATCTTCCTATCATCAAACACTACCAGCACATTTTTTTTCCGTGTATCCAATGAACTTAAACTCATCAACAACTGAATACAATAGTCCATAGTTCTTTGTTCCACAAACATACCTCAGTATTATTTTTCCTGATTGCTAATGAGAGTATTTTTTAGACTCCATGAACCTTGAAATAAGGATCACACACATATATAATATCAATACTTGTGGTTGTCAAGTTACATGATACTACCAGCTAGTCTTTTCAACAATCTAGGATCAATAATTGAACCAACTATCTTCTTTGCTCAATTTTAGCCCTGTGGTGCAGGTGTTGACTTACAACTAAACATATTAAAATAATTTCAATACATCACTTGCATACTTTTATTGAGAAATGAAACTACCTTAAATTGATTTCTTAACTTCTATTCCCCAAGAAGTATTTCATGATACCAAGGTCAGTCATTTTAAAATCTTTCATCATGGATGCCTTAAAAAAATTTAATGGAAAATTCTTGTGTGGAAATTAAATCATCTACATAAAGACACACAATCAAAATTTTACCATTATCATCCATTTTTATATACAAAGTAGGATCGTTGTTGAACCTACTGAATCCATTTTTAAATAAATAAGAATCAATGCGGCTATACCATGCTCTAGGATCTTTCTTGAGTCTGTAGAGTGCCTTTTTCAGCTTGTATACCTTTTCTTCATGACCTGAAATTTCATATCCTTCTGGATATTTTACATAAACCTCTTCTTCAATATAACCACTTAAAAAATATGATTTAACATCCATTTGAAAAATAAGCCACTTGTTTTGAGATGCAATGGAAAAAATAGTTCTTACCGTATCCAAACACACTACAGGAGAAAACGTTTCATTGTAATCAGAACCAGGATGCTGAGTGAAACCGCTAGTAACCAATCTTTCCTTATGCTTCAACACTTTACCATCCATTCCATGTTTATTTTTGTAAATCTATTTTACACTTATGATGTCCTTTCCTTGAGGATAATCCACCAACTCGAAAGTGTTAATTTTTGTGAATAGTTTCATTCTCTTCATCCATGGCTTCTACCTATGGTTCATATTTTATTACTTCATCAAAAGAAATCAGATCACTAGCTTCTGAAAAATAAAGCAAAAACAAATAAATAATTTGTTTTATCAACATTAAAATTAGATTCATAAATATCTCTTGGACTCCTTATTTTTTGTTGCAATAAACTTGCCAATGTAGGATTGGATGAACTGATACCATCAACTAAGTTTTGTGGACTAATTTCTAAAGGTATCAAAGCTAGTGTTCTTGGTGAAATCTGCTACCCATGTGTAAAATATTGATTTCTTGAAGATATCCTTGTTGTAAATGGAGGTGTATCTTGAGCTACAACTTATGGTGTATTTTTAGCAGTGAAAGGAGGTATTGTTTGAGGAATACCTTGTTGTTCTAAAACTTCATCAACCATATCATCATGTGAATCATCTCTTGATACACATTATTTTTCTACAATTTCATCCCATGCTTCATTCTCAAAAAATTAAACATCTCTGTTGATAATAACTTTTCTAGTACTTAGATTAAACAATTTGTAATCCTTTGTATCTTCTGAATACCCAATAAAGATACACTTTTGACCTCTATTATCCAACTTCCTTCTTATCTCTTCAGGAACATGATAATATGCCAGACAACCAAATACTTTGAAGTGTGTAACACTATCCTTTCTACCACTCCAAGCCTCTTGAGGAATCATATTCTTTACACTTTTAGTTGGACATCTATTTGAAATATAAATAGTTGTTGTTACTACTTCAGTCCAATATTCATTTGGTAAATGCTTTGACTTCAACATACTCCTTTCCATTTCCATGATGGTTCTATTTTTTATTTCAGCCACATCATTTTTTTGAGGTGTGTAGCGAGTTGTAAACTAGTTTTGAATACCATGTTTTCTACAAAAAATTAGAAAAACATTATAAATATACTCACCACCTCTATCGATTCTTAAACCTTGACGTAGTAACCACTTTGCTTCTACACAAGAGCCTTGAACTACTTAAATACTCCAAAATCATTACATTTATACCTCAAAAATTAAACCCAAGTCTTCCTTGTTTAATCATCAATGAATGTCATAAAATATGAATAACCTCCAAAAGAATTTGTTTGCATGGGTCCATATAAATCTGAGTGTACTATCTCAAGAGGTGCACTTGCTCTTGTTGGTTTTCGAATTGAAAAGAATCTCTATGTCGCTTCCCCAAAAAACACCCTTCACATACTCTTTCTGGTTTTTGAATCAATGGAAAAAAATTTACCATATTCTTCCTATGTAATAAATTCAAAATTCCTAATTTTAAATGTCCAAACCTAAAATGCCAAAGCCTTGATTCATCTTTCACAACTGATTGAAATTTTGATTGATTCCTTGAGGGTAGGACTCAACTATATTTGTGCAGCACTCATCATAGGACTCACTTATATTAGCGCATTACTCATTTGCATTGGCACAGGACTCAATGCAGGACTCATTTACCTTACCGTGAGACTCATTTACATTAGCACATAAATCAATTCTATGAGCACAAGTCTGAGTGTAGGACTCAATGCAAGACTGATTTGTCTTAGTACTGGACTTAGATGTGAACTGAACTATTCATTTTTCTACAAACAGATAGGATTTTCTCTTTTTTCCTAGTTGTAATCTCAAGAGAAACATCTCTTTTTTCTCATCTTGTAAGGCCCACATATTACACACACAAATACAACAATAAAAAAAATACTGGAATACTTTTTTTTTTAATTACATTTATAGTTTACATAACATTATAGGAGATCACTCAAGAAGAATGTACACCACTCGATAATGTTTTCACATGAACATTAACCCACATAGAGTGACATGAACCACGTGATGCACAGTCAATGCCACTTTTGTTTTTTTATGACAAGGCACTGGATAACAATTCACAACATAGATGATTCACACATACAGAATACAGGTCTTCCCACGACATGATAGGGTAGGATTCCTCAATTATTACAAACATGTTTCAATATTTAGCTTAAGTACTAGAAAGAATCATAATATGTGATTCATACATTCCCTTTTCCTTTTTGCTAGATTTAATTTATATAGTTTAACATTTAACCTTATGGTAGTATCTCATTCAATAAGAATCATCTACATTATTTCAATTACTTGTTTAATTCATTCATTCATTAACATGATAATTATTTACACATAGGGATATTTACATACACACCATGACTACTAGGTATTATCCCTAGGATTCACTCCTAAGGTCATGCATCTTTATCTTATACCATAAATCTAGTTACACAAGAGAACAAGTGTAATTCCAAAGGATGTGAAAGGTTCACTTTTTTTTGTTTAAGGATTTAGCGCCGAGTTTCTTTCATTAATTTATAAATTTGGAATTGAGTTAGTACACAATAAGTATTATAGGAGGTATTTTATTTATCCATGGTGAGAGGGTTTAATCACATTACAAGGATGATCATGTTTTACTTTCTTGTGGAAGAACATCCAAGAACTACACTTCCCAAGGTCAAAGTGTCAATTATCAACTTTACTATAGTTATGCTCCAATAAATTAATTAAGGATTCAAAGGAACTTAACATGGAAACAAACTTTCTTATTTTTGTTGTTTAGATTAGGTTTCCTAAGTACCATTTTACGTCTAACTTAAGAGGATTTTCCCTAATTAGGTTAATATGCCTTTTTGTAATGAATTATGTAACCTATTTGTTAATGGGGCTTTTGTAATCCTTATCAGACTACTAATCCATGTCTTAGGAGATTTATCTATAAGGAGAAGATCACATAGTTTCACATCATACATCTATCACCTAATAGGAATAGTGGGGAAGAAAGATGGAGTAGTTCATCATTAAAAGGTTAGGGTTCACATTAGATTTTACACAAGATGTGAGTCTCTTTCCTCACCAAAAAATGGCTGTGAACACCTTATATCAAAAATCTAAAATTTCACCTTTTTTCCAAGCATAACATTTTTTGGTTTACATTTTCACCAACTAATCATAACTTAATATGTTGTCTAAGTTTCATAATTAACCCTTAGTATTGCACCATTAAACCCGATGACAGAAATCGATATTGGGTATCGAGTTAATTTACAATCTTAATTCTTAAAGGTGGCCTCCAAGGTTAGTTGGAAATCTTCGCCACTCAACATGTTTTTCAGTCCAAGAGGATTTTATACTATGTTTAATGTTGGTTCCCGCAAGGAGTACTACTTTATGAGAACAAATAAATTGTTACTACATTCACACGATTACCTAAACCTCTGAGGGAATCACATACTTGATATAAAATTGGACCATGTCACTCTTAACCAACATTTTCAGGTTCAACGACAATCGTTGCTAAACATACATGTTATGACAGATAAACTCAGGACTTGGGCTATTATTTACTTCAAGCTAGAAGGTGGCATAGAGTGTAAATATTTTAAGTTCAATCCTAAGGTTTTAGTTTTTCTAAGCTATAAAGAATGAACATACGAGAAGGGTAGTTATACACATAGTATTATACTAGTGGTGGACTGTTATCGTTTAGATCTCTTTATCTACATTTGCTAAGGTAAGATAACAAAAGCACACCATAGATATTTAATCATCAATTGCATAATGGAGTAAGTACTATAAGCTATGTCAAATTCAATTTCATTTAACACAAATATCGAACTCTTAGGATAAAAAAATTTGGATAAAAATAACACCCATGTTGGGATGATACATTTTCTCTAAACTCTAGCATATTAAAAATGTAACAAAAATTCACTAATAAACCTTCTCAATGCTTCGTAAAATGTTGAACTATCCTCTTACAATATCACTTAACATATATATTGAACCCCTTTTTTTTAAGCATACGTAAATCTGAATCAAAACGAACACCTATAGTTAAATGCATATTTCCCAAAGCGCACCTAAAAGTAACATCTCATACATATTAAAAAAATTCAATGATAAAATTTACTGTAGCATAAAAAATACATTTTTATTTTCATTAAAATATATAAATTACAATGATACATAGTGAATTACAACCACACCATTTCGCCATCTTACTTGCATCCTACAAAACCATGTGTTAGGATGAAATCAGCGATAAATTGTTGGCATGGCATCCACCTAAATCCAACATAATTAACATTTTTAGTTCTCCATTTACATAATAATAATAATAATTTACATTTGAAAGTAGAGGGTTAGAAACATATATTCATTTCATTTCATTTCACTACATTTCTTATTTAAGGGGAGAGAAAGAGGTAAGGCGAGAGAGAGAAACACAATTTTTCCAAAATTCCACTTTCACACAAACAAGTCACAAGATAGAGTTCCAAAAAATTTATTTATACGTGTTAATAAGTTTCCACGATGGTTTGCTAACTTGACTGGGGTCCTACAACTTACATTTTAATATTTCTCCTACTAGTTAATAAAACATGCCCAATTTAGGCTCAGAGTCTAAGAAACCGTGTTCAAAAGGTGTCCTCTATTAGGTGAAGTATGACAAGTAAATTCCTATGTGTCCTCCTATATACCAGGAATTCACAGGAACTGGCAAAATTTGAAATGGGTGAATGGTTTTCAATTGGAAGCTAGGTTTTTGGAGCCACTGGTCATAATCAATCTAACTTAACTTAGTCAACAACGACTAGAGACCTATAAAACCCCCTTGCCAAACTAACCAGGAATGTATTTTTCCCAATCTGAAGGTTCCAGGAAATTTTTAGTAAAAATAATAGAGGGTTGTGAAGGTGAGAAATCATTTCATTACTCAAGGTCCAAATGGCGAGCCGAAACGAAACCCAACTTTTCAGTTTTAGTAACTCCCTAAAAGTGCAAAATAGAGTGAGAAGGCTCCTAGAGGAGCGACGAAGAGAACACAAACATTCAAATGGGGTCGAGCTAATGCTTGATGCGACTCTCTACATAACAACGAACACATACGATGTTTGACATTTATTTTACGACGCTTAGAGTGTAGAGTGATCCTAACATTTTATATTTAGTAAAATAAATTTAAAGTATAAGAAGTAAAACAATATAAATAATAATAAATGAACAACTTATACTTATACTATTAGGAATGTGGACACGTATGTTTATTTAGAGGACTGGTTTAACTTTGGAGCACACTTTCCAGGAGCTCCCTGTTTGGATTCGAATCCCAACTCTTCCTTTAGAATTTTGGGAGCCTAAATTTTTCTTTGGCATTGCAAGATCAATGGGAGTACTTATTGCGATTGATCCGGCTATGAAGGAATGGTCCAGACTGGTCTGTGTTCGGATGTGCATCAACATTCCCACTGAAGAAAAAGTGCCTAAAAAAATATTCTTGAACACCTTAGAAGAAAAATGTGAACATGCAATTGAATTTAAGTCCCAAAGCATGTGCGACAAGTGCAGGAAGGTGGGATATGAAGTTAGGTCATGCTGCAGTGGAGCTCAAAAGATCCAGACTGAGGATGCAACTAACCATGAGAGCTAGCGGCGTGTCTTTCAGATGGAGGAATTTTCGGAATAGGATGACTCGTTTGCAGTAGAAGAGGAAGCTGAGGTGGAAGGTAAGACAATATTCTATTCACTGGATGTGTCTCAGGCACTGTGCAGGGATTGACAGGCTAGCATGGGATGGGCCTCTTTCAGCGTGGCAGAGGAGCAAATGAGCTACCCTAATTACCATGCTAACATGGGACGAACGGGTGGGGAGATTACAAATTCAAACCTAGATGTTAATGCGGATAGTCGAAGCCCTATCTCGTAATGGGGGTGGATTGGATGACACCATCCAGACTTTGTACATGAGGGATGTGGTCGGAAAAAATACAATGAAAATCAGAATAGGAGGATCCACTAAATGGGTATCTTTTTCAAATTCAAAATTTGATGTGACGGACAGGGTGTTGGAGGACAGTGGTTGCTCAATGTCAAGTGGCTATGAACTTAGGATAGAGCAATGGTCATTATCCCCTGAAGAGAATTGAGTGGGCATCTGTCGGATGCAAGAACTAAAGATCGGTGTGAGGGATAACAGACTTGAGTTGGACCTCGGTGTGGGTGTTGGTACCCTTGGTGGTGGTGACTTTGATGCCATGATTAATGGGGGTGAGTGGAAAAAGGTCCACCCCAAGAAATTCAAAGTCGTGCATTCATATCGAGTGACTCAGAGTCGCCATTACGGAGGTGGGTCTTGATTTTCTCTTTCCCTTCTTATAGGTCAAGATTTCTCGTTGTTTTCTATCTTTAGACTAACCCGGCTTTGTCTCAGTCTTATGTGACTGTGCTTGTGCTATGTTGTTGTGGGTTTCTATCATGGTAGCTGGGAGAGGCCTGCGTTTTCATTTTCTATTGCTATATTTTTTCTCCTTCGTATTGATGGGGTTTTTTGGCCCACCCAAAACCAAATAAATACCTAATCTAAATAAAATCTTTTTTTTTGTAGTCAATAAAAAATAAGTACAATGCAACTGAATGCTAAAAAACTATCAAAATAACACAATTGCATAAAACTCTTGAGAGGGTTTACATATGTAATGGTGTTGGATGATGTCTCTTAAAAGTTTTTTTCTTCAAAATTTCAGAAACATGTAATGAATAAGGAAAAGTCACTTAAGTCTATACAAATAATAATAAAAATATGTTCAACAACCATTCATGCAATAATTTAATGTACATATTATATTCAATTTAAAATGGAACAATCCAACTAAAAATATTAAATCTCATAATATCCCACGCCTAAAAAATACTTTATATTTATAAACAAATTAAGTTTTTATTTAAAATTATATTGATGCCCAACAACTACAAAATTATGCCGATGGGGTCTGGGTGGAGCGGTCAAGTCGGATGGTTGTTTCCACCCCACCCAGATTCAAATCCCACTAAGGCACAATCCCCGTTCGGGGTGGTGATGTCCAAGGTGCTGCGGTTGGCAGGCTGGTTTTCACGAAGGAGTTTCTTGATCGAGAAGACCTGCACTTTTTGGTGTGTGGTGGCTCATGTTTCGCTAAGGTTGTGTGAGCTTGCGCAATGGCTTGTGTTTCACTAGATCAAGCTTGGTGGCTCGCGATTCACCGGTGGTGTGTGCATGCATGGTGACTCTTTTTTTTCTAGTTGTGTGTTCCTGGTGGTGGCTCATGGTCCGTGGTTTCTTGAGCTTAATTGTAATATCTTGGTTGTAATGGGTGGGGTCCCTTAACCCTCCAGTTCATAGATCCAGTCAAAAGCATTCATCCTATCAAAAAAACTACAAAATTACATATTAAGAATTTATTTCTACTTGGCATAGATCCAAAATACTTATAAATACGCCTTATTTTGAACATCCAATGTTAATTCTCTATTAGAATTATAGATAAAGCTACAACAGTTCACTATAACCAATGATGAGACTCCTGAACTTCAAAGAAATCCCTTTAAACACTTTTAAAGAAATTTAAGGATATATGCCCTTAATTTTCATTACCATTATATCCATCTAAAAGGGAAAGTTTAATTGATAGTATGTGCATGGAAGATGTGATATGTATGTATGTATATTTTTGAAGCATGGCGTTAACTCATCTTGCAACCATTTATAAAAACTTTCCATAAATAAAACACAAAAAAATGTTTAAAAAATATTTAGAATTAAAGAGATATGGCCCATTTATAAGGTACAACCCATTTACTTGTGTAAGAAACAAAAACACGAGTGTCAATATTTCTCAAAATGCACCTATAACATAGTTTCTAAAGTTAATGGTATTCTAAGATTGATAAAAGCATTCTAAATGTATTAATAACATGGTGGGTGTAATTATGTATGATTTAAAAAAAAACATGTCTAAGCAGTTTACAAGAAATAAAATTGGGCTCAATTTGAAACAAATAGAAATCTTGACATATGTTATAAGAAAATCAACATGCACAGATTTTGCATCTACCACTCTCATTATGAATAGGTCCATAAGAATCCCTCTCCCCGTGGTCTTTGTGTGTTGCAATCTAGTTAGATTGGTTTGATTCTCTAATCAAAACTTACAATTGTATGAGGAATCCATTCACAATGACTAATACATTTTCAAATGGGTTAAATTCACATACAACATTTTACAACCTTAAACATATATCATCATATTCAAAACATAGGTTATTAGTATTAGTATTATATTCTCCCCATAACTTAATTAGAAGAAAACATGTGGAGAAAAAAACTGAAACATTTATTTATTTAGTACCATTACTAATTACCACAAACCAACACATATTCAAAATACATGCCATAAGTTACCATATTCAAAATACATGTTACTAATTCTAATGTGTTTTTCTGCCTTATATAGACAAACAAACATGGAGAATAAAATTCTCAAATCTTTAACTTCACTAATACAATAACCAATTACCACCTACTATCACATCTTCAAATTTGTTAATTTTACATAGAAGCAATTAAATTTTCAAACCAAAAAGCCCCATATTACGTCAAACACATTATAAATTTTGATGAATTTTTACATCCCTAAGTCAAATAAATAACATAGAGAAGGAAATCCCAAACCTCTAGATTTCTTACTACCATAATCAATTAACCCCTAAAACATCTTAATATTTATAGGTTATTATATAACTAAAAATCAACAAATGACCTTCAAGCTTACTTGACCTCTCGAGGTCTTGTCGGGGAAGACGATGTGGAATGGGTAGATGGCTATGTGGTAGCAAAATACTCGAAGATGGGTGAATGTGGACTACAACTTATCAAGGAAATCTAATGACCTCTATAGGTACTACAAGGATCTTCTCGTCTAGGGAAATAACAACCTACCTAACCTGAACAGGTGTGATAGTACGGTTGAGAAGAGTACACATGCGTAAGAGTCTATCAATGTCTATCTGTGAAACTATCTCAACTATTTGTGGAAATTGCTGAAATTTCCCTTCGTTTTCCTCGTAGAAATTACCAGACAAGGTCATGGAAATACTAGACAAAACACTTGAACAAGGGCGAATGAATGGGAGCTATTTTTTCCCAGGATGGTTACACGAAAAAGTCATAGAAATTGTTATCTTCTTCATTAAGAACATTCAGTTGTGCGATAGTGATGGGTGGAAGTGGTGAAAATGTAAAGATCATAATCTAGAGGCCCGTATCAATGACAGTCTCTAAGTGAGTTGCGTTGGGTTAAGGGACTCTAGGATCGTAAACTTCTTCTCTAGGTTTTTTTGGTCCTTGAATGGTTGTGTGTGAATTTGTGCAACTTAATCTACAAAAGAAAATAAAATGCTAGTCTAAATAAAGTAAAGCTAACTATTTTTTCTGTATTTTCCAATTTAGAAGAAATGAAGCAATAAAGAAATCTAATCTTATTTAAACTAATCTTTTTGATTTTTTGAACTTTCTGGAGTAAAACAAAATAAATCAATAAATGAAGAAATTGCTTCTCTAATTTAATTAAAATATCCTAAACAAATAAATAGTCAGATGTAACTATTTATATATGCAGTAGTATATCTAATCTATCCTAGCTAAACAAAGCTTTTCCAAAATGTGATTTTTGATTTGAACCATTTGTTCTGCCTTAGAGGCACGAGAAGAAATCAAAGATTCTTAGAAGCAATTTTTCTCTTGTAACTTCCCCGAAAAAAGTAAAGAAGGATTTAATGGAAGTTTTACAAATGAAATTATATTGCGGCTTATTCTAAATTAATGCAGAAGCATTCCTCTAGACACACCTCCCTTACAAACCCACATGGATAGGTAGTGAATCTATCTATCACCAGAAGCTTTTCAAAAGAAATGGAAACTACAATATTTGATCTATCTATTACAACAGTTGAAATGGAAATGACTTTTTCCACTCTAGTAAATATAGTGTGTGTACAGATTCAGAAATAAAGAAATGAATAAACTCAATAGCAACCCTAATTTGGAAATTGCAATGCTGAGGAAATGCCAATTTTGGTATCACTTTGAGTCCCCTTAGTTATCTTTTCAGATATTCAATGTTCACGTGAGTCCAGGAAGATGGGAATTCAGAAAAAGAAAAGAAGAAAGGTCTAGACCAATGGTGGCTTATAAGTGGTATAGTAGCAATGCAGGTAGAGGAAAAACAACACAAGAGAATAGTGCTTGGTTGTGTAGTCTCTAGCAAGATTTTAATAGCATGAAAATACAAATCACAATAAAACTATGTGGCAATTTTCTTCAGAAGAAGTGTTGGTTTTATAGAATATAGGTTGGGAAATGGTCTAAGCCATTTGGTAGTAATGGGATGCCACATCACAACAAGGAGAGGCGGTTAAACTCTTAATCAACAATTAGAAGTGGAAGAGGAGATTGATACACATCATTCAAACTTAAAAACAACCAAATTGACTAAGAAACGTGCAAAATGTGAGTTGGAAGAAGTTAACACTCATCCATATAGGGTGGCGGTTGCGCAACCACCACCCATACAAGGCAATGATTTTGTAACTCAAGGCCAAAAATAATGGAAAAACAAATTAGAAATCCATAGATAAGTAGGAAATGGCTAACTAAGGTAATATAAGATATAAATATATATTTCAAAGATGTAAAGGGGCTTGAACACCTTTGGAAATGACTTGAATCATCATTGAGGACGTTTGAACCGTTTTCGACAATATGCCACGTGTAAATTTGGGTGCGTATATATTACCCACTCAGAGAAGCGTTTTAGACATGAAGAAACGTAAGCCATAGAGACTGATTATGGTGTTCCCAAAGTGGGGAGTTAGAGGTTATACATGACATGCTCGTGTGCTGAAGTGACACCTTCCAAGCTCCCGTTACCCACAAAATGAAAACAAGAATCAAGTGCAAATAGATATGATATCAAAAAAATAAAGGATAAAACAAAATGACATGAGGACATACCATTTACATGGGGATATAAGTATACCTGTGCCAGTGCTCCAGCCCTGCAAAGCACACACACTCAACATAAATTTAAAACAAAACACACACACACACACACACACACATGTGTGTGTGTGTGTGTATAAATATATATAACCATTCATTTGCACTTACTCTCATAGTGATTTTGGATCTCTTGATTACCTATCACCGTTTTGAGTGTGGACATAGTCAGATCAAAGAGTATGTCGACATGATCATGGCCCCATGAGTAAGAGATCTAGTGGATAAGAGAAAGGTTAGTATTTTGCATTTGTTTATTTGAAACCTAGAATGTGAAAAATTGAAAAATATTTGCCTAAGGGGGGTTATTTTCACAAATTCTTGACTTAAAATGTTCCCTAGGAGGTTTTCTAGGTGGTTTTGCTTTTTGTTTTGTCCAAAAATGGTCAATTTTTTTTTTTTTTTAGTTTTCCAGTCATAGGGGACGAGTTGTCCATTTTAGACACAACCTTCACCCTGTGCAGGCTATCGGTTGCACAACCGCCACCCTACATAGGATGGCGGGTTTGAACAACTGCAATGACCATTGCACAACTTCCACTCTACACATGGTGACAGTTTTGTAATTGTCGAGGGTAGAGGCTTATTTTGAAAAACTTAAGTTAATTTTGAATAGGATTTTAAATTATTTTAAATTATTTTTGACGAGCTTATGCATTTAAACATGTTGTTAACTTTCTCTTTTTCTTGTTTTGGTGAATGCATAAGGACTTGAACATTGGTTGGAGCCTCTCCAGATAGTGTGATTGGTTACTGAGAATTATTTATCAGTTGTCCCAGGATGAGAGGGAATTGTTTACATCAGGTTGTATTATGGAGGATCTCATATACGCCATTAATAGTGTCATCCAACCACATACTATGTGATTTACTGAGCTACTGGGATTCCGATCAGAACACTTTCTAGTTTCCAGGTGTTAGAGTAGAGTGGACCATCACTCTCTACGATGTCTATAGGATTCTTAGTGTTCCTATGTCTAGCAAGCGATTGACCTTGGACAGTGTAAGATCTACTGCTACATCTAGATAGTGTGCATCATATATGGGGGATGATGGGGCATCTAATGTGGGTACCAATAAGGGAATGTAACTTATCTCTATTGCCTCCGCACCTATCCCCACTCTTCGTAAGGACATTATTGTGAAAATGGCAGGTTTAAGCTCTTGTATTATTGGGATCCCATTTTTATGGCTATTGAGAAGCATGGGAGGATCTTTTCTTGAGGTATGAACATTCTTGGGACCACATACCATAACATATACTATGTTGTGATGCTACAAGGGAAATATTTGTGCCACCCTAATTTGGCTATGTGTTGGTTATATGAGCAGGTTATCCCCTACCAGAGGGGAGTTGGTATACATCATCCAGGGGCCATCAAGGCCGCAAAATGGATAAGTATGGCTTCTCTCTAAGGGGCACACCAGCCTATGGCCACATTGATAACATATGATTTCATTTCCAGACCATACCATGACATGATCGGGATATGGGTGATGACGAGACTATACTACTTATTTGTGGTGGTGTGAGGCAATTAGTGGATAGGAAAGATAGGGTGGAGGTCCATCTTATTGATAGAGTTCATCAAAAGTTTGGGATTTTATACAATGATGCACTTCCTGTAGTTCCTATCACTTATCATGGCATGCGAGAGGATCGAGGAGGCCCTAAGGGCCTACATGGTTTGAAAGTTGTTATACCTTGAGTGCTTATGAATGTGGAGAAGGTCCCACTTCCCAGAGCGCTAGTATTGCTCCTTCAGATTGAGGCCACACCAACTCACAGTGGGGTGGTGGAGGATGAGACCCATACAACTAGATAGACTGAGGGTGAGACTGGCAAAGAGATGGGAGGAGAGAAGAATGATGAGGAGGGGGATAGTGACTCAGAGTGGAGGGTGATAGGTGAGTTTACCATGGCTACGAGAATAGAGGCAGATGTAGAAGAGGCGACTCTTGTTTCAGAGGACCCACTTTCTTGAGAGAGAGGTGACAATGATCATTTCGTGATGGGCGGCCAGCATGTCACCTCAGGAGAGGATGAGGCTTAATAGGTACCTACAGTGGTTCCACCACCACCAGCTACACCATTCAACCTATCCTAGATACAAAGAGATATGAGTATATATATACTCTTCTCTCTACCTTGTTAACTATAATTGTTTGTAAGCTACACTTTGTGTTTCTTTTTGTTTTTTTTCAATGTTTTATAACTCATCTTTATTTTCTTTTTCTTGTAGCCACTGTTGATAGTTGGTGATATTTTATTTATAAGATCTTGGTTGAGACCTTTTTCATCCCTACTAGGAGGACCCGAGAGGATATTTTCATAGACGTGGGACAACCATTGTAGGCTAGAAAACATACTGACATGTTTTCACCTATTTGGAAAAACGCTAAGGTCTTTTCTTTATAGAAGACTGAGCTGGCCTCACACGCACTTGCTAAGAGGATGGCAAGGTAGAATCACTCCCATAGAGAGGCCACAACTAGTGGTAGATCACATGGTCACTCTTATCTCTCAGTGCATGGATGCTCCCATTCACATCATAGGAGTCACACCAGGAGCCCTAACCACGCACCTTCTCAGGGATCTTGTAGGGAGTTATATGTCATATGCCTTTGTTACTTCAATGTCATTTTATGAGACATATATACAATTATTTTGAGATTGTGTGCTCCTTGTGAGCATTAAGACCACACCTTCGCATGTGAAGACCTTGTATATAGACTTGACTTGTTATGGATATATATACATATACTTATTTTTGTTCTAGTCATTCTTGCATAAGACATAACTCATTAATGGTTTATTTCTCTTGTGTACTCTTAGATGCTTAGAATTTTTTATGATTTTATACACTTTTTGGATGCATGATTTGGGTGATGATATGTTAACAAAATTATTTATTTTCATGTTTTGTTTTATATGATGCTAATGCAAACATAATGTAATCTTAAAAACTTTGGGTTTTCAATAAATATTTATTACTTCTTGTTTTGTTGGAAAATTGTGATGAATGTGATAAGATGAGAGAATGAAATCACTCCACCTCTAACTCTATGTAACCGATAAGATGTAATGGCTCAACACTGAGATCTAGAAGGTACATGAGTTATATGATTTTGATGAATGGATATGACAAAAGAAACACCAAATTTTGACATAAACCCAATTAGGAACCTACAACCTAACTCACATATTTTTCTACCTAGCCTAGGATGTGATTTTCTTGAAATTTTATATATACTTAGATCCGTAGATGGCCACTTGGTTCACAAAATCTGATTTTAAGGTTTTGACTCTTTTTGAACATATACACCTAACCCACTTTTTTGGGATTTAAAATTTCAAAGAACTTTTTATTTGTTGAATTGTCTACAACTTATTAACTTATTTTCAAACAACCCCTACATATTACCCCATGCTACCAGTACGAAGCATGGGCTCATCACCAAGGAAAAAATATAGGTAAGTAAGTGAGCTTCCCTCCTTTTCCCAACCTCACGCTACTAGTAAAAGGTGTGGGCTCATCACCGAATATTTGTGGGGAGAGGAAGTGTGGTTTTATTTGATTTGACTTGTACATTTATTTATTTATTTTAAACTTTGAGTTGTGCTTTTTGGCAGGAGAGATATCCCCTAGCCTCAACCCCATGTAATCAGTATGATGTGAGGGCTCATCACCAAAGATTGAGATAGGCAAAAATGTGATCTGGCTAAAATGTTTTAGAATGTTTTTGATACCAAAGACATTTTCTTGGAGATATGTGACACCAAGAAGATTCTAGAATAGACTATAGGGAAATATACCTAAGCTTGAAGAAAACTATGAGTAGAACCAAGTATGCAGGCCTTGGTAGGATTAGTGTCAAAACTCTGTCTTATCTTGTTGAACTGATGAAATGATCAGAAATGATGATGATAATATGGAAAATATTCGAAGAAGTAAGATTGAATGTTTTGCCAATGTTTTTAGAATTTTTTGAAATTTTCTTGAAAGTTAATTTCCCCGACCACAAAGTCACAGAATTAAATGGCATATGAAAATACAGTTCGGATGTAATACTATACATGTAGATATGAAGATAGATCATGCGTAGTAATGTTTTAAGTGAAGTGAATTGATAGATTCACCAAACTCTTCACCCTCTAATGTACACAGGCAATACACACTATTCTTGTAGTATATCATAACTCGATATGAGCCCAACCACTTGGGCATGAACTTCCTTCCTTCACTGGTTTTTCTTATCGATCTGGTTTTCAAGTTTCAAAACTCGATCACCTACATGTATTTCATGCCCATAAACATTTTTTTTGTACTGACGAGCCATCCTGTCAGCGTAGACATTGTGTCATTTCTCAGCATTAAGACAAGTTTCATCGAGGGTTTCTAGTTGAACAATTTGTGTCTCGCGATATCCCTCTTCATCTAAGATTCCTTGTAAAAATATTCTTAGGCTAGGTATCTTAACTTAAGCAGTAAAACCGATTCAGAACCAAATACTAAATAATATGGGGTTTCTCATGTAGGCATTCTTACCAAATTTCTATAGGCCCCACAAGGCTGAAAACAACTTCAAATGTCAGTCACATCTGTTTTCCTTAACTGGTTTTAGGAGTATCGACTTCAATTTCTTGTTCGTAGCATCAACATGTCTATTGCCCTAAGGGTAGTATAAAGAGGTTATGTGGTGATCTATCTTGAACTTTGCATATAACTCATGCACCTCTTCATCCTTAAAAGACATGGCATTATCTGAGATAATGACCTGTGGGACCCTATACCTTCAAATGATTTGATTCAAGATAAACTTTGTGATCAGAGACCCAAGTACAATGGTTAGAGGCATGACCTTAACCCACTTTGTGAAATACTCTGTGGCCGTAATGATAAAATTATGGCCATCTATTGATGAGGGATAAAATTTCCCAATCAAATCTAGGTCCCAAGTAGAGAAGGGCTCCGGTGTTACTATAGGTTGTAAAGCCTAGGTAGGTATATGAATCTCATGAGATAATTCCTGACATTTATGGCACCTGCGTACATATTCTATGACATCATGATCCAAGGTGGGCTAGAAATATCCCCTTTCATGAATTTTTTAGTACTCGCATGCCCTCTAAATGACCCCACATACTCCACTGTGGGATTCAAAGAGGATATTTTCTAATTCTTCTTCATCTACACACCTCAAAATCATGTCATCAAAGGCTCTACGATAGAGCACTTCTTCCATAATTGCATATTTGGCATCTATGATGCGTAGCTGCAGCCTTTATTGTGAGGTTTCTCCCTCATGATATGCTCATTTCATTATGTGATTAATGATATCATAGTACTATGGACACGACACAATGGAGGGTTTTGATTCCACATAAAACACGCACTCATCAGGGAAATCTAGGTCCACTATCTCCCCACCATCTAATAGGTTGTATACCAACCAACTTGTAATGATTTTTCCTTTGATTGATAAAGGTTAACTTAAATTCACCCACCAAGGTCATGAAGCATTTAAATTTCTTGGACAAGGAACCCATGTGTTGGAAATTTTTGAAGATGGTCTATCTTGACAATCACCCACATTTCTTGGTTAAGCATATAATGCCTTAACCATTTCATTGGAAACATTATAGCAAGGCATTCCTTTTCTACTTTCACAGTTTAGCAAGGTTTGAATAATGAATTAAAATGCACATTGACACTTATCATCATCTTCTTGTGCTAACACACAATCTAGAGAGACGTCTGTAGCTCAAGAATACAAGAATAGATGATGATACGCCTTAGGTGGCATGAGGTTGGGGGATGATAATAGGAAACACTTGACCACTTCAAATGCCTCATGACACTCAGTTGTCCAGACATTACAACAATCCTTCTTTAACAAATTTTTTATTGGATAAATGGTGTAGGTCGAATTAGGAATAAACCTATGGATTTCTCCAAGCTTACCAAGTAAAAACCTAATGCCATAATCATTTGATGGTGGCGTCATTTCTAGGACCACCCTAATTTTTTCCATATCTACATTTATCCCTCATGAAGAGATGATGTAACCCAACATCTTCCCTCCCATCACTCCAAATACACACTTTTATGGATTTAATGTGATGTCATATTCAATCAAATGAGAGAGGATAATACGAAGCACCTTGGGGTGATCATAAAACTTCTTTGCCTTAGCTAGAAGGTCATCAACATACGATTCCAAAATCTTGTGAATGAAATCATGGAATATATAGGTAATTTCCCATTGATAAGTAGCACCAACATTGTTAATACCGAATGACATGACGACGTAGTAGTAGGTACCCCAAGGAGTGGTAAAAGTTGTCTTTGTTTGATCCTCCTTAGAGATCCTAATCTTATTATAGCTTGAGAAACCATCCATAAGTGAAAAAATCTCATATCCTTTTGTTGCGTCCACGATAACGTTGATGAAGGGTAATGGGAAATCATCCTTGGGACATGCTTTTTTTATGTCCCAAAAATCAATAAATATTTGAATTTTTCCATTCTTTTTTAGAATGGGGACTATTTTTGATACCCACATTGAATAGTCTATAGGTTTGATAAATCCCACCTATAGGAGTTTCATAACCTCTTCTTTGACCATTAGAGCCACCTTTGGCTTCATAGGTCTCAAATTTTTCTTGATGGGCTTGGTGTTAGGTTTGGTTACGAGATTATGAACTACAAATTAGGGAGAAATTCCCGTCACCTCTATTTAGTTAAATGGGAAGGATTTTGAATGATCCTTGAGAACCTTTGTATGAATTTCCACTTCTTCTAGAGTTAAAGATTAACCAAGTTTCAATATCTTAGGGTCTTCCTTCATCCTAATATTTATATCTATGGTTCCTTCAATTAAAGAGGCATTGCCTTCTTCAAATTCTGGGGAGTCCATAGGTAGTTCTAGTTATCCTTCCCCTCTACTTTATAGATATTAAGGACCTCCGATGAGGATGGACCCATTGTATGATCTCCAAAATAGGAGGAAGAGTGAGGTATGAGAGCGAAGCCCTTCTTGTGATGAGCAGGATGAAGGTCAGTATATGCGTTAAGGTAACCTAGTATAGCCTCGTCATTCTCCATATAATCTAGGGTAGAAGGCTCGTTATGAGCCTTAATGTATTCCAGGTTTGTATTGGTAGGTATCTTTCAAACTAGGGGTTCAACTTGGACTGAGACAGTGAATTGGGTATCTTCCAAATCCCTACTTGGAAAAATGTGAGAAGAAGAAGTAGATATGGAATCTGATAAAATGTTCTATTCACGTGGGATAGCTTCAATGGATATGAAGTCAAAAAAATTCTTAGGTTAAGTACAATATTCTTATAGAGTTACAGGTGCTCTGTTCTAGTCTCGTAAACTTCTGACACTTGGTTGGCGACTAGTTGTGAATCATCCAAAAACTCTATTATTGCAAGCACCCATTCTTTTGGCTATAATGAGACCAAGAAGAAGAGGCTTGTACTTGGAGCTATTATTCGTGCACTCAAAATTATCTTAAAACAAAAATACATAACCTTCCCTTCCGAGGAAGTGGGGATCACACCTACCACAACAC
Source organism: Taxus chinensis (assembly GCA_019776745.2). Classification (NCBI taxonomy): domain Eukaryota; kingdom Viridiplantae; phylum Streptophyta; class Pinopsida; order Cupressales; family Taxaceae; genus Taxus; species Taxus chinensis. The sequence goes on from CM034149.1 coordinate 742,428,589, forward strand.
CAAAATGACACTTCGCCTCTATCATAGTTGAGTGTCCAACAATTGTTAGGGAAGATTGATGTTTGATCATTTTGAGTATCTTATTCCTTCACTTCTGAGACCTCAACCATACAAATGTATTTAGCTAGAAGAGAGTCCTAGAGCATGTCCTATGCCCAAGGAGTCGAAAGGGAGAAGAATATGCAGGTTGTTCTCATAGGACTCGACAATCTTAGCCATGGTTTCCATTGATATTGTCTCACAAAATATTCATCCTTGCTTGCAACAACCCCTCAATTAAAATGGTGGTTTCTAATTCCTTCGTGGGAATCATTTTAGATTTGTGTGTTTCTTCTTTAGGTTTTTTTAGTTTATTGGTAGGTAGTTTAAACTCAGTTTGGACCTTGGGTTTCTTCTTTAAATTGTCTAGGTGAATGTTAAAAGGCTTTGGGTAACCTGAGCAATGAAGAACTTCTCAAAATGTAGGAATCTAACTTCCTAGAATAGTGTGGAAGGGATTACCTTCATCTGATGGATCGAAGATTGGCCAAGGATCATATTATAGTTAGTTTCCCTATCTATAATATATAACTCAATTAAAATTGTCTTTGTCTAGAGGGTCACCGGTAACACTATGGTCCCTATGGATGTTTTTTTGAGACTCTCAAAGCCTCTTAGTTTGTTTCTAGTTAAGGAATAGTTGGTCTCTCCGTAGCCTAACTTTTGGAGAAATGAAAAGGAGAGAATATTAACAAATACCCCATCATCAATCATTACATGTTAAATGTAATTATTATAAATCCAAACCTATAAATACAATTTTGGGTCACCTCTGTGTGTCAGCATGACATCAGTGGGCATCTTACTAATGTCAAAGATGAACCCAACATCTCTTTCAGGTTTTTCAAGGGGTAGAAGTTGAAATCTATGTGGTTGATTTATGCCTCGGGTGGAGGGGTGAAGTTAATCAAATGACCAAGACCCAACACTTCTAACAAAGCATCTCTCTGAGTGAGATATTTCTTTAAAAAATCCAAAAAGGAAATGTGAGAAAAGTTCTTGGTTAAATTGGTGATTAAGTCATAAGCCCCTACCAGCTTCGGAAGTATTGGGGTGTCATCTGACATAGATGGGTAGATAATAATAGGCTACATTCAGTAGTCACGGGTTCTCTTAGTTGCATTAATTTTAGGTTCGATATCTAATTCAACAAGATCCATGATCTTGGTTTCATTACGACCATTCAAAGGAGGCGTTACTAGAATGTTTGATGACGTAGATGATTCATGATCATTATTTCTAGCATAAATCCCTTTATTAGTCCCATTGGGATTAAGCTTTCCATTCTCGGGATGTATAGGAAGAGGATCGTTAAAGATCCTATGAGGAATGTTTTGAGGGGAGATTGGCCCGATGTTAGCATTTTGTGTTGGCACTGGAGGATTTTCCAACAACATCTAAATGAAAATTTTCCTTTGGTCTTAAGGTAGGCGTTGTATGAACTTGTTACAGTCATGACAAGTTCTAGCATCATGCCCTCAGACCCTATGGAAGTCGTAAAAAATGTCGGAGTCATAATATCGAGGTCTTTGATTTGCATTCTATTATGGTCCAAAGTTTCAATTGTTGTTTTTATGTTGGTTGTAGTTAAATTTCGAGGGCCTTTTCCCTTGGTTTTGATATTGATTAGGATATGTAGTGCCCACTCTCCTTTGACACTGTTTAGATAACTGATCCTGACACTATTGATCATATTTTGGGTATTATTATGTTTTGATGTAGTATGATGTATCAGGGATTATTATGGACACTATTATGTTTTGATTAGTATGATGGTCAGATGTTAGATCCTGGATTAGTATTGATCTAGATGCAGATATTTTGCTTGATGATCATTGATACACTATTGTTATTTTATTGATGAGGATATAATAGTTGACATGGATATCATATTGCTTTTAATTTTAGACATGTGACATTGAGATTTTAAATAGCTCTAGTATAGAGATCTATTGGATGATGATATAGTTGCAATTGAATTTAAAAGATAAATGTTAAATTCTCGATATTGGTGTGATGTAGATTTAATAATTATATGTTTCTTATATCATTTGGATGTTCTGATATGGCCACGAGGCTGAAGGGGTATTTTGCATTTTGCAGGTTAAAAATCATAACAATGTCGAGGGACTGGAGAATAACCATATTGGAATTCAGTGTGAAATCAACAAGGTCACCATGGCAACTGTGTTGCTTTGTGTGTTGTGTTGTGTTAGGTTTTCCACTTTTGTGACCATGGGGCATATGTGTGTATGTTTATTATGTGTTCCCTTTTTTTATTTATTGTTGTGTGTACTTTATTTCGTAATGTGCTTTTATTGTAATTATTTAAATATGATAGTATTATGTGGGAGTCATATAGTTAAAATTTAATTTAATTAAATGGGATGTGGAATGTGAAATTAAATGTTTTTGCCTTGGTTGAAAATAAAATTTGATTTATATATTTTATAACCTTATGGTAATTAAATAAATCTTATGCCAAAAGGTTGTCATAAATAAATGTCATAGAAGTTAATGCATTTTAGAAGAGTGTGTAAGTTACCAAGTATGGGTTGTGTAAGAGGTTGTAAGGCTGATTTTGGAAGGTCAAACACTCCTTCCTCTTTGAAATTCGAATTTGGCCTTGAAGGACAAATTTGGAGGCTTGTGGGACAAGTTAAACTTGTCCCACACCTCTCAAAAACCTCCACCAACCATGATTATAATTTTTAGAGTCAAAAGCAACTTATTTTTTTTTATGTTTTGGCATGATTTTATGAAAGAAGTGATTGCACTTGCCTTACAAATTTTAAATGCATTTTCCTTTTGGGTATGGGTTGAGTTTGTGTATGTAAGTAATTTTGTCATTCACATTCATTGTGATGTATTTGCATTTGATGTGATTTCATTTTGGGATGAGGAAAAATGATGTGGCATCCCACTTGGAATCCACATCATCCTCTTCCATCCTCTCCTTTAAAATGGAATTTCTTCCTCATTGGGTGGTTGTTGAAACCTTGCCATTTGCTTCTTGGGGTAAAATTTTCTCTTGCATTGGGAGCTTGTTCTTGTGGAAGGAGCTTGGACTGATTTGCATGCTTTGCATTTGCTGTTTTGGGACTGATTTGAGTAACAAGAATCTTTTGTTTGAAAGCAAATCTCCATTATGGAGAGGTAGGCTCTAATTCTTTTAAATTGTTGTTTTCCCCTTCTTGCATGCAAAATATTGAATGGTATTGTGTTTGCATTCTTTGAGGGATGGGTAGAATGCCTAGGACATGGTGTAAAAAGAGAATACTATGGGGTTTCAAATGGGGGGGCATAAGGAAATTGTCATTGGCATTTGTTCTTTGTGGAGGGAGTGTTGGTTTGGGATCCACCTAGGAAAGGAAATAGCTTGCATTTCCTACTTCTTGGGGGGGGGCATAAGGGATAAATTTGGGGGGCATAAGGAGGGGTTGGGAGACATAAGGTTTATGGGATTTGATTGAGTTTATGGTGGGTTGCTTTTGGTGGATGCCCAATTCCAACATGGGAGGCATAAGGAGACCCCCATAGATCTTGCTCTTGTTGGCTTGCTTGCTTGGAGAAGGAGCCTTAGTTTGATTGAAATTGCTTGTTGTAGTTGAGAACTACACCTCATTGTTTGTGTTTCTTTGTAATTATGAAAATATATGCTTGTATGTGAAGAAGCCTTGTTGCCATGTGTTGATGTTCATGTTCCATTCCATATGGTTGGGGCTCGGGGGCCAATGGGGAAAGATGGCTTCTCTTTTCCCATTGGATGTCTTGGTTGGGTGGAGAGCGTTACCTTTCCCCCTTCCTTGTTGTGATGAGAAGAATGAAGATGAAGAACTCAGCTTGCTGCTGTTTGGAGAAGAAAGACAACAATTTGACAGTCATCCTTTTTGTAAATTTTAAATGTAATCCTTTCCACTTCAAGTGGATGCATGTAATTGATTTGAGACGGGAAATGTTTACCGTGTAATTTGAAAGTTGTAATTGATTGTGAAATGTAAATGATATCCTAGGTTTTGTATTTGAAAAAAGAAAGAGTCACTTTCCCTTCCTCTGTTTTAAAAAGAAGAATATGATACAGTTTGTAAGTTTCAATTTGGAATGTAAAGAAAGGAGTTTGATTGTAAGATTGTTTAAATTCAATAAAGGAATCGAAGTTCTCTTAATATACCTTGTTGCAATATTGTTGTTGGAGATAGATGAATGAAATACATTACTTTCTCAATTGCATTGTTATCTTGGAAATCACATGACTGTTAAATTCACAATTCTGTTTTGGAAAGAAAAAAAAGAAAAAAAAGAATTGGATCTTTGAAATGAGTTGATAAAAGTTAGAAATCAACATTGCATACTATATACATGTCTTTGTTGAATCAATTAGATGTCTTAGAAATGAAATGGATATGTTTTCCTTAATTGAAAATTGCATATTAAATTGTAAATTCGTGGAGAAGAGAACTCTGTTTTAAGTTCATAATTCTGGCATCTTCCTTTTTAAAAAAAATGAGCAGTTGGACTTTATACTCAAAAATAAATTACGAAACTTGAAATTTACACTTAGGAAGGCTTGAGGAATCTAAATTCACTAAAACAGTCAAGAATAAATCTCCAAAACTCAAAGAATTTCAATTCGGAATTTACATGGTCGTTTTTCCCATCAACTGTCAGAAAATTGCAAACTTGAATAAATTGATCAAATTGGCATACTTAAAACATTCTAATTCTTCCCTAAGTTGATCCCCCATGTCTGATTGGCATGCGGAGTGGAGGAAGGGATTCAATTTTATAAAAATTACAAGTTTGAAAAACTACCAGTTTTCAATTTTTATAAATCCTGCAGATCAATTTCTTAAAATTAACCCTCTAAACTTTACCAAATTCAAAAATTGATGATTTATGTGTAAAGAGGACTCCGAGATACTTTCTGGAAAGTCCTCGTTTTCCTAAAATGGAGCTTCCTATCAAAAGTTATGGCCATTTGAAGTTTTACTTCAAAATGGCCATCCCAAACCAAAAATGAAATAATTCGACCTTAGAAAAATTTAAATTTTGAACTTTAGAAAAATTTCCAAAAAAAATTTCCGCAGCCCCCAACCAATCACGTGCTGACACGTGGTAGGGGGTGCACTGATCAAAATGGAAAACTTAACTTTTTGCCCCTTTTGGAAAAATTTCACTTTTTCCTCCGCCGGCCCGCGGCCAATCACAAAATGCCACGTGGCCATTTGAGCAAGTGCGGAGGCATGGAGGAAAATTTTCCTTTGGAAAATTGAGACTTTGGTTTTGGGAAAAAATTTCAAATTTTTCCCCTCGACCCTCTCACCCGCACCAATCACGTGATGACACGTGGCATTGGGAAAATTTTCCCAATTTTCTCCCTATCCCCGCGGACCTCCAAGGGAAAATTTTCCCCTAAAACTCCGCCCGGCCATAACTTGAGTTTTACAAGGAGTTAGGAGGACTTATTTATATGGTTGGAAAGGTGAGGAAATTTCCTATCCAATGAGCCTAGTTTAGGAAAGTTTTGATAACTCTAAGTGTGTGAGAAATCCAGTTGAAGTTTCAGGGCTTGATAGAGAGCAGGCCTGGCAATAAATTTCTCCTTGAACCTTAGTAAAACTTGTAACCTCCAAATTGGAACCTTGTAAAATTGTTATAAGATAAAAATGGAAATATTGTGTTTGGTTATTCAGAATTTGTTCCGGAACCTATTTAGTTTCAAACTAGTGTCTTGCGACTTGTTTGTAGACCCTTCTTACAAAAAAAAATTATTCCATAATTTTCCTAGTTTGTTTCTTGGTCTCAAGTGGTAGTTGAAGCAGGCATCACACTTGGTATCAGAGAAATGGTTCAAAAGCTTGGACCATTGGGCACACTAGAAACATTGAGACTTGAAACCTAAAACTAGCAAATTGATAATCTAGAAAACAAAACTAATTGAAAATTGAACATGTTAGTAAACTTAGAAAACTGAAGAAAACTCAAGGTAGTGAACTAACTCCCACTCTGGTCTATGTAGGGAGCTCAGACGGAGCAGGAGGAACATTCACAGAGGCTTAGAGTCACCACCACCACCACCTCCACCACCGCCACCACCACCACCAGACCAGGGTTTAGCAGCTATCCTACCACAGATTTTACAGACCCTCCAGGATGTTAATGCCGCCTTACGCGGAGGATCAGTAGGAGGGCACTCAGGCAGACAGGATAGAGATACTTCCATTGAGGGACATGCACCTCCTCCACATGGTGAGGAAGATGGAGGAGAGAATTTTCATGGAGAGTCAGCTAGAGCAGAGTCTCCTTTGAGGGGACATGGTGACCATATTTCAGGACAGAGGGAGAGGTCTCGGAGCCCTAGGCTCGGGGATAGGCAGGTAGAGAGGCCCAGAGGCTGTCAGACCACAGCTGCGGATCATATCAGGGAGATCCTGAAGCTTAGGCCTGCACAGTATTCTGGTGACATAGGAGGATTCCAGGCAGAGGCCTGGCTGGTTAGCTTGAGCGGTTGCTTCAAGCTTTGTCCTTGTTCTAGCAACATGAAAGCTCGTGTTGCGATCCATCTACTGAAGGATGGAGCTGGAGTATGGTGGAGGACAGAGGAGCAGAAGCTCCATATAGATTCAGAGACAGTCACTTGGGAGCTGTTTGAGGAGAGATTCAGGAGTAGATACTTCCACGGAGATTCATACAGCAGAGGATCGATGAGTTCCATGACCTTCGACAGGCTTCCCTTACAGTGGCCGAGTATGAGAGTAGGTTCCTGGACCTACTTCAGTACGTTGATTACATGTAGGATGAGCAGGTGCGGATCCACAGGTTCATCCGGGGCCTTAATATAGACATTGGAGGTGCAGTTCGGATCCACTGCCCACAGACATTAGCGGAGGCCGTTGAGAAGGCCTACATTGCAGAGGAGACTTGGGGTAAAACCCAGCAGGCTAGAGACCGGGTCAGGAGCCGTATTCAGCAGTTGCAGGATAGTAGATCGAGGGGTTCATCTCCTCTTCCTCGTGGTGGTCAGCATTCTTTGCAGTCATCTTTCAGACCACAGCAGCAGCAGTAGTAGTCCCACCCACCGTTTAGGCCTCCTCAGAGAGCTGATGCACAGAGAGGTCGCAGTATGGGGCCTCCTCCTAGGGGACCCACCAGGACACAGGGTGGATCTAGAGCTCAGTCGGTTGGAGCTTGACCACAGAGGCCACAACAGACTATAGCTGGATCATCAGGATCCATAGCACCTACCTCTAGGGCACCTTCTGGCAGTGCCGCTCCTTGGAGAGGTTCAGGGGGTTGCTTCGGGTGTGGAGTAGCGGGACACTTTTGGAGAGATTGCCCCCCAGAACCCTAATAAGGGTAAGGCACCCATCTCAGAGCCTACAGTCGGAGACATGGGACGGAGTCACAGGATCTATGTAGTGGTTGAGAACCGCTAGGCCGAGCACCAGAGCACAGTCATTGAGACTACAGGTAGCATTGGAGGTGTTACTACTTCTATATTGTTTGATTCTGGTTCTTCTAATTCATTTATTGCACCATCCTTGGTAGAGCGATGCAAGCTGGTGGCTATTAGATAGGGTCATAGTTGGGTTGTCGAGATGGCTTCAGGAGCCAAAGTCTCTGTAGACTCCTTAGTAAAGGAGTGTGTTGTTAACTTGGGACCTTTCACCACCACTTCAGATCTCCGCATACTTCCTTTGGGCTCGTATGGAGTCATTTTAGGCATGGATTGGCTATCTGCACATAGGGCCAGGATGGATTACTATCACAAGACTATATCTTGTGCAGATGATCTTGGAGTTGAGTCGGTGATTACAGGAGTCAGGAGACCTGTTTCTATTCACACCATTTCCTGCTATGCAGCTCAAGCGGTGTGTGCGACGGGGTTGTCAAATGTATGCAGTCACAGTCAGTGACCGGATAGAGGATGGATCTAGTGGGCCATCGCTAGATGACCATCCCATTTTGAGAGAGTATGCAGATGTTTTCCCAGGGGAGCTACCGGGGATGCCACCCCCACGTGAGATTGATTTCCATATTGATCTGGTTCCAGGAGCAGAGCCTATCTCACGAGCTCCTTATCAGATGACCACCCCAGAGCTCTGTGAGCTCAAGTTGTAGCTGGAGGGCCTTCTATAGAAAGGCCTTATCCATCCTAGTGTATCCCCTTGGGGTGCACCAGTTATATTTGTTAAGAAGAAGGATGGATCCTTGCGGTTGTGCATAGACTATCGCCAGCTGAATAAGGTAACGATCAAGAATCGTTATCCCCTACCGTGCATTGATGACTTGTTTGATCAAATGAAAGGGGCCACGGTGTTCTCTAAGATTGATCTCAAGTCTGGGTACCATCAGTTGAGGATTACAGAGGCAGACATCCATAAGACTACTTTTCGTACGAGGTATGGGCACTATGAGTTCACAGTGGTGCCCTTTGGTTTGACGAATGCCCCCGCAGTATTCATGAGTTTGATGAATGGGGTATTCAGGACATTTTTAGATTGCTTCATGCTCATTTTTCTTGATGACATTCTGATTTACTCACGTATGCGTGAGGAGCACGAGGGGCACCTTCGTCAGGTTCTTCAGTGTCTTCGTGAGCAGCAGCTTTACGGGAACTTGGAGAAGTGTGCTTTCTTTCAGTCAGAGATTCAGTACTTGGGCCATATCATCTCAGGTGAAGGAATCGCAGTCGATCCTTCCAAGATTAGAGCCATTATGGATTGGCCAGTACCCACTACAGTGACAGAGGTGCACAGCTTCATGGGGTTAGCAGGTTATTACAGGAGATTTGTGCAGGACTTCTCTCGGATAGCACACCCCATCACTTCCCTTCAGCGGAAAGGGAAGAAGTTTGTTTGGTCAGACAGGTGTGAGCAGGCCTTTAGGACACTGAAGGAATATCTCACTATAGCACCCATTCTTGCAGTGCTAGATCCACATGGCAAGTTCTTTGTATGCACAGATGCTTCATTGGCAGGCCTTGGAGGTGTTCTTATGCAGCAGGGAAGAGTTGTAGCTTTTGAGTCTCACAAACTCAAGGATCACGAGCTTAATTATCCTACCCATGATCTTGAGCTTGCAGCAGTTGTGCATGCCTTAGTTCGATGGAGACACTTTCTTCTTGGTCGGAGATTCACACTTAGGACAGATCATTTGAGTCTTCGCCACCTTTTCACGCAGCCCAATCTAAACGCTCGTCAGAGACGTTGGATGGAGTTTCTTTGTGAGTACGACATGGAGATAGAGCATGTGAAAGGGAAGGAGAATGTGGTTGTAGATGCTCTCAGCAGACAGAGGCATTTGAGCATGGCTACTTCAGTGAGCATAGATTTACGGAGCAGGATCCTTCAGTAGCTTCCTCTTGACAGTTTCTACATTGCAACCCGAGCAGAGATTGAGTCCCAGAGACCCCTTGAGGGGAAATTTGATGGTTTCTCACTAGAGGAAGATGGTCTTCTCAGGAACAGAGGTCAGATTTATGTTCCTAGAGACGGAGGCTTGAGGTAGGACATCTTGACAGAGGCACATCGTGCACCTTATTCAGCCCATCCTGGGGTGAAGAAGATGCACGCCACCTTGAGACAGTTATATCACTGGAGAGGACTTCACAGAGACGTGGCTCAGTTTGTGTCATGTTGTTTAGAGTGCCAGAAAGTGAAGGCTAAGCATTAGCATCCAGCTGGCCTTCTCTATCCTCATGCTATACCGGAGTGGAAATGGGACACCATTTCCATGGATTTCATTGTTGGGTTACCGATGTCGAGATATCACCACGACGCCATCATGGTCACGGTTGATAAATTGACAAAAGTAGCTCACTTTTCTCTGGTAAAGACCACATATAAAGCTAGTGCAGTGGCACGTGTCTACTTGGATGAGATCGTCAGGTTACACGGGATCCTGTGGAAGATCATTTGTGACCGTGATCCTTTATACACTTCACATTTCTGGACTACCATGCAGTATGTTCTGGGACGAAGATTAACTTCAGCACAACTTATCACCCTGAGATAGATGGACAGACTGAGAGGGTGAATCAGATATTGGAGGATATGCTCAGGATGTACGTGATGGATCAGCAATCTAAGTGGGAGGAGTATCTGTACCTTGTGGAGTTTGCCTACAATAATAGTTTCCAGAGTTCTATAGGCATGGCTCCTTTTCAGGCCTTGTATGGTAGGGAGTGCAGGACACCCCTTAGCTGGGACAGGTTGGAGGATAGAGTATCTCTTGGACCAGCTCTTTTGCAGGACATGGAGCAGCAGGTAGTGTTGATCAGGTAGAGATTGCAGGAGGCACAGGATAGGCAGAAGAAGTACACTGATCAGCATAGAACCGAGCGTAATTTTGATGTGGGCATGAAGTTTTTCCTTCGTGTTAGGCCACATAAGAGCCCGATCCATTATGGAAAAGGTTCTAAGTTAGCTCCTCGGTTCGTTGGACCTTTTGAGATCTTGGAGCGTATCGGCCCATTGGCTTACCGTCTAGCATTGCCACCCAGCTTGTCTCGCGTACATGATGTGTTTCATGTTTCTGTTCTTAGGAGATACATCACAGATCCTTCTCATATGCTGGATTGGACATCATTGCAGGTACAGGATCAGGGGCAGGTGATGGTGGAGCCCATCCGTATCATCGATCGCAGGACCCTGGGCCTTCGAGGCAGAGAGATTGATCAGGTACGAGTGCAGTGGGACAGATATGATGAGACTGCAGCCACCTGGGAGGATGCTACTGCTTTACGAGTGCAGTTTCCACATTTGTTCCAGTGACTTCTGGGAGGAAGTCAAGTCTAAGGGGAGGGGGATGTAGTGCCCACTCTCCTTTGACACTATTTAGATAACTGATCCTGACACTATTGATCATATTTTGGATATTATTATGTTTTGATGTAGTATGATGTATCAGGGATTATTATGGACACTATTATGTTTTGATTAGTATGATGGTTAGATGTTAGATCCTGGATTAGTATTGATCTGGATGCAGATATTTTTCTTGATGATCATTGATACACTATTGTTATTTTATTGATGAGGATATACTAGTTGACATGGATATCATATTGCTTTTAATTTTAGACATGTGACATTGAGATTTTAAATAGCTCTAGTATAGAGATCTATTGGATGATGATATAGTTGCAATTGAATTTAAAAGATAAATGTTAAATTCTCGATATTGTTGTGATGTAGATTTAATAATTATATGTTGCTTATATCATTTGGATGTTCTGATATGGCCACGAGGCCGAAGGGGTATTTTTCATTTTACAGGTTAAAAATCACAACAATGTCGGGGGATTGGAGACTAACCATATTGGAATTCAGTGTGAAATCAACAAGGTCACCATGGCAACTGTGTTGATTTGTGTGTTGTGTTGTGTTAGGTTTTCCACTTTTGTGACCATGGGGCATATGTGTGTATGTTTATTATGTGTTCCCTTTTTTTTATTTATTGTTGTGTGTACTTTATTTTGTAATGTGCTTTTATTGTAATTATTTAAATATGATAGTATTATGTGGGAGTCATATAGTTAAAATTTAATTTAATTAAATGGGATGTGGAATGTGAAATTAAATGTTTTTGCCTTGGTTGAAAATAAAATTTGATTTATATATTTTATAACCTTATGGTAATTAAATAAATCTTATGCCAAAAGGTTGTCATAAATAAATGTCATAGAAGTTAATGCATTTTAGAAGAGTGTGTAAGTTACCAAGTATGGGTTGTGTAAGAGGTTGTAAGGCTGATTTTGGAAGGTCAAACACTCCTTCCTCTTTGAAATTCGAATTTGGCCTTGAAGGACAAATTTGGAGGCTTGTGGGACAAGTTAAACTTGTCCCACACCTCTCAAAAACCTCCACCAACCATGATTATAATTTTTAGAGTCAAAAGCAACTTATTTTTTTTATGTTTTGGCATGATTTTATGAAAGAAGTGATTGCACTTGCCTTACAAATTTTAAATGCATTTTCCTTTTGGGTATGGGTTGAGTTTGTGTATGTAAGTAATTTTGTCATTCACATTCATTGTGATGTATTTGCATTTGATGTGATTTCATTTTGGGATGAGGAAAAATGATGTGGCATCCCACTTGGAATCCACATCATCCTCTTCCATCCTCTCCTTTAAAATGGAATTTCTTCCTCATTGGGTTGTTGTTGAAACCTTGCCATTTGCTTCTTGGGGTAAAATTTTCTCTTGCATTGGGAGCTTGTTCTTGTGGAAGGAGCTTGGACTGATTTGCATGCTTTGCATTTGCTGTTTTGGGACTGATTTGAGCAACAAGAATCTGCTGTTTGAAAGCAAATCTCCATTATGGAGAGGTAGGCTCTAATTCTTTTAAATTGTTGTTTTCCCCTTCTTGCATGCAAAATATTGAATGGTATTGTGTTTGCATTCTTTGAGGGATGGGTAGAATGCCTAGGACATGGTGTAAAAAGAGAAGACTATGGGGTTTCAAATGGGGGGGCATAAGGAAATTGTCATTGGCATTTGTTCTTTATGGAGGGAGTGTTGGTTTGGGATCCACCTAGGAAAGGAAATAGCTTGCATTTCCTACTTCTTGGGGGGGCATAAGGGATAAATTTGGGGGGGCATAAGGAGGGGTTGGGAGATATAAGGTTTATGGGATTTGATTGAGTTTATGGTGGGTTGCTTTTGGTGGATGCCCAATTCCAACATGGGAGGCATAAGGAGACCCCCATAGATCTTTCTCTTGTTGGCTTGCTTGCTTGGAGAAGGAGCCTTAGTTTGATTGAAATTGCTTGTTGTAGTTGAGAACTACACCTCATTGTTTGTGTTTCTTTGTAATTATGAAAATATATGCTTGTATGTGAAGAAGCCTTATTGCCATGTGTTGATGTTCATGTTCCATTCCATATGGTTGGGGCTCAGGGGCCAATGGGGAAAGATGGCTTCTCTTTTCCCATTGGATGTCTTGGTTGGGTGGAGAGTGTTGCCTTTCCCCCTTCCTTGTTGTGATGAGAAGAATGAAGATGAAGAACTCAGCTTGCTGCTGTTTGGAGAAGAAAGACAACAGTTTGACAGTCATCCTTTTTGTAAATTTTAAATGTAATCCTTTCCACTTCAAGTGGATGCATGTAATTGATTTGAGATGGGAAATGTTTACCATGTAATTTGAAAGTTGTAATTGATTGTGAAATGTAAATGATATCCTAGGTTTTGTATTTGAAAAAAGAAAGAGTCACTTTCCCTTCCTCTGTTTTAAAAAGAAGAATATGATACAGTTTGTAAGTTTCAATTTGGAATGTAAAGAAAGGAGTTCGATTGTAAGATTGTTTAAATTCAATAAAGGAATCAAAGTTCTCTTAATATACCTTGTTGCAATATTGTTGTTGGAGATAGATGAATGAAATACATTACTTTCCCAATTGCATTGTTATCTTGGAAATCACATGACTGTTAAATTCGCAATTCTGTTTTGGAAAGAAAAAGAAAAAATTGGATCTTTGAAATGAGTTGATAAAAGTTAGAAATCAACATTGCATACTATATACATGTCTTTTTTGAATCAATTAGATGTCTTAGAAATGAAATGGATATGTTTTCCTTAATTGAAAATTGCATATTAAATTGTAAATTCGTGGAGAAGAGAACTCTGTTTTAAGTTCATAATTCTGGCATCTTCCTTTTTAAATAAAATGAGCAGTTCGACTTTATACTCAAAAATAAATTACGAAACTTGAAATTTACACTTAGGAAGGCTTGAGGAATCTAAATTCACTAAAACAGTCAAGAATAAATCTCCAAAACTCAAAGAATTTCAATTCGGAATTTACATGGTCGTTTTTCCCATCAACTATCAGAAAATTGCAAACTTGAATAAATTGATCAAATTGGCATACTTAAAACATTCTAATTCTTCCCTAAGTTGATCCCCCATGTCTGATTGGCATGCGGAGTGGAGGAAGGGATTCAATTTTATAAAAATTGCAAGTTTGAAAAACTGCCAGTTTTCAATTTTTATAAACCCTGCAGATCTATTTCTTAAAATTAACCCTCTAAAATTCACCAAATTCCAAAATTGATGATTTCTGTGCAAAGAGGACTCCGAGAGATTTCTGGAAAGTCCTTTTTCCTAAAATGGAGCTTCCTATCAAAAGTTATGGCCATTTGAAGTTTTACTTCAAAATGGTCATCCCAAACCAAAAATGAAATAATTCGACCTTAGAAAAATTTAAATTTTGAACTTTAGAAAAATTTCCAAAAAAAATTCCATAGCCCCCAACCAATCATGTGCTGACATGTGGCAGGGGGTGCACTGATCAAAATGGAAAACTTAACTTTTTGCCCCTTTTGGAAAAATTTCACTTTTTCCTCCGCCGGCCCGCGGCCAATCACAAAACGCCACGTGGCCATTTGAGCAAGTGCAGAGGCATGGAGGAAAATTTTCCTTTGGAAAATTGAGACTTTGGTTTTGGGAAAAAATTTCAAATTTTTCCCCTTGACCCTCTCGCCCGCACCAATCACGTGATGACACGTGGCATTGGGAAAATTTTCCCAATTTTCTCCCTATCCCCGCGGACCTCCAAGGGAAAATTTTCCCCTAAAACTCCACCCGGCCATAACTTGAGTTTTACAAGGAGTTAGGAGGACTTATTTATATGGTTGGAAAGGTGAGGAAATTTCCTATCCAATGAGCCTAGTTTAGGAAATTTTTGATAACTCTAAGTGTGTGAGAAATATAGTTGAAGTTCAGGGCTTGATAGAGAGCAGGCCTGGCGATAAATTTCTCCTTGAACCTTAGTAAAACTTGTAACCTCCAAATTGGAACCTTGTAAACTTGTTATAAGATAAAAATGGAAATATTGTGTTTGGTTATTTAGAATTTTTTCCGGAACCTATTTAGTTTCAAACTAGTGTCTTGCGACTTGTTTGTAGACCCTTCTTACAAAAAAAAATTTATTCCATAATTTTCCTAGTTTGTTTCTTGGTCTCAAGTGGTAGTTGAAGCAGGCATCACAGGATACCCGCTTGGGTATTGATTGGTGCCTTTGGCTTTAACTTGTTGTGGAGATGGAGGATGGTTAAAATCCACCGCATTGATGGAGGGATTAAAATTGTTACTCCTTTGATTGTTTTCATTCATGTTTTTATCGACATTGTTTACGCTTGAAGTGTTATCAACATTTGACTTCTTGTCTTGATCAGTTACTTTTTCTGTTATAATACCATGGTTTTTATTGATGACCTTAGGCCCTTGATTATTGGGTAAGTGTACCAAGTTGGGGGGCCAAAAAAATGGGTCTTAAGTGGACGAATTTTTCTGAAAAATGAAAAACTTCAACTTCTACGAGTTTTTTGAAATAGTTACACTCAAAATTGGAAGATATTGTATAAAAATGAATAGTATAATTTTGAGTCTAATTTCTAGGCTACTAAATTTTATTGAAAACAGATAAGTTTAAGTTGGTAAAATAACTAAAATACCAACATGTGCTCCTTTTTTTTTTTTACAAAACATAATAGAGTGACTTTATTTCTCCCCACCGTTTTTTTTAGCACCATTTAGTATTTTTGGAAACCCTTTGGTAGAAAAATAGCTAGGAGCATCTAGTTTGGGATCCATCTTTTTAAAAAAAAATTAGCAAGTATTTTTTTATGATTTTTCTAGTACAACAATCTTTTAAATTTGAAAACACACCGGAGCTCCAACCCTACCCCCCAAAAATTTAAAAAAAATATAGATATATTTTGAATATGTATAGAATTAGGCCTAGTTTGGGCAAGTATAATTTTTTTCCAATTTCGAGGAGCCAAAAAAAAGATACACGATGAAAGATGGACATGTTTAAAATTAAAAAATAGCTATAAAAAGGAATAGTTAGAAAATAAATAATATGGAAACCTTATATTAGTCAGAAACTTTGAAAAATTATATTTTTAGAAAGAAGAATCTTTTCTCTACATCATGGTATAATTTTTTTAAATGAATCGATTAGTTTATGTTGATTTATCATGGAAAAAGTGGAATTTTTGCATTTTCTTGCAAAAACATGTTATTTGTTGTGTTGGTGTAGGTCCATGCCTCACGCCTAGGATCCAAACTGGATCCAAGCCTCGAGGCATGGTTTGGAAAAATTAAAAACACAAAAACGTGTACGCATTCTTCATAGTATGAACATTAAATGTGCTTTTGGCATGCAAGTATAATTTTTTCATTTATTATTATTTATATTTTATTATTTCTTATAATTTTATTTTATTTTAGTAAATATAAGAAATTATGGTCACTTTTCACCTTATGGAACTAGTCTCACAGCTCCATGAGACACAATTTAGGAGATAGTTTTTTATAATAGAATATGGTCTGTACATAGGTGATTTTCAAGATTTCATCATTCAACCTAAAGCTTTCAGTTTAAATAAATTCAATAATCAAAACCCTAAAACCTAAACCTTAAATGCTAAACCTGAGGCCCTAAACCCTAAACCATGTTTCCTAAACCCTAAAACCTAAACCCTAAACCATAAACACTAAGCCCTAAACCCTAAACCTAAAACATTCAGCCCTTACCAATGAGCCCTAAACCCTGAACCCTGAGCCGTAAGCCCTAAAGCCTAATCCCTAAACCCTAAACCCTAAACCATGAACCATGAGCCCTAAATGAAAAACTGTAAACCCTAAAAAAAAAATCCTAAACCTTAAACCATAACCCCTAAATCCTAAACCCTAAAAATGGAATCCTAATACCTAAAGCCTAAGCCTTAAATCCTAAACACTAAATTGTAAACCCTAAACTCTACGACCTAAACCCTTAACCCTCAACCCTCGAACCTAAGACCTAAACCCTAAATTATAAACCCTAAACCCTAAAACTAAAATAATAAACCCTCAACCCTAAACACTAAATCATGAACCTTGAATCCTAAACCGTAAACCCTAAACCCTAAACCCTAAACCCTAAAGACTAAATCTAAAGCCCTAAGCTCTAACCCGCAAATCTTCAACTCGTAACTCTAATCCCTGAACCTTGAGCCATGAACTCCGAATTATGAACCCTATACCCTAAACCCTAAGCCTTGAATCCTACACCCTGATCCCTGAGCCCTAAACCCTAAACCCTAAATCCAAAGCCCTAAGCTCTAACACCTAAAAATTAAACATGTAACTCTGAACCCCAGATTTTGAACCATACACCCTAGACCATGCACTGTAAACCCTAAGCCCTCATCCCTAAACCATAAACCCTAAGCCTTGAACCCCACACCATGATCACTAAGCCTTAAACCCTAAACCCTAATCCCTAAGCTATAAACCCTAAAACTTAATCCCTAAATGATAAACCCTAAAACCTAAACTATGATCCCTTTGTTTTAAACCCTAAACCCTAAAACCTAAAATCTAAATCCTAAACCCTAAACTCTAAAAACTAAATCCCAAATCCTAAACCCTAACCCCTAAACCCTAAACCTTTAACTCTAACCCCTGAGCCCTAAACACTAAACCCTAAACCTTAAACTCTGTGACCTACACCATTAACCCTTAACCCTTAATCCTGAGACCTAAACCCTAAACACTAAAACTAAAAAAAGCCTAAACCCTGAACACTAAATCTTAAACCCTAAACACTAAACCCTAAACCCTAAACACTTAACCCAAAACCCTAAACCCTAAATCATGAACCCTGAGTCCTAATCCCTAAACCCTAAACACTAAATCCATAGCCCTAAGCTCTAACCCCTAAACATCATATATTTCTAGTAAGTCTCATGAGTGAGTTCATCTTTTTAAATATTAATATTAGCACCATATTTCCTAGTCTTGTGCCCAGAAACATCATTGAGTCTTCTTGTACTACTACATTATTTATGAGAGGTGGGACAAGTAACTACATGAATATGATATCTACCTTGTGCCTTGCAATGCATATTAAACATCTCTATCAAACCTATTTCTCCCCACATATACTTGTACTCTTGAATATGCCAATTTCTTCACACTCTGAAACATATTTCACATTTCTCATATTTCCATGTATGGTATTATGTAAACCAAGATGACCCATTGCAAGCTGTAGAAAATAACCATCGCAACACAAAAATTAATATCAAACGAAATGGAAGAGATATAAAGAATATACCAACACGGAGTTGTAGGATCAAAACCAAATTACCTACAGTATCCTATCCTTTGGAGAAATAGAAAGCTCTTCTTCTATTGGAATGGATAACAAATTTGACAAAACTTCAAAAAGTGTTCAAAATAAGCATAGCAACTAGGGAATGGATAAGAACACAAGGGGTTATCAATCATCTAGAAAATATTTCTTGTTTAGTTTTGAATGGGAGTGAACTGGCCTATGACTTAGTGTCCTTCCATTCATTGATAATTCCTTCTATGATAAACCCATGGAATATTTCAAAAACACCTTCAAAAAGATAGGGGTAATCATCAATCCTAGTGAAGGGTGTGATGTGTCTTCTAAACAACTTGAAATTCATACATATTTAGAGGTCAAAACATGAATTTACAAATATCTTTATTGTATAAATGGAAGCCAAGTAACGATATCTCCCTATATCCAAGGATTGAGGACTATTAGGGTCTATGGCAGGATTGGATATTGAGGAATCATTGAGTATTTGAATCAAAATGTCATTGCATCTGAAGAAACATTTTCAAACATTTGAGTAATGGATCTTAGAAACTAAATTTGAACCTCATAAATCCCTCAAATTTCTAGCTTACACAAGCACTGGACATATCAATCTTTGTTTTTCGAATGAAACCTTCATTATCAACAGCTTGCAACTAAAAGAATTATTTAAAAGAGTGTCAAAAACATTTCTTTGTACCAAATTGCTCCTGGATATTTGGCATTTCCCTCCTTCAAAATATATAAAGATGAAAGACATAAAAATGTGATGACTCACTTTGAATGTTCTGCTTGCAAAGTAGATGAACCATTTTCAGTTGAATACTCTCTATCAATACTAATAAGAATGGATAAGACACAAAACATTAGAGTGAGTGAAATAGTTCCATGCGATGGGAAAAAGAAGATACATGTATTGGGTATTATTTTATTGTACCAAATTGTTCTTGGATATATGGAATTTCCCTCCTTCAAAATATCAGTAGATGAAAGGCATCAAATTGCGATGAATCCCTTTGAATGTTCTACTTACGAATCAGATGAAACCTTTTTAGTTGAATGCTCTCTATCAATACTAATAAGAATGGGTAAGACACATAAAATTATAATGAGTGAATGGGTGAGCCTAAACACTAAGCCCTAAACCATGAGCCCTAAATCCTAAACCTTGAGCCTTAAACCCTTAATCTTGTGTCTTAAACCCTTAACCTTGACCCTTAAACCTTAAATCCTAATCGCTAAACCCTAAACCCTAATAAATCCTCAACCCTAAACCTTAAACATTGAGCCCTAAACCCTAAATCCTAAACCATAAACCCTAAAACATGTACCATAAACATTTTTGTGGAGATAGAACCTTACCCCTAAACCATGAGCCCTAAACTGTATACCCTAAACTCTCAACCCTCAACCCTAAACCATCAACCCTAAATTATACACCCTAAACCCTAAACCCTTGATGATAATCATATCATGACTATGTCATTGTACCCAAATCTCTAAAAAAAAAAAGATAAAATGAGTTAGGCATGTCACCGAGATATCCAAGACCATCATGTGTGAAGTATTAAGGCATCATCTATCTCCATGAGATATATATAAGAAAAGATACGTATGAGAATCTTGAATTTGATTCCATGAAAGGCCGATTTTAGAGCTGTTATCAATCGATTTTGACTACGCAAAATTTTAAAAATAAATAAATAAAATAAAATAAAATAAAAAATGGAAATTTTGTAATTTTACAAAAGTGTTACTTTGCGTGGTTTATCACTCTCATCACCACTGTCTCATTTTTGTGATCATTCCAGACTTCATTTCATCCTTTTTGGGCAAGAACTCCACCCGCCAAGTCTCAAGTCACGTTAAAACTTAATTAATTAATATTTAATTAATTAATTACTCTTTGTTTGATAAATTTACTTTTTAATAACTTTGGAGTATTTAATTAAATAATATTAATTAAAATTCATTCGATAAATTTTATTTTAATTTCCGGGGGAAAAATAAGCTTCCGCTTCCCATTACCGGGAATGCCAAATTGGCTTCCCAAGCCCAGATTTCCCCTTTCCTAGAAAAATAGTTTTAAATCCCTACTCGTGGGATTTCTTATCCCAATTACCAAATTAATAAATTGGCAAATGGGAAAGAAATATCCCAATTTCCCACATAGGGAAATTGAACAGAAATAACCAGCCCACTTTGCCAATCTTGTTGGCAATTGGCTGTTTCTTCCCCCATTTCCCCTGGCAATTAATTCCATTACCTGGGAAGAGGGGAAGTCGGTTTAACTTTCATAAATTCCTCCGTCGAACTCGTTGGAAAGAGTCATATGAGGCTTTCTAAAATTTCTTCTCACTTCTTCTATGAAACATAATAATATTTTTATCACACTCCTCAAACTATGAACGCCATTGTGAAGGAAAATCACAAGAGGACAGTCATAGAAAGTTTTATGCAAAAAAGAGAGAACACAGCTAAGGGGAAAACAAAGAACAAAGTTTCCAATGCCTAGGAGGGAGAAAGACAACAAAAAGGAAGAAAACACTGAGTTTCAACACCTTTTTGAAGGAGAAATAATAGGTATAGTCCAAACAAAAACCAAATCAATCCAAAAGTTCCTTTCACACATTCATCAAAGAAGGCTACACATTCATAGTAATTTCCAACGCACATTTTGAAGGGACAATCCAAAATAATAAAGAAGACAAAAATTCCCCACGCATTGGCAGAGGGAAAGCAACAAGTAACAAGAAAGGAAATAAATACCATTTTCCACGCATGCGAAAAGCCAAAAAGAAAAGTGGGAGAGGAGAGAACAGTCCAAAGAAAAAAGAAAAGGAGATTCCACGCATACACATCTAGAAAGATAGTAAGAAAATAAGAGCTTTCAACGTATGCACAAGGAGCAGGTAAAGTCAGAGAACAAACTCCATGCAAGAAGACAAGAGAAATAAAAAGAAGACAAGGAGAATCAGTTAAGACATAGTCTAAAGGAAAATGTTTTTGACTCCCACGCATTGGGGACAGCATAAAGCCAAGAAATAATAGTTACAAGACAAGGAGTTTCCACGCATTTTTTAGGAGAATAGTCTAAAAATAGCAGCAAAGAAATAGTCCCCATAACCAAGGAAAGAAAGACCATGTGGGAGAAAGCAAAGGAAACAATCTAAAGGGGAGAAAGATTCATGTGCCAAGAGGAAATAAAAACAAAAATAATAGACCCACGTTTGCATAAACCAAAGGATTAAAACTCATTCATTTTTGCATGTCCACGTGTGGGTTTGAAATATAATTTTTCGAGCAACTTGAATCATACAATACGGAGAAATAGTATCATCAGGAGATTTTTTTTAAAAATATTTTGTTACCCGATTTGTAACTCAAGCTTAGTCTAGATATTTTTCTTTTGTTCACATTTTTTTCTTGTAACCGGGATTGGTTATTATTATTATTATTTTTAAAATAATAATAATAATAATAATAATAATAATAAAACTAGTCATATTTTCTTTGCATTAACGGGGGTTTCAGAGAATGAGACCCGACCCCGATTGCATTGTTTTATGTGCCTGGGTCATTCTTCTGTGAAATTCATAATGGCTGAGAAATCTAAAAAATCCGCAGGAAGATCGAGGAAGATAATGGAGAAATTGAATAAGCCTGGACTCAAGTAAGAATTCCAAGGAATCATTCCTCCCAGTTCTATCAAATCAACATGTGAAAATATAACTGATACAAATATAGGTCATATCAATGTGCAATAATTCTACGAACGGGTGAAAACTGAAGGCAAAACCATATTCTTGGATAGGTTGTACCATAGTGGTCTACCTCAAGTAGCAACATTTCCTATCTTAGTGCAATGTCCAAAGTTGGTTATCACTTGTACAGATCACTATGATCCTGAGAGATGAGGAATTATTAAAGATAATTGCAAGACTTTCCTCTTAATCACACCAAAGAAAATTGAGGAATTGTGCAACATGTTCCTGACTTTCCTAAGAATGGGGATATCACTCACCAATTAGTGCAAGAATTTTGGGATGAAGAACCCCTGAGATGGAGTAAGATGGTTAATAATAACTAGTTAGTGACCAAGAGGCCTCGAATTGACTAGTTTCCCAAAGAATTGTACCGCATTGAGTTCATGGAAGAAATTGAGGACATGATTACTCTCCTAAGTCGAGTTTTCAGTTTAGCCTTTGCTAAGATTTTCCACCCACGGATGTATTAGTTTATCTGTATCATCCTTGCCAAGAAAGAGTTTGTGGATTGGGCCATCATCATCAGTAATACCCTTCACAAACAATTGATAGAATTTAAGATGACTGGATGCTTCTACATGACATCATATCTGACTTATGCAGTAGCAAGAAGAAACCTATTTTCGGGAATTGAAAAAAGAGGAGTCATGGGGCCATCAAATAATGTTTTTCATTATCACCCGCAACTCAGTTTCAAACATAGATCTCACCATTTTAGGAGAGTCAATGATGCATTCAACTTCCGCGTGATTCAGAACCTGAATCAGAATATAGAGGAAAGATTTTCTAAAGAAGCCATGAGTGTCATTTCCCAATGGGGAACATGGTTTATTCAATTTTCATCCTTTTACTACATTCACTTGAGTGGCTTTACTAGTACTCCATGGAAGCTTCTTAAGTACGTCAATGAAAGATGGGCATTAGTGGAACTTCCACAAAAACTATTCCAAGTTCATTGTCTTCTTAGTGACAAACACCTTTCAGGAATCCATTTCCCAATCCAAATCGGGGAATACCAATGTCTAAATATTTTCAGTGCACAACTCATGGAAAAGGACTTCACTCTCATCACAATCCATCCATATGTGAAAAGATCCTAGTTTGATATCAATGGATATATGTAGAAGATTCTTGGAGAAAAGTATCAACATAACCCTACCATGGAAGATTTCTGGGCTGCCTATTCGGATGAACATGAAGTAAGAAGACGAGAGTTTTCTCGCCTAACACTTGCTCAGATCAAGGCCTTTTGCATCAATAACCCTCCCGATTCATTCATAAATGATGATGAAGATGTCATTGATCCCCCATATGATGCAGTTGCTTTTACCCCCTTGCCTTGACTTGACTAGACAAAAATAGATGAATTTTCTCTTGACAACAAAAATCAATTGATTCTTGAGAGAAGCATATCTTGGTACGACAGAGAACTTGCCAAGTTACAATCAATTCAAGATCATGCTTCATGATCACCAAAATTACCAACATGAGGAGGCCTTAATTTGACCAAAGCCTCTTCTCGATCAACCTCTGTACCATCCAATCATACACAACAAGCAAGAAAGGAGTGGTTTTCAAAATCCACTTCACCAAGTAACGTGTCACGAGGAGAAAAATATAAAGATCCTAACCCCGAAGAAGGAAGAGAGCCTGTATCAGGATTTTCTACCTCAAGTAGAGATTCTTCTACCCACATAGTTAATAGTAATTAGAATCTCATGGTAAACGATCCTCAGTCATGCTTTGAACAAGCATCCACTCAAGTGCAGGTAGTCTAAATATCAAACACTTTGGAGCATGCAGTTCATGAGGGGATTTTCCAAAATCTCCCAAATAATCTGGAGGTGGATATTGAGGTTATTTATTCTCAAATCGAGGTTGTAGATAGAGTTCTTACAAGATCTCATGATGTCGAGAACAATGATAATATTGATTCGAGCTATAGGATTTTGTATGAAGAAATAGTGTATGATACTCCTTCCTGGGTTGATTCTGAGGTTAAGAAAAGGAAAAGGGTTGTCAAGGCAATTGACATTGATTTTTATTCCCTTTTAAAACTATCAAATGATGTCATTCCAAAGAAGCATAAGGTGCTTTATTGAATAATGGTGGATAATCATGGAAACAGATTTGTAGATCTCACCATCCCACAAGTGGATAAGGAGTGTGATGTCATGACACCCGCTGATTATGAAGTTTTAGGACTTAGACTTGTGAGGTTTACATTAGAAAGTGACATGGCAATGGCTCAAGATTCAATTGATATCTATCTAAAGAGACTTGAGAAATATAAGTCTCAAAACTCTCAGCTCAAGGCCGAAAAGAATCAATTGGTGGAATATGTTCAACATTTGATAAATCCCATATCATCCACTTTCCCGATACCTGATGCAATGGCTTCCGCTCATGAAGAAAATCTCAATTTGTAAAAATAAATAAACACATTAGGCCATGTCACTAAAACTTGGCTTTCAAATATTCTCATTTTAGGCCAAGGGATGATCAAGATCATGGTTAAGCTTCATGAAGATGTCAGTGCGTATCTTGATCCAATTCTTTCTTTCAAAGACACTTGTGTTTCTAATATATCAAATTTGGATGAGATATTTCCCAGTTTGCAAGAGATGACAAGTATGGAATCCTCAGTTTTAGCCTTTATGAGAGCATGTGCAATGAAGCCTTCACTTCACTCTCCTTGATTAAAGAATTCATAGCTGAGATTCCTTACAACCTCGTAAATGAGCATAATCAAATATGTTCAACGGAGCAGCTGGAAGAGAAATTTTCACAATTGTTTAAAGACATGTACACTCCCACTAACAATTTCTAATCAGTTTAAATGGAGTGGTGCATCAAATTAAAGAACTTATTTGAGAATGCTCAATCCAATATTGTTAATTTAAATGATATGCCAAGTAGATTTCTTGAATTTCAGGTATTTTGAGAGGCTATTCTTTGACCAAATGAACCTCTAGAAGAAGAAAAAATGTTTGAAACTTTGGTAAGGTCTAGATCCTTTCAACTGACAAAAGTGACAGATCCTAATTTCACTGGCGGTTCAAGGGTATAATTTTCTTGGTATCTAACGAAGTGGGAGAGTCCATTTCTCATACGCTTGAGATAGGTAGACCCCATTTCAACGGATAAGGCACTAGTTATTATTGTAAATTTTAAAAAGAGGATTTTTAAGGAAAATGTGTTGTTATTTGCTTTCGGGAAACTATGGATAATTTAAGTAATTTCTATTTTTGGTTGTCTTTAATAAAGTTGGTTAGAAAAAGTCAAGGGTCACTTAAGTGCCTTATTTAATGTTCATGTAAAACCCTAACTACTTTGTAACCAACTTTTGGATTATAAAAGGAAGTGAGGGGCTCATCATTTGTAAGGGTGACTTTGAGAGAGGAGAAGAAAATACTTTTGTGTGTAAGCTTTGTTTTAGGAAGAAATTTTTGTGTTCTTTTGTGAAAACATTTTAGAGCTAATGAAATACAAACTTTGTGTCTCATTCATTGTCTCTTGTAACATTTGAAATTTTGATGTTCTTATGTTCATTAGATGTTAGACGTTTGAATCTTGCATGAAAATATTATCTTTGATCTTATTATCAATGTTATTAAGTTGTTTTTCTTTTTCATAGTGATCAAGCTCTGATTATCTACTTGCTCACACATGTTCCCTTTTATGTATTCTTGTTTAGCTAACTCAAACTCCTTTGTATTTGTGTTAGTTATTCATCTTTCCTCTTCATGCAACATTAGGATTTTTTTTAACCTAACTCTTGTATGTTCTTTCAATTCATTCCATTTCACTCATTTCCTTCATTCCATTCCATCTCCCTCATTCAATTTTCTTTCCATTGATGTTACAAAACATCCCCACATACAATTTTGAATGTACAGATGTAAATAAAGTTTTTTTTTTCAATAAAGGGAGCCTCACCTTCATTGAGGAGGGACTTCGTTCCCACACTGTTGCATGTCATTTGCATGTGTGCAAATACATATGCTAACATTTTTTAGCGACTCTGATGGTGAATCATAAATCATTAACCAGTGCTTGGTTAAATCTTTATGACTATCCCCTCTACACAAGCTCTAGTTCTTCAACCGAACCTTGTGCCCGATGAAGATTTTCAAGGAGACATTTCTACCAACCTTCGAACAGTAGCTTGGGAAAACTGTGAAAGTTTACAGCAATTTATGGCTGTTTATAGAGCCATTAACAGATAAATCTACATTAAAGACCTTAGAAGAAAATCATTGACACTTGTGAACAGAAGACATCTTGGACACGTGATGATAACTGTTCACCAATGCGGTCTTATTCCACCTAGGTAATACATTGTATGACTATTATAGGTAACCCACCTATCTTACAACCAAATCTTGTTTTTGCAGATAATCAAGAAGATATATCATCATATTTTAGGTAAGATATTTTGGAAAAGCACACAAATAACTATCATTTTCATCTCGCCACATCAGTACTAGATAATGAATAAGAGGAAGCTGCAATATTTTCTAAAGTTATTCAGTTGTAAATAGCTCAAGAAAGAAAGTGAAGAGAAAAGGCTAGAGCTAGTCAGAACACGCCAGTGATCCCTTCAAAATAAAGATTTCAAACTAGAAGGGAAGAGGTTTACGCGAGGAGAAAAAGATAAAGGTCGATCTGATCCCATTTTTGACTTTCAAATAAATTTTGGTTTCAAGTTATCCCCTCCAAAGAAGAACAAACCTTGTATATCTGCAAGTCTTGCATCAAGTCCTGAAAGAGCAAGGAAGAAAGGAATCACTACCATTCAAGCACTTGTCCTTGCTCACATTTTTTTACCTTCGCATACCACCTTTCCCAAAATGGCAGTCAACATACCATAGGGAAACGCCATAGGCTCATTGGCCCTACCAGCTCGACATGACCTCCCAAGAGGATCGAGGAAGATTCTTCCCAAGTTCGATGGAGATGGGAAGACATCACTAGATGACCAAATTTCTACTTTCTTTATTACATGTGCTATTTTTTTAGTAGATATGAAGATTTTTATATTTGCCTCTTCGTCGAAACATTGCATGATGTTGCTAAAAATTGGTTTCATCATTTTCCTAATGGATG
This sequence comes from Taxus chinensis, assembly GCA_019776745.2. Lineage (NCBI taxonomy): Eukaryota > Viridiplantae > Streptophyta > Pinopsida > Cupressales > Taxaceae > Taxus > Taxus chinensis. The sequence continues at coordinate 742,455,632 of CM034149.1, forward strand.
TATCACAAATTGGAATGATATGAAAACTAAGTTTGAAAATTGATTCAAGATGGTAGAAGATGAACATGATCTTCTTGCCCAACTATCTCAGGTGAAGAAAGAACCAATAGAACCTATGAGGAATTCCGTTGCTACATTCAACAAAATGGTGAACAAAGTTCCCGCCGGGATTCATCCAAACCTTTATGGACAAAAATGTTTCTTTATTAATGCAAAACAACAAGAAGTGTGCTATCAGCTTAGAAGGGATAGAGTGGCTACTTTGGAACTTGCTTAAGCCTTGGCCATAGAAATTGAAGATGACTTAATCATGGAAGGAAAATTCAAGAAAACTTCCCTCAAGGGAAAGAGTCAAGAAACTCCCATTGCTTCAGAAGCTATACTTACTAAGTTGGCTAATGATGTGTTGGATTTGAAAAATCAATTTTCTCAAAGTAGTAAACCTGCTCATTACAAAGACATCCCAAGAAAAGGATATGTTCCCAACAAATCCAAGATTGCAAGGTGCTCCGACGACGCTTGCTATTGAATCAGCTTCGGCAACTAACTCAAAATGTGATGTTATTGAAGAAAGTAATAATGAGGTTGAAGTCGTCGAGGTTGATGAGGAAGAGACGGATTCTGAGACATCTGAACCTGAAGTTGAAGATCCTGAGGGAGAAAGTAATAATCATTTCTTTTGAGTACCATTCAGAAGAAGAAGACGAATACGAAGAAATTATAGAAGATATGAATAGTCAATCCTTCGCTATCTTCACATGCTCTCCGAAAAAGGAACAGGATGCCACTAAGGCGGGAGATAAAGAGGTTTCCAAGGAACTTCAAAAATAATCTAAGAATAACGAAACTTATAAAGAATCTAAGACAAATGAGACTCCCAAAGATTCCAAGGTGACTGAGGTTTACAAGGTCAAAAATATCTTAAAGAAAGGAGGGCCTTTGTTAGATCAATCAGTTGATAAATCAATTATGAAGAAAGTTTCTTCTTCCACATCTGTATAAACCAAGCCTGAAGAAAAGGTCAACAGTGTTTCATCATCAAGTTCAAAATAACTAGTATCTAAGACATCAAGTACGGTTACTTTTCCCACATTTGATATCATTGATCATAACAATGAAAAAAAAATCCATGTCATAGGTAGAATACTTGAAGTCTAATAAGGATCAACTCGAGAAATTGGTCTAGTTTATCAAAGGTGACTGTACGCCGGAAAAGCGACAAGTGAGCTTGAGAATCTACAAGTGACTCTTCCGCGTACCTAACCTCTCGAGGTCGTGCCGAGATAGCCGGTGGGGGTAGAATATGCGTTGGATTCAGACAAACTAGTTAAGCAGTCTAATGTCTTCGACACGCACTAATGGAATTTTTGAATCTAAGGAAAAGAAGACCCTTCTAACTTGGACTGGTGTGATAGATCGATCAGCAAGGATGACTACTCGAAGGCTCCAATCAATATCGAGCTCTGGCGTGATTCGATCTATGGTTTGCGGAATACGTGGAAAATGACCTGGGATAGTTTCGTATATGTCTCTTGATAAGGTCATATAGTGGATGGTGAATATAATTGTCTTTTATGGACGATTTTCTGGCCTAGTCTAGAATTCTCTAGCTTCATTAGCCACTATATTCAGTAAGGACAATTGTTCGATGATGATGGGTGGAAGTGGAGTGGACTGAAATACTAGTGTGCGTAGGCCTAGTGTCTATATCTAATTCTCTTATGGATTCATTGGGCTGTGGGATCTATGGATCACAACCATAGACTCTTGGTTGTTGCGGTCCTGTTATGGTCATACATGAGATCAAGTTCTAATCCCTAGTATCCAGTAATCGTACACTTTCTCAGCTTCTATGTTTAGAACCAACAGTTGTGCAATCTTCTCAGAATACCTCACAGGCGTTCTCGCAACCTGGATTCTTAAGCTAGTATCTACATCTACGAGGGTGTCTCCATCGTCTGGCTATAGAACTAAAGGATCGCACCCGAATGTTTGTTCTCTTTCAAACCCTTCTACAGTCATGTGGATGATTTTCTAGGGTAATCTGTAGTTTGGCTAACTTGACCAAAATGCATGTGCCTAGTCGTCTTCTATGTTTAATCCTCTTAACTGAGAATTGATCAGTTGTAAATCTGTGGTTGTTTGGAATACTTGTATTCTGAGATTTTGGTCTGTGTCAACTATTGTTGTGACGAGGTTTGGTTGAGGGACGATTGGCTCGAATATATATTCCCTGGGCTCCTGAGGTCCCGTGATTGTCATACGAAACAAAATGCAAATCTAACTGCATGAAATAAATCTAACATATATAACTTTTATTCTTCTAAGAAATCTTTTGACGATTTTAAGGAAAACAAACTATTTTAAGCATATCTAGAAATAATAATTAAATAACAATTTAAAACAGACAAGATAACCGAGTGTAGTTATTTGCCTATGCGATTTGTAGAATTATTCTAAATAAAAAAAATAGCTCGTCTAATCTATCTGCAAGATTCTTGATCCTACCTCAGAAGTGAGGAGTGAATCATAGTTTCTCAGAAACTATCAATCCTCACAACTTCCCTGGCAATATCGAGAATAGAGTTTACTGAAATGAAGCAATTTATCTACTCTATTTGATATGATTCTGACTAGAACTTTGAAATTTAAAACCTGGATTCCACAGAATAGTGGCAAATCCGATGGTGTGTGTGACCTCGTCCCCTCAGTATGATCTCCTTGTTCTTTCGTGTTCACGTGGATCCAGAAAATCGTGTAATGCTAGCACCGATAGGAGTAGATTTTGGGACAAGGACAACTCAGAATGCAGACCGGAAATGTGAGTAGGAGAGGGATAGCGCAAGAGTACAGAGCTTGGCTTATGCGATTCCTAGCGGGATTTTACTGCGAGTCATGCAACATGAAGCGACCAGAACCTGTAACTATCCTATGCGAAGAGCAAAACCTGCAACTTTAATGGCTTCCTAAGCTATTCTGTTCCAATGGATTGGATAAAATAAAGACACTGCTTGCACAAGTTGGATATGTGGCTTACCAACGGCTGAATAAAGCTAACCAGGTATATAATGAATTGAACTAAGAACTCCAAGACACAATGAAAATAAATCTATAGCAAAGAGAAATTTAGAGGCAAGCTTCTAACTGGATTTGGATGAGATAACAGCACTACCTGCACAAGATGGGTTTGTGGCTTACCAACAGCTGAGCAATCTAACTAGAGATGCAAGTGAATTCAAGCTATGGCTTCTAAACAAGCTAACTAATTAAAACACTAAAATGAGGGAATGAGAGCAAAGATCAAACTTCAAAATCCAGCCAAGCTTCAGACCAAAAACTCCAGACCATTTGCATGTGCACAAACCATGCATTTATAGGAATTCAATCACCCAAAAACCAAAACCAAATTGAACTCCTAAACAATAAACAAAGGAAAAACACTATTCCAGGGAACCAAAAACATAAATGCATGCTCAATTCGGCAAGGAAAAGCTGGTGAATCGTGATATTTCACGCGAGTCACGTCAAAGAACATTCTGGAAAACACGCACAGGACCGCCGCTCTGAGCAGGGCGGCGGTTACAGGACCGCCGCCCTGATCAGGGCGGCGGTCACGAGACCCCCGCCCTGCAGGGCGGCGGTTTCGTCACTGAAGATCAAAAGGGCCAAGGAAAGAAGAAAAAGGGGGGAAAAAAAAGGGCACGGGGGCTAAGCGGGGCATGTGGGATGTTAACGCATGCTCCGAGGGACTTTTCCAGATCCCGAACACCTTGCGAGGAGACCTGTATCATCATCGGGGCACTTATTACGCCGTTCCGCAGTACAGTACCTTACAATTTTGGGTACGTACATATTGCCCCCTCGGAGAAGCGTTTTAGCCATGAAGAGGCATAAAACGGTGGGTCCAAGTATGGCAGTCCCAAAATGGGGAGTTAGAAGCTATACCTTACTCGTCCGTGTGTTGAAACGATGCCATCCGAAATTCCCGCTATCTGCAAAATGAAAAGAGAACTCAAGTGCAGATAGATACAAAACGTGGAAAATAAACGCTAAATTAATAGGGAATGAGAATGTACCATTCGTGCGGGGACAGGAACTTACCTCCATCAGTGCTCCAAACCTGCGAAAAGGTCTTTTTAAAACAAAATAGGGTGCTATATATATGAAAGTGGGCCCATTTTCCTATTCATTTACGCGTGTTTGATTTGATTGATTTTGAGCTCTGGGACCCATGGTGACGGTTTCATGCGTGAGTAGAGTCAAACCGTCCGCAGGGAGATCATGATCATGCCTCCATGTGCGGAACACCGCCCTGCTAGATCACAGGTTGGTTTTCTTCAATTTTGTGTTTTTCCCCCTTTAAATTTGAAATGTTAAATTTGTCATAATGGGGGGGTTATTTTTGAAAATGTTAGGTTCAATAGGTCCACCTAGGGGGGGCGCCTACTGGGTAGGCTCCATTTTTAGTTTAAATAGTCTTGTTTCCCTCATTTTGGGCTTTTTGGGGTTAGCAACCCGCGCGGGTTTTCAGACCGCGACCGCTGCCTTGGCCAGGGCGACGGTTACATGACCGCCACCCTGTTCAGGGCGGCGGTTACACGACCACCACCCTTAAGGCGGTGGTTACAAAACTGCCTCCCTGCTCAGGGCGGCGGTTCTAACTAGAATGCAAAAGAACTTGATTTTTGAGATTGTACTTGTATTTTCCTGCATTTCTATACGTTTTTATGACCTTCTTGGTATTGCTCAGATACTAATTTTCTCTGTTTTGTGTTTTTGGGTGTATGCAGGCGAGGGAGGAATACATCAAATGGAGCCGAGAGAGAGACTGTGATTGGCTCTCCGGGGTATTGGATGCCCTTTCTTAGGATGAGGAGGACACACTACAGAGGGCCGGCATACTGCGTATATCGCGCGTGCCCCATGTCACACCATCTAGTCACATCCTTTGTGACTTATTTTCATATTGGGAGGCAGATCGGAACACTTTCCGATTTCCAGGGGTCCGCGGTGAGTGGACCATCACGTTGGAGGATGTCTACCGTATTTTGGGGGTCCCGATCATCGGGAGGAGACTCACATTAGAGACGGCCGACTCACGAGCACAGATTGCACAGTGGGCAGGTTATATGGGAGATGCAGCTATCTCCACGGGGTCGAAGAAGGGAGTGAGAGTTCGATCCATCCCTTCTTTTCCTATCCCCATATTTCGACAGGCCATCATGGGGATCCTTTCCTCGAGATTGATTGGGGACAAGGGAGGGGACACTTTGTTATACTGTTGGGCCTCCATCATTGCACAGATAAAGGGGCATGGCCGGATATACGCCTGGGGTGCAGACATTCTGGGGACCACCTACCACGATTTATACATGGTGGTCTGTTTGCAGGGACAGTCATTGAGCCACCCGACTCTAGTCATGAGTTGGGTGTATGAGCATTTTATTCCTTATGGCAGAGGCGTAGAGGTGGCAGATCCAGGGGCTGTGAGGGCAGCCAGATGGTCAGATATGTCGGTGCTTAGAGCACCTCACCAGCCAGTTGCCTCCCTTACCACAGTAGATATGGAGGCGACACCATACCGGCTTATGGCCGGCATATGGGGCAAGGAGACCCTTACATTGATCTCTTGCTCCACCACAGGGCAGCTTATCGACCGCCTGGGACAGGTGGAGGTACATCCTTTTGGCAGAGTTCCTCAGCAGTTCAGCCTTCCATATGCGGGCATGCTTCCCCCAGTGGCACCAGCTTATAGATCAGTTCGCGAGGCCAGAGGGGGGCCTAGAGGCCGAGGTTGGACAGTGGTCACTCCTGGCACTCCCATTGCAGCTAGGAGGATAGTTCGGGCCAGAGGGAGAGCCGATGAGCCTCGGGCACCTTTGCTTCAGATTGCTGCGGGTCCTGCTCATAGCAGCGATGACCCTATAGACATTGACTCCAATTCTGAGGAGCTTACAGAGGGAGGGTCGGAGGAGCAGACTGATGATAGCGATCCTGAGTGGCATGACACCCAGGATATTATGTAGGCGAAGAGGGCCGAAGAGAGCACAGAGAGGGACACTCTAGTCTCAGAGGAGCCACTCTCTCAGGGCCATGGTGGAGAGGATGAGTCAGTTGTGGGGCGACATGTTGCCCCTACTACAGGAGCAGCCCCTCAATCGGCAGCGGCATTTGCGGCGGGTGCTGGCCCCAGCGATCCATATTGGAGGCCCGGTGATCCGAGTAAGTTATCCTTTCTTCCTTTCAATGTTTGTTTAATTTAGGATTTGTTATCTCTCCTTGTGTTTGTATCTTGTATATTTCATCCTCTTGCTTGGTTTCTAATTCGTTTTTCTCCTTTGTTTGCAGAGACTGTCGATGAGTGGTGGGATCTGATCCGCAGGGTATGCACTGATTCCCTGATGATCCCCATGGATAGGACCCGTGCGGAGCTATCTGTAGATGTCGGGGAGCCCTCAGCAGCCGGCAGGCATACCGACATCTTCGCTACTATTTGGCACGTGGCCAGGATGGTGTCGACTCTTCGTACAGAGTTGGCAGGCTATAGGACGGTTGAGTGTCTTATGAGGAGCCATTCTCGTGGTGAGACCGCGGCTACTCCTCGGGACCCAGAGCCCTCCATTCATTTAGAGTGCCAGTGTAGCCAGAGACCTAGGCAAGGGCGCGCACCTTCAGAGGGGTCGCGTAGGGGTTGAGAGACCACTTGGCTCCTATGTATTTTGTATTATAGATTTTTTTTTTGTATATCACGGGCTCCTTGAGCGTTTTGACCATGCCTAGTGCATGATGGCATTGTATATAAACATTGATTATTTATATATATGCATTCATTTTTGGATCAAAAGCTCGTCACTCATTCTTTCCCTTTCTGTTTCCAGTTTCCTCATGTATACTATGATGTATGTTTTATATGCTTTCTAGAATGTATGCAATGGAAAACAGATGATGCAAATGTTTTCTTTCTTTTTGTGTTTCATGATGTTGATACATGATATTGTAGATATATTGTGATCTTGAATCTTAGCTTCTTTGAGCAATTTGGATACCTCATGTTTGTTTTGGCAAAGTGATGTAAATAACCATTATGATGAACAGATTAACTTGCCCCACTCCTAACTCCACGCAACTAGTAAGATGTGAGGGCTTATCACCAAGAGCCAAGAAGGGCGCAAATTATGAAATATGGTGAAATGACAGTGATGAAAGACAGACAAAGCTTTGGTGGAACCAAATTGGAAGCTACAAGCCTACCCTACCTGAATGACTTCATAGTTTTGGATGCAACTTGCTTTGCAGTTTATCTAGACTTAGATCTGTAGATGGCCACATAGTAGACAAAATCTGGGTTTTTAGGATTTTAACTCTCTTGGAATTTTGAACATCTGATTCATTTGTTTTCGACTCAAAGTTTCAAAGTTTTGAATTGTTTTCATATGATCTTTTAACGTTTGCTTTGTCAAGAGGACCCCCTACACTTTTCCCCATGCTACCAGTAAGAAGCGTGGGTTTATCACCGTGGGCAAGGCATAGGCGAGTAAGGGAATTTCCATCCTTTCCCAACCCTACGTCACTAGTAAGAGACGCAAGCTCATCACCGAAGGTTGGTGGGGCAAGGAAATGTGTAAAAATAAAATTTTCTGTTTAATCACTTTTTGACTTGCTTATTTGAGTAAAATGTCAGTATATGCTTATTTCCAAAGAGATGTATATATGGGATAGATGTGACACTATGAAGCTTCTAGAACAGACCTTAGGCAAGACACCTATCCTAAGAAGAAATCAAAGCGAGAACAAACTTGCAGATCTTGGTATGGTTACCGTTAGGACTTTGTCATATTTGATTTATTTGATAAAAGATTCCAAGATGATTTGATGATACACGAAGATGGAGAGGTATGATTAAAGAACATTATGCCAGAAACATCACGATTTTGTAATGAATTTCTTTGAGAATAGATTTCTTGATCACAACTTACGTAAGAACAAGTGGAAAAAATGATCTAGATCTATATGAAGATGCAATGTAGATAGTTATATAGGTAGCGTTAGCTTCCTATGCGTAGAAACGTTTGAGGTGCAGGGAATTGACTATTTCGCCAAACTTCTCACATTCTAACGTACATAAGAGGTATGCACCATTTCCGTAGTCCTTCATGACTCGGTATGGGCCCAACCATTTGGGCCAGAATTTCCTTCCTTCGCCGGTCTTCTTATCGATCCAGCTGTCTAGTCTTAGAACTAGATCACCTTTGTATATATCACGTTCATAGACCTTCTTGTTGTACTTCCGGCACATTCGGTCAGCATAAGCTCTATGCTGTTGCTCAGCATCTAACCTAGTTTCATCTAGGATTTCTAGTTGGGAAAGATGCGCTTCTCTGTAAACGTCTTCATCCAGAATCCCTTGTAGTGAAATGCAGAGACTGGGTATTTCGACCTCAAGCGGGAGAACTGCTTCTGCCCCAAATACTAGCGAGAAAGGAGTTGCTCCTGTTGGTGTTCTTATTGAGGTTCGGTGGGCCCACAAGGCCGGATATAACTTCGAATGCCAATCTCGCTTGGTTTCTTTCACCGTTTTAAGGAGAATGGCTTTCAGTGTTTTGTTTGTCACTTCAGCCTGTCCGTTGGCTTGGGGATAATACAAGGAAGCCGTATGATGGCTTATCTTAAATCTACTGCATAGTTCGCGAACTTCTTCATTTTTAAAAGAAGTTCCATTATCGGAGATAATGATTTGTGGGATACCGTACCTGCAAATGATTTGGTTCAAAATGAACTTGGCGATCACAGAACCAGGTACAGTAGTAAGAGGCATGGCCTCTACCCATTTGGTAAAATATTCAGTGGACGTGATTATAAAATTATGGCCATCTGTTGATGAGGGAGAGAATTTCCCTATTAAGTCTAGACCCCACATAGAAAAGGGCCATGGAGTAGTGATTGGTTGCAGAGCTTGTGCTGGCATGTGGATCTCGTGGGAGAATTCTTGGCACTTATGACACCTGCGTGCAAACTCTATCATGTCATGTTCTAGAGTGGGCCATAAATAGCCCATTCGATGTATTTTTCGAGCGGTGGCATGGCCACTGAAGTGGCCTCCACATATACCGCTGTGGGATTCATGGAGAATCCTCTTGGACTCTTCTGTGTCAACACACCTTAAGAGCATTCCATCGAATGCTTTTCGATAGAGCACCTGCTCTATAAGTGACATATTTGGCTACAATTATGCGTAACCGCCTTCTTTGTTGCGGTGTAACTGCCTCCGGGTACGTATGGTCCATGATATAATTAACGATGTTAGTGTACCAAGGACACTCAGAGATAGCGGGTCGTGTTTCGATGTAGTATATGCATTCATTTGGAAAGTCTAAATCTACTAGATCGCCTCCGTATAATGGGTTGTCAGCTAACCAATCCGTGATGATTTGTACTTTAACCAACTTCTGATTTACAAATGTTAATTCGAACTCTCCCATTAAGGTTATAAAACGTCCAACCTTTTTAGATAAGGACCCTTGTGTGAGAAAAGTTCGTAAATGGTCTGTTTTTATCATGACCTTCGTTTCTTGATTCAGCATATAATGTCTTAGGAGTTTAGTAGCAAAGACTATGGCAAGGCATTCTCGTTCTTCCTGTGTATAGCGTGTTTCATAGTCGAGCAGCGTTCGGCTAATGAAATAAATCGCACGTTCTCTCTTGTTATCGTCTTCTTGGGCCAACATACAGGCCAGTGAGACATTGGTAGCTCGCGAATATAGGATTAACGGGCGATCTAGCTTAGGTGGCATTAGCGTAGGTGGTGATAACAGAAAACGCTTAACTGCATCAAAAGCTTCATTGCAATCTTCAGTCCAATCAATGCTATAATCCTTCTTGAGTAAATTGTTGATTGGATGAACGGTGAAGCTTAGGTCCGGGATGAATCTCCGGATTGCACCCAGCTTTCCGAGAAATGATCTGATTCCAGATTCACTCGAAGGTGGGACCATTTTGAGGACAGCCCAAATTTTGGTTGGATCAACATCAATCCCTCGTGACGATATGATGTAACCTAGGAGCTTTCCTCCTGTTACACCAAATACGCATTTCTCTGGATTTAGCGTGACTCTGTATTCTATTAGACGTGAAAGAATGACGCGGAGTACTTCGGGATGGTCACAGCGCTTCTTGGCTTTAGCCAATAAGTCATCTACGTAAGATTCCACGATTTTATGAATTAGATCGTGAAATATGTATGTCATGGCCCGCTGGTACGTAGCACCGGCGTTCTTGAGACCGAATGGCATAACAACGTAGCAATAGGTTCCCCAAGGAGTTATAAACATGGTTTTAGCTTGATCTTGCTCAGATATTCTGATTTGATTGTATCCCGAGAATCCATCCATGAGAGACAAAAGTTCAAAACCAGCCGTTGCATCAACGATAACGTCTATGGATGGTAATGGGAAATCATCCTTAGGACACGCTTTGTTGATATCTCGAAAATCTATGCAGATGTGTATCTTTCCATTCTTCTTGAGAATGGGAACGATGTTAGATACCCATTGGGAGTAGTCAACTGGCTTGATGAATCCTACCTGAAGGAGTTTTATTACCTCCTCTTTTACCATGAGAGCTACTTTGGGCTTCATGGGTCTTGATTTTTGTTTAATTGGCTTTGCATCTGATCTAGTGACGAGGTTGTGCACCGCAATGTGGGGTGTGACTCCCGTCATCTCCTTGTAATTAAATGCAAACACCTTTTGATGTTCTTTGAGAATCTGAGTATGTATTTCCACCTCCTCTGGGGTTAACGAAGAGCCTAGTTTCAATATTCTTGGTTCATCTTCTGTCCCGATGTTGACATCGATTGTTTCTTCGATCAAAGAGGCGTTACCCTCTTCGAACTCAGGTGGTGCTGGAGGTAAATCTAAATCATCCCCATTTTCTACTACGTATATGCTAGGTTCCATTTGTAAGGGAAGATCCGTTACGGGATTTCCGAAGTAGGAAGATGAATGTGGAATCAAGGATAAATCTAGCATGTGATAGGAGAGATGCAATGCCGCATAGGCGTTTAAGTATTGCAAAGTAGCCGCATCACTATCAATATGGTCAAAGACGGTAGATTCACTTCCGCTTGAAAGAGGATTTGTCATTGTTTTTATCAATGGTTCATCATGAATAGATACTGTGAAGTGAGTATCTTCTAGTTCATTGCTTGGAGTAAAACATGATGTTGAGGTTGCTATTGAATCGGACGAGAAGATTTTTCTCTCGCGGGATTGCTTCAATGGATATGAAGTTGAACGCCTTGCTTAAATCTAATACAGCGTTTTTGTAGAGTTACAAATGTTCGGCTTTAGTTTCATATACTTCAGAAACTTGGTTTGTCACTAATTGCAAGTCTCCTAGGACTCTGATGTTATCAATACCAATTCTTTTGGCTAAGGTAAGGCCAAGGAGGAGGGCTTCGTACTCAATGCCGTTATTTGTGCATTCAAAGTTTAATTTAAAAGTGAATGGGAGGACTTTCTCCTCGGGCAAAGTAAGAATTATACCTGCCCCCGCTCCATAATGACATTTAGCTCCATCGAAATGGAGAGTCCAATACTTAGCCGGGAGTACAGATGTTGGGGCATCTATTGCGTTTGCGCACTCTACTTCTACCATACAGAGATCCTCTGCTGGCAAGGAACCAACACCTAGGGAAAATCCTATGCCTACTTAATCGAATGGTAAGAACATTGGTGAATCTTGTTCTATCAACTCAACGATTTTCGCAGTAGTCCCTAATGATACTGTTTCTTTAGTTTTATCTTTAGGGGTTGGAATTGTTTTGGCTATACTGGTAGTTTCAAGATCCGTAGTAGGTACCAACTTTTCCTCTGGTTTTGGGTCAGTGGGTTTATTAAGTTGGTTTGTTGGCAGTTCAAATTCTGAGTGCACCCCTGGTCTTTTCTTTAAATCAGCTAGGTGCAAATCAAAAGGTTTTGGATCGCCTTTGGCTACAAATACCTTTCCTAGATGCAAGAATCTTACTTATTGAAATAATGTAGAAGGGATTGCCTTCATTCGGTGTATCCATGGTCAGCCGAGTATCATATTATAGTTAGTTTCCCGATCTATAATATAAAACTCAGTCAGGATTGTTTTGGGCCCTAAGGTGACCGGTAGTATTATAGTTCCTATCGAAGTGGCTTTAAGGCTATCATAGCCTCTCAACGTATTTTGAGTAGTGGAACAGTTTGTTTCCCCATATCCAAGTTTTTGGAGGAAAGAGAAAGGGACTATGTTAACTGTGGCCCCATCGTCAACCATTGCCTATTTTACGTAGTTATTATAAACCCATACTTGTAAGTGTAAGGCTGGGTCACCTCGGCGTGCGATCTCAGCATCTGTGGGCATTTTACTTATTTTGAATATGAATTCGACATCCTTGTCCGGCTGCCCCAGAGGGTGGATATCAAAATCTACGTGATTTACTTGTGTTTCAGGAGGTGGAGTGATGTTAATTAGATGAGCCTAGACCTAATGCTTCTAAAAGAGCAGCTCTGTGAGGAGGGAGAGTTCTTTAGTAAATCTAAAAATGAAATGTGTGAAAAGGTCTTTGTTAGGTCACTAATTAAATCATAGGCACCGATGGGATTTTCTACTATTTGCTGACTCTTATCTGTTTCTGGCAGAGGACTTGGGCTCGGTTGAGAGAAATACTCTCGTGTTCTTGTTATAGCTTCGATAGGTAGTTCAACGTCTAATTCTACCAAACTGAGTATCTTGGGTCTCGGTTGAGCTCCTAACTGTGGCGCAACTGATGGATTTAATGAAGTCGAGGCTTCATGATCATTGTTTCCCGTCATTGCACCTTTGTTTGTTCCAGTTGGATTCAGCCTATTGCTATCATGATTTGGGAGCAGATCATTAAGGATCTTGAGGGGAGCATTCTGAGGGGAAACTGCCCCTGCGAGCGTATTTGGTGATGATGAGACGGGATCTTCCAAAAACAAATCTGGTGAAGAACTGTCTTTGTTCTTCTGGCAAGCGTTGCATAAATTTATTGTAGTCACGACATGTTCTAGTATCGTGACCCCAAATTTTGTGGAAACCACAATAAGAATTGGGATTGTAATTCCCTATTTTGTTGGTTAGGTGTGTATTATGGCCTAAAATTCTGATCAAACTGTTGTCCTATTAGGATTAAAGTTTTGGAATTGTTGTTTCTGGTTTTGACTTTGGTTTTGATAACCAAATGAGTTTTGGCTTGGCCCTTGTATGGGATTTCACCGTTGTTGTTGTTGTTGTTGTTGCTGTGGATGGTTAAAATCCACTGTATTGATCATCGGGGTAAAGTTTGTTGTTTCGTTGGTTGTTTGTTTGTGACGGAGTATTAACAACATTTACCCTCTTGGGCTGGTCGGTTACCCCATCCGTTGTTACCCCACGATTTTTGTTAAGGATTTTGGGTCCTTGATTGACATTTGTGATAGTTGTAGTGTTTTGAGTGGAGGTGATTAACCTCCCGTTTGTTCCATATGTCTTACGACCACTATCTATCGCTACTTGGTCTATTCGAAGAGCGCTCTCAAGTACTTCATCGTAAGTTCTTAGCGGGAACTTCTGGACTTCTTCCTTCACCTCCTTGCTGAGAGAATGAAGGAATAAATCACATAGTTCCATCTGATCCATGTTTGGAGCACTTGCTGAAGAATAAAGAACCGTACGCCACCTCTGGATGAAATGGGCGACAGATTCGTTGTGTTCTTGTTTGATGTGCAAGAATTCCCTGATTCCTATTCTCAACAGTTTGTTCATGTCGAAGGCCTTGATGAACTCTGACACGAGTTGTTTAAATGAATGGATGGAGGCTTCAGGTATCCTATAATACCAGTCGAGAGCAATACCTTCCAAGGTTTTAGGGAATATTTTAGCAACAACCCCATCCCAAGGGAGTAATTCTCGTATGGCTGTAGCGTAAGCTTTGATATGTGCGTTCGGATCTCCCTCACCCTTGAACTTGGGTAAATCAGGAAGAGGTCTTGGAAGCATGACGCTTCGTATGGTGAAGTCTAAGGGTTCCTTTAGATATTCTGAATAAGTCCCTATTGCATAGCTTTCGACCATTGATGGTGGTTGCTGAGGGAGTGATGGTGGGATAGGTTGTTGATATGGTGCAGCGTATGCGTTGGCAGGGGCATAAGGAAGTCCCTGCGTTTGAGCAAACATGCCGGGAGAGGAGAACATATCTCCTTGTGGTGATTTAGAGTACATGTTTAAGTACGACGGGTATTGTCAAGGAATGGATTGTTTGACACTAGACCGGGAGGAATAGTGTTAGAGATGGTGGGCCTTGTTGGCGTTTGTTGTGGATAGTGAGGAGGCATGCCTAACGTGCCTACTCCTGTGAGGAGATCTACTTGGCCAGAGTGGTATGGAGGATTGGAACTTCCTGTTTGCATGAACGGAGAATTTTGACTTGCTTGAGCAAGTTCTAACCCTCTCACTCTTTCTACTAACGTTGAAATGACTTCATTTGGTGAAGTCACGGTGCTTTGCCTGAGTGGCGTTTGTTGTATACCCTGGTGTTGTATAGGCATGTGATAGCCTGTCATGAACTGATTGCTATCTTGCCAAGTTTCTCCGAGAGTATTTCCTATATGCAGTGGCATAGAGGTATTTTCTTGAAAAGAGATCTCGGGTTGTATTTGTAAATCTCCTATAGGTGGGTACATACCCCGAGAATGTTGTTCACTCCTAGGATAACGTATTGACTATCCATCATCTAAGACCAGGTATGGGTCTGACTGTCTACTGATTTGTGATCTAAGTAGCATTTGAGGAGACGAACCAGATTCTCCGGTAAACGTCATATTGTTTGAACCTGAAGGCTCTGTTTGTTGCGTTCGAGGGGGTTGATCTAACTCCTCAGTTTGAAAAGATGAATTATATCTGATTCTTGGGGTTTGTGTTGACAACTGATTAGTTGAATAGTTGTCGCCCCATACTGAGAGCGAGGGTGATGATTACCTATTCTGTTGGGCGTAGTATGCCTCAAGACCCAAGAGGGGTCTGCCATATGCATCGAATCCCGACATATTCGAGGGGTATATGAATACCCGCAGAATAATGGGAAGGAGCGAAGGTGATTTGTGAAATGTGATATTATGACTCCGAAAGAGAAAGTAGGAAGTTTACGTCAGCTTCAACAATTTTGTTTGCTTCACGTTTCACGTGGGTTCACCAATTTTCACCAATTTTGTACGCCGGAAAAGTGACAAGCGAGCTGTGAGAATCTACAAGTGACTCTTCCGCGTACCCGACCTCTCGAGGTCGTGCCGAGACAGCCGGTGGGGGTAGAATATGCGTTGGATTCAGACAAACTAGTTAGGCAGTCTAATGTCTTCGACACGCACTAATGGAATTTATGAATCTAAGGCAAAGAAGGCCCTTCTAACTTGGACTGGTGTGATAGATCGATCAGCAAGGATGACTGCTCAAAGGCTCCAATCAATATCGAGCTCTGGCGTGATTCGATCTATGGGTTGCGGAATACGTGGAAAATGACCTGGGATAGTTTCGTGTATGTCTCCTGATAAGGTCATATGGTGGATGGTGAATATAATTGACTTTTATGGACGATTTTCTGGCCTAGTCCAGAATTCTCTAGCTTCGTTAGCCGCTATATTCAGTAAGGACAATTGTTCGATGATGATGGGTGGAAGTGGAGTGGACTAAAATAATAGTGTGCGTAGGCTAGTGTCTATATCTAATTCTCTTATGGATTCGCTGGGCTGTGGGATTTTTGGGTCACAACCATAGACTCTTAGTTGTTGTGGTCCTGTTATGGTCATACGCGAGATCAAGTTCTAATCCCTAGTATCTAGTAATCATACGCTTTCTCAGCTTCTATATTTAGAACCAAAAATTGTGCAATCTTCTAAGAATACCTCACATGCGTTCTCGCAACCTGGATTCTTAAGCTGGTATCTATATCTACGAGGGTGTCTCCAGCGTCTGGCTATGGAACTAAAGGATCGCACCTGAATGTTTGTTCTCTTTCAAACCCTTCTACAGTCATGTGGATGATTTTCTAGGGTAATCTGTAGTTTGGCTGACTTGACCAAAATGCATGTGCTTGGTCGTCTTCTATGTTTAATCCCCTTAACTGAGAACTGATCAGTTGTAAATCTGTGGTTGTTCGGAATACTTGTATTCTGAGATTTTGGTCTATGTCAACTATTGCTGTGACGAGGTTTGGTTGAGGCACGATTGGCTCGAATATATATTCCCTGGGCTCCTGAGGTCCCGTGATTGTCATACGAAACAAAATGCAAAACTAACTACAACAAAACAAATTCTAACTATGCATGAAATAAATCTAACATATATAACTTTTTATTCTTCTAAGAAATATTTTGACGATTTTAAGGAAAGCAAACTATTTTAAGCGTATCTAGAAATAATAATTAAATAACAATTTAAAACAGACAAGATAACCGAGTGTAGTTATTTGCCTGTGCGATTTGTAGAATTATTCTAAATAAATAAAATAGCTCATCTAATCTATCTGCAAGATTCTCGATCCTACCTCAGAAGTGAGGAGTGAATCATAGTTTCTCAGAAACTATCAATCCTCACAGCTTCCCTGGCAATATCGAGAATAGAATTTACTGAAATGAAGCAATTTATCTACTCTATTTGATATGATTCTGACTAGAACTTTGAAAGTTTAAACCTGGATTCCGCAGAACAGTGGCGAATCCGATGGTGTGTGTGTGATCTTGTCCCCTCAGTATGATCTCCTCGTTCTTTCGTGTTCACGTGGATCCAGAAAAGCGTGTAATGCTAGCACCGATAGGAGTAGATTTTGGGACAAGGACAGCTCAGAATGCAGACCGAATAAATGCGAGTAGGAGAGGGATAGCGCAAGAGTACAGAGCTTGGCTTATGCGATTCCTAGCGGGATTTTACTGCGAGTCATGCAACATGAAGCGACCAGAACCTGTAACTTCCTATATGAAGAGAAAAACCTGTAACTTTAATGGCTTCCTAAGCTACTCTGTTCCAATGGATTGGATAAAATAAGAGACACTGCTTGCACAAGTTGGATATGTGGCTTACCAACAGCTGAATAAAGCTAACCAGGCATATAATGAATTGAACTAAGAACTCTAAGACACGATGAAAGCAAATCTACAGCAAAGAGAAATTCAGAGGTAAGCTTCTAACTGGATTTGGATAAGATAACAGCACTGCCTGCACAAGATGGGTCAGTGGCTTACCAAGAGCTGAGCAATTTAACAAAAGATGCAAGTGAATTCAAGCTATGGCTTCTAAATAAGCTAACTAACTAAAACACTAAAATGAGGGAATGAGAGCAAAGATCAAAGTTCAAAATCCAGCCAAGCTTCAGACCAAAAACTCCAGACCATTTGCATGTGCACAAACCATGCATTTATAGGAATTCAATCACCCAAAAACCAAAACCAAATTGAACTCCTAAACAATAAACAAAGGAAAAACACTATTCCAGGGGACCAAAAACATAAATGCATGCTCAAGTCGGCAAGGAAAAGCTGGTGAATCGTGATATTTCACGCGAGTCGCGTTCAAAGACGCGTTCTGGAAAACAGAAGGACCGCCGCTCTGAGCAGGGCAGGACCGCCGCCCTAATCATGGCGGCGGTCACGAGACCGCCGCCTATGCAGGGCAGCAGTTTCGTCACTGAAGATCAAAAGGGCCAAGAAAAGAAGGAAAAAGGGGGAAAAACAAAGGACGCAGGGGCTAAGCGGGGCATGCGGGATGTTAACGCATACTCCGAGAGATTTTCCGGATCCCGAACACCTTGCGAGGAGACCTGTATCATTATCGGGGAACTTGTCACGTTGTTCTGGCAGTATAGTACCTTACAATTTTGGGTACGTACAGTTATATTTTGGTGATTGAATCTTAGAATGAGATGGTTTCCCACCCTACTTTTTCTCACATTTTAGTTGATTTATATACCTTAAAGTAACTTTTAGATCATATTAAGTTGGAAGTTAAGGATCCTTTTTTGTCACAATTTCTCGACTATGAGGGTTTTCCCTTCAAATGAAACAAATGCTTTGAACTATGCCACTTGGCATATGATTTCTAGAACATGAAATGAAAAGGTATGAAGTGAGTTTCATGATGTAAAGGTCCTCTTCCCCACTACCTTATCCATAGTATGTAAATCATACACCCCCTAAAATTTAGATTGAAAATATTCACAAGCAATCGACTCTCTGACCCAAGAGAAGGATGTGGATTCTATAAAGAAATATTTAGATTTGGGTAATCCAAGGACACCTCCAATAGGGAAGTAAGTGGAGCTCGAAAAACACTTGCCACAAGAACAAATATTGGGTCATACTAGGGATGATACTATGCACCAGTTGTTGGTCGACCCAAATAAATTTTTGGAAGAAGAGTTTCCCTCTAAAATGTTACACGATATTCAATCACGGGAAGTTTTTATTCTTTATGACTATAATAGTGAAAAGGTTCACAATGATGGGATAATAGTTCATAAAAATAAGAAATGATATCTAAGAAAATATTCTTTCTATTTGAGTGGTTTATAGTGAGTTTACTTCTTGAAATTTCTAACTTACAACGAACTTCATTGTGCTTTAATTCGGTCTATTTTGGTCTCTGTTTATTATGAATTATTTAAATATTTAATTTTTGTAAAAGGGGTGGGACGATTTCAAAAACATCACATTTACCCTTTTAAAAAACAAATAAAAAGACCAAAAAACCCTTGCCATGGGTAAACTCCATATAAAAAGTTAGTTATTAAGTTGAAGTGCAATCTAGACCCCACCTATGTTAGTATTAATCCAAAGAGTTCTCAAATCACAAGTAGTTCATGTAGATATGTGACATCTATATGGACGAAACTATATTTGGAAATTTGACCACTTGATAATATTTGCAATAAATTTTTATCTTCATGTTTTACTTGTATTTAATGGTATTTATCTCAAAAAGCGTGACTTTAGAACCTAGTTTGGTGTGATTTAGACCTATGTAGTGGTTGATCCTAGTATGTGATTCTTATTTAGTAAAATTTAAGATATATTTTGAATTCCTCTTGAGAGATATTTGATTGAGGAGTTTTTTAAGGTACTAGATGAGTAAATGAGTTGTTTGAATTACTTATATTTGGTTCTAAAGGTATAATTTTGCATTAAGGATTACACGAGAGGAAATCAATGATCCATAAAAGATGTTGGATTGAAAAATTGTCCCCATTGGAAGGATATGGATGAAACTATTAATTTCAAAAAAACATTTTGCATTTTTTCTAAAAAGGAATGTGTAATGCTAGAAATATCTATGGAAGATAAATGGGATGAAAAGATTGATGTAACTTTTTTGTGTGCAACTGAAAATTTCATTAAGGAGAGAAAGTATTCCAATATGATTAATGATATAAAAATTTGGATTAAAATAGCTGCATAAGTCATAATTTGTGGAATATAATATTGACATTATGAAGTGATTAATTTCCAAATTCAAGTGTCTACATTCCTCCTTATAAGATAGGAAATAAAATTTTCTTAGTTTAAAGAAAATAATTCTGAATTCGTAAAAAAACTTTGTATTTTCTTGATTGTTTTATTGATCTATTGGGATTCTTGAAGTGGCTTCAAGAACCCAAATTATTTAAACTTGTAACATAAAGTGTAGTCAATGTCCATATAGAAATAATTGAACGTTAACCCTTCATTGAAATTACATTTGAAATTTTGAAAACTGAAAGAGAATAAAGAATGTAGGGAATATACCATATTTCCCTTGGCAAATGAGGAGACCCCTTGTTGAATCACTTGGAGAGAGGTACTGGAACCACTTTTCTACTGGATTAGGGGAGATCAATCACCAATTTGGAGAAGTAATAAGAACCATATAGGTTATTAGGTTAAAAAATGAACCAAAAGGTCTCAAATGGCATCAATCTACCTCTTAAATCCTGAGAGAGAGAGAGAGAGAGAGATAGAGAGAGATCAAGAGAGTAATAAGGTGTATAGCCACCCATAGCCACCCCATAAATCTTATAAGGAGATTTTTTATACGCTCAAAATTTGTAATATATCCTTTGACACTATCGATCTTGACATTGCACACTTACATGGACAAATGCATTCTCCTCGCTCTTGTTTAGAACAAACCAATAGCACTTTATTAAATTTATTGTTTTTCACACCTCTCTATTGTCAGTATTTGAAGTTTAACTTCATAAAACACATCTAGAAACATCCATCCTTCACCCATGAATTTAAAATATGCCTTTTCCCTCCCATATGAAACCATAGGTTTTGGTCGATATTGAGACATGCCATCCTAACCCTATTGTATGGATTTAGATAAACATGTCTTGAGTTATGTATTTCAATTCCATCATATTCTTATGATCAAATATACTCCCTTGGTCAGAATTTCATGACATAATAACCTTTGGAAGTATATATAAGTAAGTAAATCATACCTCACCGAGGAAGCCTGGAACTTTAAGAACTTGTCATGTAAAAGAAAGCACAAAAGGCATTCCAAGATCCCTAAACATTGAAATGATTCATGCACATCCACTAGGGAAACATAATATAAAGGTCTGAAGTGTTCTTCCAGGTTTAGAAGTCTCTATATTCATACAAAAAAGCAAGAAAAGTGACCTTTCCCAAGCATTTGAGAAAATGTGAAACTCAAGTGAGGAATTTTCAAAGCACATTTGCCAAGTTTTGAGTGTAGTAGAATAGATATCAAATGCTAGGAGAATTACATTTGGTTTGATCTCTCTTCGATGTAGTGGAATAGATGTTCTACTTCAACATTTTGTGCTATTGGGTTCTATAATTCAATTCTTATCAAAACATAATATCTATGTCAATGATTCCATTTGAGGGATCAAATCCATAATCTTATGTCTCTACCCATTCCAAAAAATTATTTTGAGTATGACACTCTTCATTGGAGTGGCTACTATTTTTGTTCTTGTCACATCAATTATCTTTCCTAAATCATTGTTTCTTATCTGAAGCTAGTTAGTCCCACTTAAAAAGGGGATAAAATGTGTCCAATATATTGATTATGAGATTGTGCATTCTATTTGATATTTTCCTTAGTATGTCCCAATGAAGTAAGCAATGTAAGAGTTCACATGTTGTACCTAGAACGATTATCAATCAAAACACCATAATAGGTTTCTTATTAACAAATAATCGAATATAAAGTGTATTATAACTAGCATCATCCTCAATCATGTCATTATCATCAAATGTAATAACAGACCTAGGAGAAAAAGAAGAAGTAATTGTAAGAATAAGAGAATGATCATATGTATCAGGAGGAGGTAGTGACTTATATGCATGATGCATCTTTGTGTTTCACTTAGATTTGAAATTGTGTTGATTAGGAAGTGGTTTGTTTGATATATAAATCTTAGGATTTTCATTGACTTCTAGCTTGGATTGCTCACAAGGGGGTCGATTCAATAACATTGGTATCAATTAGATCTTGTCTAACATGTCAAATATTGAATTATTTATTAACAGATTTCCCATCTATGATAGTCACAAAACACATTAGAATCAAGACATTTACATACAGAGGAAGGCAAAGATACAAGTTTACACTCAAGAAAAGTTTACAAGATCTCATATGGAGGAAAAGGAAACTATATGAATTATCTTTTAGAAGCTTCTTGTAGTTGAATCTTTTTAGGTTCATCTTTGTAGGTTCATATATGAAATTGATAGTTACTTTAGCTTCAACTTAATTTTCATTGAGTTTAAACTCGTAATTAGATTTACCTTGAACTTTAGATGTAGATGCATTAGGATGGGTAGACACATACTTGAACTCATTCAATGCTACTTGAGTGTGTCATCTTTTTCTTTCAAAGTATGACATGGGTAAGTGCACGAAGATTGGTGGCAAAAAAGTGGACCAAAATGTGAAATCAATTAAAATGCGTACACGTTTCTAAATAATGTGTCAGTGCTTTCATTTGTTGGATTCGGAACATACCGAACCAAAAATGCGCAAGGACAAAACTTTGTGCATATTATAATGCATACGCATTTCTATAGTATAAGAAACATACATGTTCTTAGTATTTAGTGTTTTTAAGAGGGTTTTGATGTGGCAGGTCAGGCTAGGAGGAGAATATTTACTAAAATAATCATTAAGTACAAGAAATAATAAAAGTATAAAATTTATACTGAATATAAGAAATTACAATCACTCTACACATGATATAAATGGTCTCAATTATCGAAAAAAAACAATATAGAACATAGTTTTCAAAATACATTTTGGTTAGCACTCAAGATATCAACATTGAATGTAAATATTTTAGGGTGGAAATTTTGTAATTTTTCAAAAGTGTTTCTTTGTGTGGTTTATCACTCTCATCACGACCATCTCATTTTTGTGATCGTTCTGATCTTCGTTTCATCCTTTTCGGCCAAGAACTCCTCCCGCCAGGTCTCAAGTCGCGTTAAAAATTAATTAATTAATTACTCTTTGTTTAATAAAATTAATTTTTAATGACTTTGGAGTATTTAATTAAATAAATATTAATTAAAATTCATTGGACAAGTTTTATTTTAATTGTTGGGGGAAAAATAAGCTTCTGCTTCCCATTGCCATGAATGCCAAATTGGCTTCCTGGGCCCGGATTTCCCCTTTCCTAGAAAATTTATTTTAAATCCCCGCTCATGGAATTTCTTCCCCCAATTTCCAAATTAATAAATTTGCAAATGGGCAAGAAATCTCACAATTTCCCACATGGGGAAATTGAATGGAGATTGCCAGCCCACTTTCCCATTCCCATTGGCAATTGGTCGTTGCTTTCCCAATTTCCCCTAGCAATTAATTCAACTACCCGGGAAGAGGGGAAGTCGGTTTAACCTTCATAAATTCCTCCATCGAACTTGTTGGAAAGAGTTATACAAGGCTTTCTAAAATCACTTCTCACTTCTTCTATGAAACATAATAATATTTTTATCACACTCCTCAAACTGTGAACGCAATTGTGAAGGAGAAACACAAGAGGACAGTCATAGAAAGTTTTATGCAAAAAAGAGAGAACACAACAAAGGGGACAACAAAGAACAAATTTTCAAATGCCTAGGAGGGAGAAAGACAACGAAAAGAAAGAAAGCAATGAGTTTCAATGTCTTTTTGAAGGAGAAATAACAGGTACAGTCCAAAAAAAGACCAGATCAGTCCAAAAGTTCCTCCCACACATTCATTAAAGAAGTATACACATACATAGTAATTTCCAATGCATAATTTGAAGGGATAGTCCAAAATAATAAAGAAGATAAATATTCCCCAGGAATTCGTAGAGAGAAAATAGTAGGTAATAGGAAAGGAAATAAATACCATTTTCCACTCATGTTAAAAGCTAACAGGCCAAGTGGGAGAGGAGAGAATAGTCCAAAGCAAAAAAAAGGAGATTCCTTGCATACATAGCCAGAAAGACAACAAGAAAACAAGAGCATTCAATGCATGCAAAAGGAGCAGGTAAAGTCAGAGAACAAGCTCCACGCAAGAAGAAAAGAAAAATAAAAAGAAGACAAGGAGAATCAGTTAAGACACAGTCTAAAGGAAAAAAAAATTGAATCTCACGTATTGGGACAACATAAAGCCAAGAACCAACAATTACAAGACAAGGAGATTCTATGCATTTTTTAGGAGAACAGTCTAAAAACAACAGCAAAGAAACAATCCCCACAACCAAGGAAAGAAAGACCATGTGGGAGAAAGAAAAGAAAACAATCCAAAGAGGAGAAAGATTCATGTGCCAGGAGGAAATAAAAAAAATAACACACCCATGTTTACATAAACCAAAGGATTAAAACCCATTCATTTTTTCACATCCATGTGTGGATTTGAAATATAAGTTTTCGAACAACTTGAATCATAAAAGATGGAGAAATAGTATCATCGAAAGATTTTTTTTTAATTTTATTGTTGCCCGATTTGTAACTCAAGCTTAGTCTCAATATTTTGCTTATGTTCGCATTTTTTTCTTGTAATCGGGATTGGTTATTATTATTATTATTATTCAAATAATAATAATAATAATAATAATAATAATAATATTAAAACAAGTCATATTTTTTTTGCATTAACAGAGGTTTCAGAGATTGATACCTGACCCCGATTGCGTTGTTTTTCATGCCTGGGTCATTCTTCTGTGAAATTCATAATGGCCAAGAAATCTAACAAATCCACAAGAATATTGAGGAATCAAGTGGAGAAATTGAATAAGTCTGCACTCAAGTACGAATTCCAAGGAATCATTCCTCCCAGTTCTATCAAATCAGCATACGACAATATAACTGATACAAATTTGGGTCATATCAATGTGCAATAATTCTGCAAACAAGTGAAAACTGAAAGCAAAACCATATTCTTGAATAGCCTGTACCATAGTGGTCTACCTCAAGCAACAACATTTCTTATCTCGGTGCAGTGTCCAGAGTTATTTATCGCTTGTGTGGAGCACTATGATCCTGAGAGACGAGGAATTTTTAAAGATAATCGCAAGCCTTTCCTCATAATCACACCAAAGCACATTGATTAATTGCTTGGCATACCTAACTGTCCTGAGAATATGGATATCACTCACCAGTCGGCTCAAGAATTTTGGGATGAATAACCCTTGAGATGGAGTAAGATGGTTAATAATAACTGGTTAGTGACCAAGAGGCCTCAAATTGACCGGCTTCCCAAAGAACTGTACAATGTTGAGTTTGCGGAAGAAATTGAGGACATAATTAATCTCCTAAGTCGAGTTTTCAATTTACCCTCTGCCAAGATTTTCCACCCATGGATGTATCATTTTATCTGTATCATCCTTGCTAAGAAAGAGTTTGTGGATTGGGCAACCATCATCAGTAATACCCTTCACAAACAATTGATAGAAGTTAAGATGACTAGATGCTTCTACATGACATCGTATCTGACTTATGTAGTAGCAAGAAGAAAGATATTTTCAAGACTTGAAACAAGAGGAGTCATGTGGCCATCAAACAGTTTTTTTCATTATTACCTACAACTCAGTTTCAAAAATATCTCTCACCATTTTAGAAGATTCAATGATGCATTCACCTTCTACGTGATTCGGAACCTGAATCGAAATACAGAGAAAATGTTTTCTAAAGAATCCATGAGTGTCATTTCCTAATGGGGAACATGGTTTATTCAATTTTCTTCCTTTTCCTACATTCGCGTGAGTGGCTTTGTTGGTACTCCATGGAATATTTCTAAGTACATCAGTGACAGATGGGCATTAGTGGAACTTACATGACAACTATTCCAAGTTCACTGTCTTCTCAGTGATAAGCATTGTTTAGGAATTCATTTCCCAATCCAAATTGGGGAATACCAATGTCCAAATCTTTTCAGTGCACAACTCATGGAAAAAGAGTTCGCTCTCATTAGAATCCATCCATATGTGAAAAGAGCCCAGATTGATATCAATGAATACATGTAGAATATTCTTAGAGAAAATTATCACCATAACCCTACCATGGAAGATTTCTGGGCTGCCTGTTCGGATGAACATGAAGTAAGAAGAGGAGAGTTTTCTCACCTAACACTTGCTCAAATCAAGGCCTTCTGCATCAAGAACCCTCCCGATTCATTCATAAATGATGATGAAGATGTCATTGATCCCTCATATGATGTAGTTGATTTTACCTCATTGCCTCAAATTTACTGGACCAAAATAGATGAATTTTCTCTTGACAACAAGAATCAACAAATTTTTGAGAGAAGCATATCTTGGTACGATAGAGAACTTGCCAAGTTACAATCAATTCAAGATCATGCTTCAGGATCAAAAAAATTACCAACAAGAGGAGGCCTTCATTTAAAAAAATCCTCTTCTCATTCAAACTCTATACCATCTAATCATACACAACAAGAAAGAAAGGAGTGGTTTCCAAAATTCACTTCGCCAAGTAACCTGTCATGAGGAGAAAAATATAAAGATCCTAACCTCCACGAAGGAATAGAGCGTGTATCAAGATTTTCTACCTCAAGTAGCGATTCTTCTACCCACATTGTTAATAGTGCTCAGAAGCTCATGGAAAATGATCCTCAGTCATTCTTTGAACAAGCGTCCACTCAGGTGCAGGTAGTCTAAATATCAAACACTTTGGAGCATGCAGTTCATGAAGGGATTTCCCAAAATCTCCCGAATAATCAGGAGGTGGATATTGAGGTTGTTTCTCCTCAAATCAAGGTCATAGATAGAGTTCTTGTAGGATCTCATGATTATAAGAACAATGAGAATATTGATTCGAGCTCATGGATTTTGTATGGGGAAATAGTGTATGATACTCCTTCCTAGGTTGATTCCGAGGTTAATAAAAGGAAGAGGGTTGTCAAGGAAATTGACATTGATTTTGATACCCTTTTCAAAATTTTAAATGATGTCATTCCAAAGAAGCCTAAGGTGCTTTCTCGAATAATGGTGGACAATGACGGAAATAAATTTACAGATCTTGCCATCCCACAAGTGGATAAGGAACTTGATGCCATGACACCTACTGATTATGATGTTTCTAGACTTGGACTTGGGAGGTCTACATTAGAAAGTGACATGGTTATGGCTTGAGATTCAATTGATATTGTGCTAAAGAGACTTGAGAAATATAGGTCTCAAAACTCTCATCTCAAGGCCAAAAAGAATCAATTGGTGGAATATGTTCAACATTTGATGAATCCCATATTATCCACTTTCCTGGTACCTGATGTAGTGGCTGCCTCTAATGAAGAAACTCTCAATTTTTCAAATGAAACAAACACATTAGGCCATGTCACTAAAACTTGGCTTTCAGAGATTCTCGTTTTAGGCCAGGGACGATCAGACCACGGTTAAGCTTCATGAAGATGTTAGTGCGTATCTTGAGCCAATTATTTCTTCAAAGACCTTTTGTTTCTAATATAATCAATTTGGATGAGATATTGCCCAGTTTGCAAAGAGATGACAAGTAATGGAATCATCAGTTTTAGCCATTGAAGGAATTCTTGAATTGAACATGTAGGGACTTGTTTCTTTGGTGTCTGAATCTCAAATAATAAATTTACAGATCTTGCCATCCCACAAGTGGATAAGGAACTTGATGCCATGACACCTACTGATTATGATGTTTCTAGACTTGGACTTGGGAGGTCTACATTAGAAAGTGACATGGTGATGGCTTGAGATTCAATTGATATTGTGCTAAAGATACTTGAGAAATATAGGTCTCAAAACTCTCATCTCAAGGCCAAAAAGAATCAATTGGTGGAATATGTTCAACATTTGATAAATCCCATATTCATCCACTTTCCCTTGTACCTGATGTAGTGGCTGCCCCCTAATGAAGAAACTCTCAATTTTTCAAATGAAACAAACACATTAGGCCATGTCACTAAAACTTGGCTTTCAGAGATTCTCATTTTAGGCCAAGTGACGATCAAGACCACGGTTAAGCTTCATGAAGATGTCAGTGCGTATCTTGATCTAATTATTTCTTTCAAAGACACTTTTGTTTCTAATATATCAAATTTGGATGAGATATTGCCCAGTTTGCAAGAGATGACAAGTATGGAATCCTTAGTTTTAGCCATTGAAGGAATTCTCAAATTTGAACATGTTGAGGGACATGTTTTCTTTGGTGTCTGACATCTCAAATCAAGGAAGAGGATTCTCAAGGATTCTATGATCCATTATGAGAGCATGTGCAATGAAGCCTTAACTTCACTCTCCTTGATTCAAGAATTCATAGCTAATATTCCTTGCAACCCCATAAATGAGCATAATCAAAGGTGTTCATCGGAGAAAGTGGAAGAGAAATTTTCACAATTGTTTAAAGACATGTACACTCCTGCCAACAATTTCTCATCAGTTTCAATGGAGTGGTGCATCAAATTAAAGAACTTATTTGAGAACGCTCAATCAAAGATTGTTAATTTAAAATGATATGCCAAGTAGGATTCTTGAATTCTGAGTATTTTGTGAGGCTATTCTTCAAGACCAAATGAACCTCCATAAGAAGAAAAAATGTTTGAAACTTTGGGAATGTTTAGATCCTTTCAACTGGCCAATATTGGCAGATCCTAATTTCATTGGCGGTTCAAGGGTATAATTTTCTTGGTATCTAACGAAGTGGGAGAATCCATTTCTCATACGCTTGAGATAGTGGACCCCATTTCAATGGATAAGGCACTGGTTAATATTGTAAATTTTAAAAAGTGGATTTACTAAGAAAAGGTGTTGTTATTTTCTTTCCGCAAACTATGGATAATTTAAGTAATTTCTATTTTTGGTTGCTCTTTAATAAAGTTGGTTAGAAAAAGTCAAGGGTCACTTAAATGCCTTATTTAATGTTCATGTAAAACCCTAACTACTTTGTAACCAAATTTTGGGTTATAAAAGGAAGTGAGCGGCTCATTTGTAAGGGTGAGTTTGAGAGAGGAGAAGAAAATACTTTTGTGTGTAAACTTTGTTTTAGGAAGAAACTTTGTGTTCTTTTGTGAAAACATTTTGGAGCTAATGAAATACAAAATTTGTGTCTCATTCATTGTCTCTTGTAACATTTTATGTTCTTATGTTCATTAGATGTAGACGTTTTGAATCTTGCATGTAAATATTATCTTTGATCTTATTGTCAATGTTATTAAGTTGTTGTTCTTGTTCACAGTGATCAAGCTCTGATTAACTACTTGCTCATGTGTGTTCCCTTTTATGTATTCTTGTTTAGCTAACTCAAATTCCATTTTATTTGTGTTAGTTATTCATCTTTCCTCTTTGTGCAACATTAGGCTCTATTTTTACCTAACTCTTGCATGTTCTTTCAATTCATTCCATTTCACTCATTTCCTTTATTCCATTCCATCTCCCTCATTCACTTTCATTCCATTGATGTTCCAAAACACCCCCCCCACATACAATTTTGAATGTACATATGTAAATACAGTTTTGGTTTTCAATAAAGGAAGCCTCACCTTCATTGAGGAGGGACTTAATTCCCACACTGTTGCATGTCATTTGCATGTGTGCAAATCCATATGCTAACAATTTTTGGCGACTCCAATGGGGAATCAGAAATCGTTAACCAATGTTTTGTTAAATATTTATGACTATCCCTTCTACACAAGCTCCAGTTCTTCAATGAAACCTTGTGCCCGATGAAGATTTTCAAGGAGACATTGCTTGCCAACCTTCGAATAGTAGCTTGGGAAAACTATGAAATTTTTGCAGCAATTTGAGGCTATTGATAGATCCATTGACAGAAAAATGTACATTGAAGACCTTAGAAGAAGAGAACCTGCACTTGTGGCCAGAAGACCTCTTGGACACTTGTTGATCATTGTTCACCAACGCGGTCCTCTTCCACCTAGGTAATAAGTTGTATGACTATTACAGGTAACCCACCTATCTTACAACCAAATCTTGTTTTTGCAGATAATCAAGAAGATATATCATCAGATTTGAGGTAAGCTATTTTATAAAAGTTGACGAATAACTATCATTTTCATCTCACCACATCAGTACTAGATAGCGAAGAAGAGGAATCTATGAGACTTGCTAGAGCTATTCAGGAGCAAATAGCTCAAGAAAGAGACCAAACAGAAAAGGTTTAGAGCAAGTCAGAACATGCTAGTTATCCCTTCACAATAAATATTTCAAACTGGAAGGGAAGAGGTTTACGCGAGGAGAAAAAGCTAAAGGTCGATCTGATCCCATTTTTGATTTTCAAGGAAATTTTTGTTTTAAGTTATCCCCTCTAAAGAAGAAAAAACCTCGTAGATCTGAAATTCTTGCATCAAGTCCTGAAAGAGAAAGGAAGGAAGGAATAACTACCAATCAAGCACTTTACCTTGCTCACGATATTTTACCTTCACATACCACCTTTCCAAAAATGGTAGTCAATGTACAATGGGGAAATGCCATAGGCCCATTGGCCCTACCAGCTCGACATGACCTCCCAAGAGGAGCGAGGAAGATTCTTCCCAAGTTTGAAGGAGATGGGAAGACATCACTAGATGACCACATTTCTACTTTCTTTGTTACATGTGTTGTTTTGTCGGTAGAATATGAAGATGTTGCTATTCACCTCTTTCATCGAAACATTGCATGATGTTGCTGCGGATTGGTTTCATCATCTGCCTAATGGATGTATCACAAATTGGAATGATATGAAAACTAAGTTTGAAAATCGATTCAAGATGGTAGAAGATGAACATGATCTTCTTGCCCAACTATCTCAAGTGAAGAAAGAACCAATAGAACCTATGAGGAACTCTGTGGCTAAATTCAACAAAATGGTGAACAAAGTTCCCGCTGGGATTCATCCAAACCTTTATGGACAAAAATGTTTCTTCATTAATGCAAAACAACCAGAAGTGTGCAATCAACTTAGAAGGGCTAGAGTGGCTACTTTGGAACTTACTCAAGCCTTGGCCATAGAAATTGAAGATGACGTAATCATGGAAGGAAAATTAAAGAAAACTTCCCTCAAGGGAAAGATTCAAGAAACTCCCAATGCTTTAGAAGCTATACTTACTAAGTTGGCTAATGATGTGTTGGCTTTGAAAAAGCAAGTTTCTCAAAGTAGTAAACCTTCTCGTTACAAAGAAATCCTAATAAAAGGATACGTTCCCAACAAATCTAGGATTACAGGTGCTCCGACGAGGCTTGATATTGAATCAACTTCCACAACTAACTCAAAATGTGATGTTATTGAAGAAAGCAACAATGAGGTTGAAGTTATCGAGGGTTGATGAGGAAGAGCTAGATTCTGAGACATCTAAACCTGAAGTTGAAGATCCTGAGGGAGAAAGTAATAATCATTTCTTTGAGTACCATTCAGAAAAGAAGAAGACGAATACAAAAGAAATTATAGAAGATATGAATAGTCAATCCTTCGTTGTCTTCACACGCTCTCAGAAAAAGGAGTAGGATACCACTAAGGCGGGAGATAAAGAGGTTTCTAAGGAACTTCAAAAAGAATCTAAGACTAAGGAAACTTCCAAAGAATCCAAGACAAATGAGACTCCCAAAGAGTCCAAGGTTGACTAAGGTTTCAAATGTCAAAACTTTCTTAAAGAAAGGAGGGCCTTTGTTAGATCAAACAGTTGATAAAATCAACTACGAAGAAATTTTCTTCTTCCACATCTGTATCAACCAAGATCTGAAGCAAAGGTCAAAAGTGTGTCATCATCAAGTTTGAAAGAACTAGTATCTGAGACATCAAGTATGGTTACTTTACCCAAAGTTTGATATCATTGATCATATCAATAAAACAAAAATTTCCATGTCACAGGAAAAATACTTGAAGTCCAATAATGATCAACTCAAGAAATTTGTCTAGTTTATCAAAGGGTGACTCTACTTTTTCATTCCTCCAAAGGGATTCTAAAAAATCCCAAAGATGGGAAAACTCAAAATATTGTGGCAGCCACTACACCTTCAAATGAAAAAATTGAACCTTTCTTTGTGTCTTTTCTAATCAACGGATGCAAATTAAGTAATTACATTATAGACTCTGGAGCCTCGGATAATGTGATGCCGGAAAAAGTAGCACATGCTCTTTGTTTGAATTTTACAAGAACATTCAAATTGTGTCACTCCATGGAAACCAAA
Organism: Taxus chinensis; assembly: GCA_019776745.2. Taxonomy (NCBI): domain Eukaryota; kingdom Viridiplantae; phylum Streptophyta; class Pinopsida; order Cupressales; family Taxaceae; genus Taxus; species Taxus chinensis. The sequence goes on from CM034149.1 coordinate 742,487,292, forward strand.
AAAGTTCCTCTTATCAGGAAAATTAAAGATGCACAAATGGTTTTAGCCCAATTCCCTCAAAAATGAGTTAAGGTAACTATTTTAGTTGCTGATATTTCCACCTCATGTGGAATGTTGTTGAGCAAGGAAATTTTTTAGAGATTTGGGTGGTGAGATTCAAATGAACTGGTCTCACACCATGATCCCCTGTCAATGGAGAAATGAAGAAGCTTATGCTAGAAACTTAGGCAAAATTCACAGTGACAAAAACTGATGATCCCTGTGCACAAGTCTTGTTCCAAGGCTCAGGTATGGGTAACTATATGATGACTGCACAAGTTCATGCTCCTGAGGTCACTTGTCAAGATCCCAATGAGATATGGACTCTTGAGTTTGATGGAAGTTCTTGTTCAACGGGTTCCAGTGCAGGAGTGGTGCCCATATCTCCAAATGGTAAAATATTTCCTTTTTCCTACAAACTTGAATTTTCAAATACTAACAACACTGCAGAGTACGATGCATTAATCCTTACCCTTCAACCTGTAGAGGTGAAAGGGATAAAAAATTTGGAAGTCTTTGGAGATGTGGAATTGATCTTGAAATAGTTAAGAAATCATTTCCAAGTAAAGAATGATCATTTGAGACACTACATAAATAAAGTGTGGGACGCAATAGAAGCTTTTGATTCTTTTTCCATCAGGGGAATTTGTCCCTCGCGAAAAGAATGAAAAAGAAGATTCTATAGCAGTCTCAACTTCATTAATGATTCCTCATTCATATTTTGATCAAGACAAATACACCCATTGAACATGGTTTTTAGGCCAAGTGTTCCTGACAATGCAAAAAATTGGCAAGTATTTAATGATGATCAACAGATTATTGCCTTGTTGGAAAAGAGGGATAATTTTGAACAATTTTACTTTGAAGGAAGTGCTTCTGCGTTTTGTGAATAAAGTACTATTAATAGGCCAATCACAATTCCACTGGACGTAAAGCTCCAAAAATTCTATAAACAATAACGTTCGAAGTTTCCAGTACGATTATAAAACATGGATGCTTTTCCCACAGTGTCAGACCATCGCGAAATCGAAGAAAAGCTCAGAGGAAGAAAGGCCGGCTCCTAATCCTGTATTGATGCACCAATCGAATCGTAGAGGTTTACCTTTATAAAGGCTCAGGATCTAAACTACATAATGAGACAGGGAGAGAGAAATCCATTAAATAAACCTAATCCAAGAACGGTTACATTCAGTTACAAGGAATGATGAACATATGTTTTGCCAAGAAACACGACATCTAGAAATTTTGTAATGCCTTGGTCATTTCCAAACCAGACGTATTGAATAGCATATTCGTTCAGTCTTAGCCTTTGCAGAACTTTGCAATTTGAATCCACGTGGGAGAGATTGAGAACTAAAGCAGGCCTGCAGTCATGCCTTTTTATTTTCTGCCGAATGGAATTTTGGATACATTTAGGCCTTCCCACTTACTTTAATACAATCTTGACAAGAGGCTTACTTGAGTGGGGACAAATTCGCAGGTCACTTTTATAATGGGACCTCTTTTTCAATGCGGGCCTCAAAAGCACAAATTGCTCCGCCTGCCCACCTCCCCACTTTGGCCTTCAATGTGGGCCATTAACAATTTGAATTCCAAACCTCTTGAATGAGTGGGGCCATGGGTACATTTTATAGAACTTTAAGCTCTTTATGGAGAACAAAGCCAAAATTCTGATAAACACCCAAACCGGCCTCCAAAACTTTGCCCGCTTTAACTTTCTATGTGGGCTTGATATTTGACTTTCTCCCTTTTGTTTGGCGGGGTTGTATATCTCAACAAACTAGAACATGTGCGAACTGTATTTGGCACTCATTTAAGAACCTACTTCTGGATTTTCCAATTGAAGATATGCACCAGTTGGCTAGAGGATGTGGAGAGCTCCACCGAAAATTTTATACCTTATGCCGATTCGGTACTACTTCCCCTGTGACTTAATGTTATGACGATCTAGAACACGTGGAGCATTTGGGTCTGTTCCAGAAATTGGCCCTTCGGGACTTTCACTTCTGAAATTATGTCATTGAGGCATGTGGAGGGATTCTACCACGCTCATACTTAGTTTGATTTTAACGATCAGCTCTTCCTCTTTTTTGACCTGGGATCCACCACTAGAGGGACTGGCACAATTTCCTTGAGAACTAGGTTCGGAGGCCCTAACCCTTGGATTTGCATCGGATTTAGACATGTGGAGGATTCTGCTATGCATTTCGCCCCATGGCCATCTCTGCATCCAATCAGATATTTCCCACATACTACCCGTTGGATGCTAGGGGGAACCCTTAACGAGGAAGATACTTTGCCTGTCGGGTTTGACTACGGGAGAAATCGAAAATAACGGGAAAAAAATCAACTTTGCGACTACTGCATGACTTTCAAATTGTTCTCCATGTGAATCCCGAAAACTGCAACCAAAACCAGGCTCTACATGAGTCCAAATACTCCAAACCGACTCAAAAATTTTGAAACTTGACTTGAAAAGAGGGGAATTTTGAGGGTGACAACAGGACACGATAGAAGTCTTTGATGTTTTTTCCATAGAATCTGAGATCCGATTGCTGAAAATAATGACAAAATTATTTTCTAGTGGTCTCATCTTCATTAATTATTCCTCATTGGCAGAGTTTGATCAAGAAAAATACACCATTGAAATGCTTTTTAGGCCAAGTGTTCCTGACAATGCCTGAAAATTTGCAAGTATTCCATGATGATCAACCAAATTATTACCTTCGTTGGAAAAGAGGGATAATTTTGAGTAGTTTTACCTTTGAAGGTAATTGATTATGCATTTCATACAATCGATGACCTCACCCATTCAGGAAAGACTTGAGAACGAAATATCCTGGTGATGGCATCATCCAACTAAAAGGAAATAAAATTATCAAAGGATTTGTTTCACTTGAAGAACTTTTTGACAAACATGATAGGTTTATCGAAGAGAAAGAGCAGGTAGGACCTGGGAATTCTACTGACTATGAGCATGTTAACATCGGTACCAAGGATAAACCTCACCTAGTCAACATCGGTAAGTGTTTCTCACCTGAGGAGTGCAGGAAATTCATAAGCCTCCTTACCAAATATTCTGATGTTTTGGATTACTCATATGAAGAATTGAAGTCTTTCCAACCTAGGGAAATGGAGCATGTGAACCCTTGAAGCCTGGTGCAGTTCCATTCAGGAAAAAGAAAAGACAATATAATCCCAAGATTGCAGGGACAATATTTCATGAAGTTCAAAAGATTCTAGATGCAAAAATAGTGTTTCCTATTTGACATTCGACTTGGATAGCTAATATTGTACCGGTTCACAAGAAAATGGAGAAATTAGGATTTGCATGGATTTACGCAATCTTAATCAGGCTTCCTTGAAGGATAACTACCCACTGCCAGTCATGGACCATATTTTGCAGGTAGTAACTAGATCGGGAATGTTATCTATTCTAGATGGTTTCTATGGCTATAATTAGATTGAAGTGGCTAGAGAAGATCAACATAACACTGCGTTCACCACCCCCTGGGGTACATTCTCATATAAAATAATGCCTTTTGGTTTGATTAATGCCGATACTACTTTTCAAAGGGCTATGGATATGGCATTCACATATTATAAAGACAAGATCATCGTGATATACCTAGATGACTTGACAAAGTTCTCCAAGAATCGAGAAGATCACCCAAGAGATTTAGAGATAATATTGAAAAGATGCAAAATTCATAAGATTTCTTTAAATCAAAAAAAGTTTGTGTTCGGAGTTACAAAAGAAAAAATCCTAGTTCATATTGTTTCTAATGAAGGAACTAAGATCGATTCTGAGTGTGTTCAAGCTATCAAGAATATTTCCTTGCCTACAAGTAAGCCTAAAGTCCACTCCTTCTTTGGGAAGGTGAACTTTTTGAGAAAGTTTGTGCTAGATTTTGCTGAGCTAACTAAAGAAATCGCTGATATGATGAAAAGAAAAGAATATTTCAAATGGTCAAAAGAAGGTAGAGAGGAATTTGAGAAAATCAAGGGTGCTATTGCAAAAGCTCCTACATTGGTGTGTCCTTATTTTAAAAAGGATTTCATAATTTATTGTTATGCTTCGCCGCACACAATCTCTTCCATTTTGACTCAACACAATCAGGAGGGGATCGAATCTCCTATTGCATTCATGAGATCTGGATTCAAGAAACATGAACTTATTTACACTCCTCTTGAGAGACATGCGTACATTGTGGTGAGAGCCCTGAAACACTTTAGGTACTATGTGTTGAATTCTCAACCCTAAGTCTTAGTTCCAGATACCGTAGTTAAATCAATGCTGACACAACAGGAACCAGGATCTAAAAGAGTTAATTGGGTCTCCAAGATCCAGGAATATGATTTATATATTAACCCTACCAAGTTGGTTTGAGGAAGAGGACTCTGCCAACTCATCGTAGAGAATGAACCACGAGATAACTCTGAAGAGAACTAGTTGAAGAAAATTTACCACTGGCAGTTTTTATCAGTAGCACAGATGAATGGTATTATGATATTGCCTACTTTCTCACATATGGCGAGTGTCCAGAGAATTTGAAAGATAAGGAAAAGCAAGCTATCAAACTAAGAGCTACCAAGTATGTCATTTGGGAAAACACGTTTTTTAAGAAAGGAATTGATGACATGTTCATCAGATGTGTTGATAAAGAGCAACAACCGAGGTTATTGGAAGCTTTTCGCAATCATGCTTGCGGTGGTCATTTTTTTGGCCTAGTGATGGCTTATAAAATTATGTGAGCACATTATTACTAGCCCACTATGTTTTCTGATGCTAAAAAATGGGTGACAAAATGTGAAGCTTGTCAATAATTTGTTGGAAGACCAAAGTTGGCAACTTTTCCTTTGAAGCCAGTTGCCATTGAAAAACCCTTTCAAAAATAGGGTTTTGAATCCTAATTATAGTGCTGGTCATACTCACGTGCTCACCGCAACTGACTACTTTACAAAATGGGTAGAAGCTATACCAGTGACACAAACATCTACTGTGGTAATCTATGACTTCATCAAAGAAAATATATTGGTTCATTATGGAATTCCACACAAGATCGTGATAGACAATGCCTCAAATTTTTCTTCTATAGAGATGATAAATTTTTGTTATGGGTATAGGATATCTTTGTCTCATTCGTCAAAATACTACCCTTAGGGAAATGGTCAGGTTGAATCCAGTAACAAGAACATCATTACTATCATGCGCAAGTTAGTTAAAGAAAAGAAAAGAACTTGGCACAAAAACTTATATGATGCATTGTGGGCTGACCGCATAACTCCCAAATAGGAAATTGGGATGTCTCATTTTCAACTTTTGTATGGAACCAATGCTCAAATTCCCATCACACTATAGTTACCAGCATTACGATTGGCTCAGGTAGTTAACGATGAATGCTTCGCCAATGCGTTAGATAAAAGGATCATGTTCATAAGAAAGCTTGAAGAGCAGAGAAATCAAGTGGCAAACAAGATCGAGGAACATCAATACAAGGTAAAGAAATTTTATGATAGGAAAAATAGGGAGAGACAATTTCAAATCAATGTGTTAGTTCTTCTCTGGTATAAAAAATGTGAAACAAAAGGAAAGCATGGGAAGTTTGATTCACTGTGGCTAGGCCCGTTCAAAATAAGACATTTATGTGGAGATAGCAGCTATTACTTGGCGTATCTTGATGGAACTCATTTGCCTTTGCCCTACAATGGCCAATTTTATCAAGTAATATCAAAATTGAAAATAGGTTGTTCCCCGTATGTACATAGGTAATTAGGATTTTGGTTTGTTTCTTTTCCCCGTCTTTCGGTCTCCTCTTCTGTATCACCATTTTTTTGTGCCCCATCATTTTGAGATCATGTTCATGAATATTGTTGTCTGGGTCCTTTGTTGTGTCCATGAATTCCTTATCCCCAATTAGAGCCAGCTATTGTCAGCCAGTTTTGACTGCACAAAATTTTATAAATAAATAAGTAAATAAAATAAAAAATGGAAATTTTGTAATTTTTCAAAAGTGTTACTTTGCGTGGTTTATCACTCTCATCACGACTGTCTCATTTTTGTGATTATTCCAGTCTTCGTTTAGTCCTTTTTCATGAAAGAACTCCTCCTGCCAAGTCTCAAGTCACATTAAAAATTAATTAATTAATATTTAATTAATTAATTACTCTTTATTTGATAAAATTAATTTTTAATGAATTTGGACTATTTAATTAAATAAATATTAATTAAAATTCATTTGAAAAGTTTTATTTTAATTGCCGAGGAAAAAATAAGCTTCTGCTTCCTAGGCCTAGATTTCCCCTTTCTTGGCAAAATTATTTTAAATCCCTGCTCATGGGATTTCTTCCCCCTAATTGCCAAATTAATAAATTGGCAAACGGGGAAGAGATCTCCCAATTTCCCACATGGAGAAATTGAAAGGAGATTGCTAGCCCACTTTTCCATTCCCATTGGCAATTGGTCGTTGTTTTCCCCATTTCCACTGGCAATTAATTCCACTACCCAGGAAGAGGGGAAGTCGGTTTAACTTTCATAAATTCCTCCATCGAACTCATTGGAAAGATTCGTACGAGGCTTTCTAAAATCACTTCTCACTTCTTCTATGAAACATAATAATATTTTTATCACACTCTTCAAACTGTGAACGACATTTTGAAGGAGAAATACAAGAGGACAGTCATAGAAAGTTTTATGCAAAAAAGAGAGAACACAACAAAGGGGACAATAAAGAACAGATTTTCCAATGCCTAGGAGGGAGAAAGACAACAAAAACGAAGAAAGCAATGAGTTTCAATGCCTTTTTGAAGGATAAATAGTAGGTGCAGTCCAAACAAAGACCAGATCAGTCCAAAAGTTCTTCCCATGCATTCATTAAAGAAGGTTACACATTCATAGTAATTTCCAATGCATAGTTTGAAGGGATAGTCCAAAATAATAAAGAAGATAAAAATTCCCCACGCATTGGTAGAGAGAAAATAGTAGGTAACAGGAAAGGAAATAAATACCATTTTCCATGCATGCTAAAAACGAACAGGCCAAGTGGGAGAGAAGAGAATAGTCCAAAGCAAAAAGAAAGGATATTCCTTGCATACATAGACAGAAAGACAACAAGAAAACAAAACGCTTTCAACGCATGCACAAGGAGTAGGTAAAGTCAGAGAACAAGTTCCATGCAAGAAGAAAAGAAAACTAAAAAGAAGACAAGGAGAATCCGTTAAGACACAGTCTAAAGGAAAACATTTTTGAATCTCAAGTATTGGGACATCATAAAGCCAAGAACCAACAGTTACAAGATAAGGAGATTCTACGCATTTTTCAGGAGAACAGTCTAAAAACAACAACAAAGAAACAGTATACCCGGAAACCAAGGAAAGAAAGACCACGTGGGAGAAAGAAAAGGAAACAATCCAAAGGGGAGAAATATTCATGTGCCAAGAGGAAATAAATAAAAATAATAGACCCACGTTTGCATAAACCAAAGGATTAAAACCCATTCATTTTTTCATGTCCATGTGTGGATTTGAAATATAAGTTTTCGAGCAACTTGAATCATACAAGACGGAGAAATAGTATCATCGGGAGATTTTTTTAAAATATTATTGTTGCCCGATTTATAACTTGAGCTTAGTCTCTATATTTTGCTTGTGTTCACATTTTTTTCTTGTAATCAGGATTGGTTATTATTATTATTATTTTCCAAATAATAATAATAATAATATTAAAACAAGTCATATTTTCTTTGCATTAATAGAGGTTTCAAAGATTGAGACCCAATCCCTGATTGTGTTTTTTTTCGTGCCTGGGTCATTCTTCTGTGAAATTCATAATGGCCGAGAAATATAACAAATCCGCAGGAAGATCGAGGAAGCCAGTGGAGAAATCAAATAACTCCACACTCCAAGGAATCATTCCTCCCAGTTTTATCAAATCAGCATACAAAAATATAACTGATACAAATCTGGGTCAAAACAATGTGCAACAATTCTGCGAACGGGTGAAAAATGAAGGCAAAAACCATATTCTCGGATAGGTTGTACCATAGTGGTCTACCTCAAGAAGCAGCATTTCTTGTCTCGGATGTAGTTTCAATAGTTGGTTATCACTTGTGCGGAGCACTATGATTCTGAGAGACGAGGAATTTTTAAAGATAATCGCAATCCTTTCCTCTTAATCACACCAGAGCACATTGAGCAATTGATTAGCATACCTAACTTTCCTAAGAATGTGGATATCACTCACAAGTCAACGCAAGAATTTTGGGATGAAGAACCCATGAGATGGAATAAGATGGTTAATAATAACTAGTTATTGACCAAGAGGCCTCGAATTAACCGTCTTCCCAAAGAACTGTACTGTACTGAGTTCGTGGAAGAAATCAAGGACATGATTACTCTCCTAAGTCGAGTTTTCAGTTTAGCCTCTACTAATATTTTCCACCCACGGATGTATCAGTTTATCTGTATCATCCTTGATAAGAAAGAGTTTGTGGATTGGGCCACCATCATCAGTAATACCCTTCACAAACAATTGATAGAAGTTAAGATGATTGGATGCTTCTACATGACATCGTATCTGACTTATCCAGTAGCAAGAAGAAAGCTATTTTCGGGACTTGAAACAAGAGGAGTCATGGGGCCATCAAATAGTGTTTTTCTTTATTACCTACAACTCAGTTTAAAAAATAGCTCTCACCATTTTAGAAGAGTTAATGATGCATTCACCTTCCACGTGATTTGGAACCTGAATCAAAATATAGAGGAATATTTTCTAAAGAAGCCATGAGTGTCATTTCCTAATGGGGAACCTGGTTTATTCAATTTTCATCCTTTTCCTACATTTGTGTGAGTGGCTTTGTTGGTACTCCATGGAAGCTTCCTAAGTACGTAAGTGACAGATGGGAATTAATGGAACTTATGCGACAACTATTCCAAGTTCATTGTCTTCATAGTGATAATCACCATTTAGGAATTCATTTCCCAATGCAAATCGGGGAATACCAATGTCCAAATCTTTTTAGTGAACAACTCATGGAAAAAGAGTTCACTCTCATCACAATCCATCCATATGTGAAAAGAGCCCAGTTTGATATCAATGGATATATGCAGAGGATTCTTCGAGAAAAGTATTAACATAACCCTACCATGGAATATTTCTAGAGCTGCCTGTTCAGATGAACATGAAGTAAGAAGATGAAATTTTTCTCACCTAACACTTGCTTTGATCAAGGCCTTCCACATCAAGAACCCTCCAGATAAATTCATAAATGATCGTGAAGATGTCATTGATCCCTTCATATGATGTAGTTTCTTTTACCCTGATGCCTCGAATTGATTGGAACAAAAAAGATGAATTTTCTCTTGACATCAAGAATCAATCGATTCTTCTGAGAAGCATATCTTGGTACGACAGAGAACTTTCCAAGCTACAATCAATTCAAGATCACAAAAATTTCCAACATGAGGAGGCCTTGATTTAACCAAAGCCTCTTCTTGATCAACCTATTTACCATCCAATCATACAAAACAAGCAAGAAAGGAGTGGTTGCAAAAATCCACTTCACCAAGTAATGTGTCACGAGGAGAAAAATATAAAGATCCTCACCCCGAAGAAGGAAGGGAGCATGTATTAGGATTTTCTACCTCAAGTAGAGATTCTTCTACCCACATTGTTAATAATCCTTAGAATCTCGTGGCAAACGATCCTCAGTCATGCTTTGAACAAGCATCCACTCAGGTGCAAGTACTCTAAATATCAAACACTTTGAAGCATACAGTTCATGAAGGGATTTCCCAAAATCTCCCAAATAATCAGGAGGTGGATATTGAGGTTGTTTCTCCTCAAATTGAGGTCGTAGATAGAGTTCTTGTAGGATCTCATGGTGTCGAGAACAATGAGAATATTGATTCGAGCTCGCGGATTTTGTATGGGGAAATAGTGCATGATACTTCTTCCTGGGTTGATTCCGAGGTTAAGAAAAGGAAGAGGGTTGTCAAGGAAATTGACATTGATTTTGAATCCCTTTTCAAAATTTTAAATGATGTCATTCCAAAGAATCCTAAGGTGCTTTCTTGAATAATGGTGGATAATGATAGAAATAGATTTGTAGATCTCGCCATCCCACAAGTGGATAAGGAGTGTGATGCCATGACACCTACTGATTATGAAGTTTCTAGACTTGGACTTGGGAGGTCTACTTTAGAAAGTGACATGGTAATGGCTTGAGATTCAATTGATATTATGCTAAAGAGACTTGAGAAATATAAGTCTCAAAACTCTCAGCTCAAGACCGAAAATAATCAATTGGTGGAATATGTTCAACATTTGATAAATACCATATCATCCACTTTCTTAGTACCTGATGCACTGGCTGCCCTTGATGAAGAAACTCTCAATTTTCCAAAATAAATAAACACATTAGGCCATGTCACTAAAACTTGGATTTCAAAGATTCTTGTTTTAGGACAAGGGATGATCAAGACCGCGGTTAAGCTTCATGAAGATGTCAGTGCATATCTTGATCCAATTATTCCTTTCAAAGACACTTTTGTTTCTAATATATCAAATTTGGATGAGATATTGCCTATTTTGCAAGAGATGACAAGTATGGAATCTTCAGTTTTAGCCATTGAAGGAATTCTTGAATTTTAACATCGAGGGACACGTTTTCTTTGGTGTCTTCATTTCAAATCAAGGAAGATGCTTTTTGAGGATTATATGATCCATTATGAGAGAATGTGCAATGAATCCTTCACTTCACTCTCCTTGATTCAAGATTTCATAGCTGAGATTCCTTACAACCTCGTAAATGAGCATAATCAAAGGTGTTCATCGGAGTAGGTGGAAGAGAAATTTTCACAATTGTTTAAAGACATGTACACTCCTGCTAATAATTTCTCATCAGTTTCAATCGAGTGGTGCATCAAATTAAAGAACTTATTTGAGAATGCTTAATCCAAGATTGTTAATTTAAATGATATGCCAAGTAGGATTCTTGAATTCCAGGTATTTTGTGACGTTATTCTTCGACCAAATGAACCTCCAGAAGAAGAAAAATGTTTAAAACTTTGGGAAGGTTTAGATCCTTTCAACTGGCAATATTGGCAGATCCTAATTTAATTGGCGGTTCAAGGGTATAATTTTCTTGGTATCTAACAAAGTGGTAGAATCCATTTCTCATACGCTTGAGATAGGCGGACCCCATTTCAATGGATAAGGCACTGGTTATTATTTTAAATTTTAAAAAGTGTATTTTTAAGGAAAATGTGTTGTTATTTGCTTTCGGGAAACTATGGATAATTTAAGTAATTTCTATTTTTTGTTGTCTTTAATAAAGTTGGTTAGAAAAATTCAAGGGTCACTTAAGTGCCTTATTTATTGTTCATGTAAAACCCTAACTACTTTGTAACCAACTTTTGGGTTATAAAAGGAAGTGATGGGCTCATTTGCAAGGGTGAATTTGAGAGAGGAGAAGAAAATACTTTTGTGTGTAAGCTTTGTTTTCAGGAAGAAACTTTGTGTTCTTTTGTGAAAACATTTTGGAGCTAATGAAATATGAACTTTGTGTCTCATTCATTGTCTCTTGTAACATTTGATGTTCTTATGTTCATTAGATGTTAGACATTTAAATCTTGCATGTAAATATTATCTTTGATCTTATTGTCAATGTTATTAAGTTGTTGTTCTTGTTCATAGTGATCAAGATCTGATTATCTACTTGCTCACGTGTGTTCCCTTTTACATATTCTTGTTTAGCTAACTCAAAATCCATTTATTTGTGTTAGTTATTCATCTTTCCTCTTCATGTAACATTAGGCTCTATTTTTACCTAACTCTTGTATGTTCTTTCAATTCATTCCATTTCACTCATTTCCTTCACTCCATTCCATCTCCCTCATTCACTTTTCTTTCCATTGATGTTCCAAAACACCCCCACATACAATTTTGAATGTATATATGTAAATACAGTTTTGGTTTTCAATAAAGGCAGCCTCACCTTCATTGAGGAGGGACTTCGTTCCCACACTGTTGCATGTCATTTTCTTGCGTGCAAATCCATATGCTAACAAGAGCCAGGAAAGGTGAAGGGATGATCTTCATATGGATAACCATGTTTCTAAGAATGAGCAATCATCTCAATTCACTTGATGCAATTCACTTAGTACTATTCATAAAAACGCATTCAACATATAGTAGTGTGATCAAAGCTTAAGGAGGAGGCATATTACAATCACCTAATTTTTTCTATAGGATCGGAATCCCATTCTAGGAGCAATCCTCTATCTACAAAGTGAGGATCTCATCTTAGCAAAATAATAATAAAAGTATGATAGAGCTTATTCACGGTCACTAAAGTGAATTATGGACCAAATTTCAAAATTATTACCAATTCAAGCAGTGGTAGGGTCAAAATCCAATCTAGAAGGTTTAAAAACCTATAAAATGACTATATGTTTTCGTAAAACAAAGAACGACTACAATATATATGGCCCGAAAGTTGTAGGTCATTGCTGAAATTCTTAAAATGTGTAAGTACTAACCAAATTAGATTTTGAAAAAATATCTTCTAGATTATAAATATCAAAGCTATAGGACCACTTCCATCAGGTGTAGAGTGACCCTAACTTCTTATATTTACAAAAATACATCTAAAGTATAAGATTTTTTTTAGTAAAATTTATTATACTTTTATTATTTCTTATACTTAACATTTATTTGAGTTAATATGGCTCCTTTAGACTCTTTCACACCCTCCTAAACTTCATATTGCTCAAAACGCGTACATGTTTTATAGCACTATAAATGTGTACGAGTTATAACATGTCCTTGTTTTAGGTTTGTGAATTTATGAGCCTAGGAAAGCATAACGTGATCACGTTATCATATAACACCTGCACATTTCATTTGTTTTAAGTTTTTTGTCCATTTTTTGGCCACCCTACTTGGTAAATGTACGTACCCAAAATTGTAGGGTACTCCACCACCAGAACAACATTACATGTGCCCCAATGATGATATAGGTCTCCTCGCAAGGTGTTCAAGATCTGAAAAAGCTCTCCAAGTATGCGTTAACATCCCACATGCCCCGTTTAACCCCTACGTTCTTTGCTTTTTCCTTCCCTCTCTTTTCCTTTGCCTTTCAGTCTTCAGTGATGAAATCACCGCCTTGCCTGGGCGGATGGTCTCGTGACTGCTGCCCAAGCAGGGCGGCGGTCTTGTCACTGCCGCCTTGCTCAGGGCAGTGGTCCTGTAACCACCGCCCTGCTCAGGGCGGTGATCCTACACGCGTTTTTCCAAAACGTTTATTTTATGCGACTCAAGTAAAAATCAATGTTTACCAACTTTTTTCACCGCCTTTGCTTGTATTTATGATTCTGGTTCCCTTGAATAGTGTTTTGGCATTGTTTATGGTTTAAGAGATCAAATTGGTTTTCACCTTTGGGTAAATGGGATTCTATAAATAGCTGGCTTGTGCTCAAGTAAATGGCCCCTCAAATTTGCCTCTCAATTTCTCATTTCAATAGCTTAGCCTTTCAATTTTTCTTAGGATTCATAGTTTTATTTGTTGCATGCATGGTTAGTGTTGTTTAGCTGTTAGGAAGCCACATAATCTTCTTGTGCTAGTGTTATTACTATTTCATGCAATTCATTGAAATAGGATAGTTTGATTTTCAGTAGGAACCCATTAAATTTGCAGGTCTTCTTCGTCAAGTAGAATAGTTTCAGGTTCTAGACATTTTATGTTGTATGACTCGTAATAAATCCCGTTAGGAATTACATAAGCCAAGCTCTGTTCTCTTGCACTATCCCTCTCCTACTCACATTGTATTTAGTCTGCATCCTAAGCTACCATTATCTCGATACCAACTTCTGTTGATGCTAACATCACACGCTTTTCTGGATTCACGTGAGCACAAAAGAATGAGGAGATCATACTAAGGGGACAAAGCCATACACAACTAGGATTCGCCACTGTTCTGCAAAATCCAGGTTCAATATTTCAAAGTTCTAGTTAAAAACATATCAAATAAAGTAGTCAATCATTTCATTTCAGTTAATCTCACTTTCGATATTGCCAGGGAAGCTGTGGGAATTGATAGTTTCTGAGAAACTATGATTCACTCCTCACTTCTGAGGTAGGATCGAGTCTTTCAAATAAATTAGATAAGTTATCTGGTTACTTAGAATAGATTCACAACTTCACAGACAAGTAGCTATACTCATCTTATTTGTTTGTTTTAATTTCGTTATTAGTTTAGTTATCAATTTCTAGATATATTAGATAATTTCTCTTTTAAATTCTATTCAATAGTTTATCAAAAATATCAGATTTAGGAATATACATAGATATATCTTACGTAGTTAATTTATTCAGTCATTAGTTAGATTTACATTGTTTCATTTGCATGACAATCACAGGACCTAGAGAGCCCAGAGAATACGTATTCAAACCAATCATGCCTCAACCCAATCTTGTTACAGTAATAGCTGATATAGATCAGAATCTTAGAATCCAAGTCTTCTGAACAACAACAAACTTGCAACAATCAACTCACAGTTAACAGGGTTAAACATAGAAGACGACCAAGCACACACATTTTGGTCAAACCAGCCAAACTACAGATTACCCTAGATAAAAATCCACATGACTGTAGAAGGGCTTGAAAGAGAACAAACATTCGATTGTGACCCTTTCATCCCACAGCCAGACGTAGGAGACATTCTCACTGACATAGACACTAGCTTAAGAATTCAGATTGCCATAACACCTGTAAGGTACTCTGAGAAGGTTTCATAACTTGTGGTTCTAAACATAGAGGCCGAAAAGGCATATGACTATTGGATACTAGGGATTAGGGACTGATTCTGCACATGACCATAGCAGGTCCACAACAACCACGAATCTACGGTTGTGATCCACAAATCCCACAACCCAACGAGTCCATAGGTCAATCCGACGTTGACGCTGGCTTATGCACATTAGTATTTAGATCCACTCCACTTCCACCTGTCATCATCACACATTTATCCCTATTGGATATAGCAACTAACGAAGCTAAAGATTTCTGGACTAGACCGGAGAATCAGCCATAGAATCCACCATATCCATCATCCATCCTATGACTCTATCTAGTGATATACACGAAACAATCCCAGGTCATTTTCCCCGTATCCCACAACCTATAGATCGAATCACACCAGAGCTTGATATTGATTGGAGCCTTCGAGCAGTCATCCTCGCCGACTGATCTATCACGCCAGTTCAGGTTAGGAGGGCCTTCTTTGCCTTAGATTTACAGATTCCATTAGTGCTTGTTGAAGATATAAGATTACCTAACTAGTTTACCCATCCCCCACGTATATTCCATCCCTACCGGCTGTCTCAGCATGACCTCGGGAGTTCGGGTGCGAGGAAGAGTTACTTGTAGATTCCCATGCTCGCTTGTCACTTTTCCATCGTATAAAATTGGTGAACCCAACGTGAAAGACACAGTTATTTTATTTTATTTTTCACTTCTTCCATCCACCTTCACTCTTTCCCATTATTCTGTGGGTATTCATATACCCCCAAATATGTTGGGATTTGATGCATATGGAAAACCTCTCCTAGGTCTTGAAGCATACTACGATCAACTAAATAGACAACCATCACCCTCGCTCTCAACATGGGGCGACAATTATTCAACTAACCAATTTTCAACATAAACTCTCGCCCCCAAGGACTAGATATAGTTCTTCTTTCCAAATAGAGGAGTTGGATCAGCTCGCTCAAATGCAACACCCAGAGCCTTCAGGCTCAGACACCATGACATTTATAGGAGAATCTATTTCATCTCCTTAGGTATTGCTTAGACCACAAATTAGTAGACAATCGGATCCATATCCATTTTTAGATAATGAACATTCACTGCATTATGCCAAGAATGAAAAATGCTCTCGGAGTATGTACCCGCCTATAGGAAGCTTACAAACACAACCTGGGGTCTTGTTTCATGAAAACACCTCCATGCCACTACTTACAGGAAATACCCTCGGGGAAACATGGCAGGGAAACGATCAATTCATAGCGGGGTACCACATGCCTATACAACCTTAGGATATATGAAAAATGCCACTAAGACAAAATACTGTAACTTCACCAGATGAAGTCATCTCAACTTTAGTAGAAAAGGTTAGAGGGTTAAAGCTTGCTCAAGCAAGTCAAAATTCTCAATTCATGCAGGCAGGAAATTCCAATCCTCCACATCATCCTAGCCAAGTAGACCTCCTCACAAAATAGGCACGTTGGGAATGCCTCCTCAGTATTCACAACAAATGCCAACTAGAACCGCCATTTCTAACACTGTTCCGGTGGCGAATATGTTACCTCCTGGTCTAGTACAAAACAATCCATTCCTAGGCAATACTCCTTCATACTTAAACATGTATTCCAAATCACCACAGGGAGATGTGTTCTCCTCTCCTGGCATGTTTGCTCAACCACAGGGATTTCCTTATACCCCTGCAAATGCATACGCTACGCCATATCAACAACTCATTCCACCTCCACCCCCTCAGTAGGCACCATCAATGGTCGAAACCTACGTGAAGGGACTTATTCAGAATATTTGAAAGAGCCCTTAGATTTCACCATACGAAGTGTCATGCTTCCAAGACCACTTCCTGATTTACCCAAATACAAAGGGGAGGGAGACCCGAACACACATATCAAATCCTATGCCACATTCATTCGAGAGCTACTCCCTTGGGATGGGGTTGTTGCCAAAATATTCCCCAAAACCTTAGAGGGCATCGCCCTCGATTGGTATTACAGAATACCCGAAGAATCAATACATTCATTTAAACAAATCATTTCAGAGTTCATTAAAGTGTTTGACATGAACAAACTGTTGAGAATAGGAATCATGGAATTCTTGCACATTAAGCAAGAACACAATGAATCTGTCGCTCACTTCATCCAAAGATGGTGTACGGTCCTTTATTCTTTGGCTAGTGCTCCAAACATGGACCAAATGGAACTATGTGATTTATTCCTGCATTCTCTCAGTAGAGAGGTAAAGGAAGAAGTCCAGAAGTTCCCACTAAGGACTTACGATGAAGTACTTGAGAGCGCTCTCCGAATAGATCAAGCGGCAATAGATAGCGGTCACAAGATGTATGGAACAAATGGGAGGCTAATCACCCCCAGCCAGAATACTATGACTTATCCCACTACCACAAACATCAATCAAGGACCTAAGATCCTTAACAAAAATTGTGGTGTAACCACAGATGGAGTAACTGACCAAGCTAAAAAGGCCAATGTTGTAAAGACTCCACCACCGATTAATAATCAACGAAACAACAAATTTACCCCAACAATTAATTCGGTGGATTTTAATCATCCACAACAACAACAACAACAGTGGATCTAGACACAGGGTCCAAGTAAAAATTCAATTGGATATCAAACCCATAATCAAAACCAAAAACAACAAGTGCAAGACTTTAATCCTAATAGGAAACGGTTTGATCAAAGTTTTGGACCACAATATGCGCCAAACTAGTAACCTAGGAATTACAATCCTAACTCGTATTGTGGTTTCCACAAAATTCGAGGCCATGACACTAGGACTTGCCACGATTATAATAAATTCATGCAACGTCTGCCAGAGGAACAAAGACAACTTTTCATAGATATGTTTTTGGCAGATCCTGCATCACCAGTGCCAAATACTTTTACAGGGGCAGTTTCCCCTCAAAATGCTCCCCTCAAGATCTTCAACGATCCACTCCCAAATCACAATAACAACAAATTAACTCCAAATGGGGCGAATAAGAGCGTAATGGTAGGAAACAATGATCATGAAGCCTCGACTTTGCTAAACCCACCAATTGCACCACAATTAGGAAGTCAGCCATGACCCAAGATAGTCGGATTAGTAGAGTTAGACACTGAACTACCCGTCAAATCCGTAACAAGGACACAAGAGTATTCCTCTTATCCAAATCCAAGTTACCCACTAGAGGCAGATAACATCCAACAAATATTAGTAAAACCTGTAGGCGCCTATGATTTAATTAATGACCTAACAAAGACCTTCTCTCATATCTCCTTTTTGGATTTATTAAAGAACTCTCCTGCCCATAGGGTTGCTCTCTTAGAAGCATTAGGCCTAGGTCATTTAATTAACATCACTCCACCTCCCGAAACATAGGTAAACCATATAGACTTTGATATCCACCCTCCGGGGCAGCCGGATAGGGATACCAAGTTTATATTCAAAGTAAACAAAATGCCAACAGACACTGAGATTGCATGCAGAGGTGATCTAGCTTTACATTTACAAGTGTGGGTTTATAACAATTACGTTAAATGCGCAATGGTTGACGATGGGGCAGTAGTTAACATAGTCCCATTCTCTTTCCTTCAAAAGCTAGGGTATGGAGAAACAAATTTTTCCATGACTCGGAATACACTAAGAGGTTATGATAGCCTCAAGGCCACTTCAATCGGAACTATAATACTAACAGTCACCTTAGGACCCAAAACAATCCTTACTGAGTTTTATATTATAGATCGGGAAACCAACTATAATATGATCCTCGGCCGATCATGGATACACCGTATGAAGGCAATCCCTTCTACATTATTCCAAGAAGTAAGATTCTTGTACTTAGGAAAGGTATTCGTAGCCAAAGGTGATCCAAAACCATTCAATATACACCTAGCTAACTTAAATAGAAGGCCGGGCATTCACTCTGAGTTTGAACTCCCAACAAATCAACTTAATAAACCAACCGACACGAAGCCGCAAGAAAAGTTGGTGTCTACAACAGAGTTAGAAGTTATGAACCTAATCAAGAATATCCCATCCCTCAAGGATGAGGCTAGCATTGTCGAAAAAATATCATTAGGAACTACTGCAAAGATTGTCGAATTGCTAGAACAAGATCTACCAATTTTCCTACCATTTGATTCTATAGGCATGTGATATACCCTAGGTGTTGGTTCTCTTCCAGCACAAGATCTCTGCATGGTAGAGGTAACCAAAACTGAAGAAGTTGACGTAGCAAATGTCCCAACGTCCATCTTCCCAACTAAATATTGGACTCTCCATTTTGATGGAGCTAGATGTCATTATGGGGTTGGGGCAGGTGTGATCTTTACTTCGCCTGAAGGAAAGATCTTACCATTCGCCTTTAAATTAAACTTTGAATGCACAAACAATGGCGCTAAATACAAAGCCCTCCTCCTTGGCCTCATCCTAGCTAAAAGACTCTGTGTTAATGACATCAGGGTGTTAGGAGACTCCCAATTAATAGCAAACCAAGTCTCTGAGGTATATAAGACCAAAGCTAAACACTTACAGCTCTACAAAATAGCAGTATTAGATTTGAGCAAAGAGTTTGACTTCATATCAATTGAAGCAATCCCACGAGAACAAAATCTTCTCGCAGATTCGATAGCAACCTCAGCTTCACGTTTCACTCCAAGCAGTGAGTTGGAGGACACCTGTTTCATAGTATCCCTTCACACTGAACCATTAGTGAAGAAAGTGTCAAACCCACTGTTAACGAGCATAGCTGAGAACAAATCTACTAGCATGGATCACATTGATAGTGATAGAGCTACTCTTTATTACTTAAACACCTATGCAGCATTACATCTCACCCATCACGTGGTAGATTCATCCTTAATCCCACATTCATCTTCCTACTTTGGGAATCCCATGATAGAGCTTCCCCCACAAAAGGAACTCGGCATATACACAGTAGAGAATGGAGAAGATCTGGAACTACCTCCAGCTCCGCTTGAGTTTGAAGAAGGTAATGCTTCTTTAATCGAAGAAACGATCGATATTAACATCAGAACAGAGGAAGAACCGAAGATCTTGAAACTAGGATCTTCGTTAACTCCAGAAGAAATAGAAATACACACTCGAATCCTCAAAGAACATCAGAAGGATTTTGCATTTAATTATAAAGAAATGACAGGGGTTGCACCACACATCGTAGTACACAACCTCGTCACCAAATCAGATGCAAAGCCAGTTAAACAAAAATCGAGGCCAATGAAACCCAAGGTAGCTCTCATGGTGAAGGAAGAAGTAATGAAACTCCTCTAAGTAGGATTCATCAAACCAGTTGATTATTCTCAGTGGATATCTAATATCGTTCCCGTTCTAAAAAAGAATGGGAAGATATGCATTTGCATAGATTTCTAAGACATTAACAAAGCATGCCCCAAGGACGACTTCCCATTACCATCATTGATTTCATCATTGACACAATGGCTGGGTTTGAGCTTTTGTCTCTCATGGATGGATTCTCAGGATACAATCAAATCAGAATATCCAAACAAGACCAAGCTAAAACCACGTTTATAACTCCTTGGGGAACCTATTGCTACGTTATTATGCCATTCGGTCTCAAGAACGCTGGCGCTACATACCAGCGGGCAATGACATACATATTTCACAATCTTATTCACAAAATTGTGGAATCCTATGTAGACGACTTGTTGGCCAAAGCCAGGAAGCATTGTGATCACCCGGAAGTGCTCCGCATCATTCTTTCACATTTGATAGAATACGGAGTCACACTAAACCCAGAAAAATGTGTATTTGGTGTGACAGGAGGGAAGCTCCTAGGTTACATTATATCTTCACGAGGGATCAATGTAGACCCAGCTAAATTCCACGTTGTTCTTGAAATGATCCCACCGTCAGATGAATCTAGAATCAGGTCGTTTCTTGGGAAACTCGGTGTAATCTGAAGATTCATCCCAGATTTAAGCTTTGTCATTCATCCAATCAACAATCTACTCAAGAAAGAGTACAACATCGATTGGACCAAAGATTGCAATGAGGCTTTCAAAGTAGTTAAGTGTTTCTTATTGTCACCACCTACGCTAATGCCTCCTAAGCCAGACCACCCTTTAATCTTATATTCGCGAGCTACCAATGTCTCGCTAGCCTACATGCTAGCTCAAGAAGACGATGACAGGAAAGAACGCGTGATATATTTTATTAGCCAAACATTGCTCGACTATGAGACACGTTATACACAAGCAGAAAAAGAGTGCCTTGCCATAGTCTTCACAACCAAATGCTTAAGACATTACATGTTAAACCAAGAAACAAGGGTTGTTATAAAAATAGACCATTTACGAACTTTCCTCACGCAAGGGTCCTTGTCTAAAAAGGCTGGATGCTTTATAACCTTAATGGGTGAATTCGAATTAACATTTGTAAATCAAAAGTCTGTTAAGGGACAAATCATTGTGGATTGGTTAGCTGATAACCCATTAGATGGAGGCGATCTAGTAGATCTGGACTTTCCCGATGAATGCATATATTACGTCGAAACTAGACCTCCTATCTCTGAATGTCCTTGGTATACTAATATTGTTAATTATATCATGGACCATACATATCCAGAAGGTGCTACGCCACAACAAAGAAGGTGGTTACGCATTATCGTGGCTAAATACGTTATTATAGAACAAGTGCTCTATCATAAGGCTTTCAATGGAATGCTTCTAAGGTGTGTTGACACAGAAGAATCCAAGAAGATTCTCCACAAATCTCACAGTGGAATATGTGGAGGCCACTTCAGTGGTCACGCCACCACTCACAAAATACATCGGATGGGCTATTTCTGGCCCACTCTAGAGCACGACGCAGTAGAGTTTGTACGCAAGTGTCATAAATGCCAAGAATTTTCCCACGAGATTCACATGCGGCACAAGCTCTACAACCAATTACTACTCCATGGCCCTTTTCTATGTGGGGCCTAGATTTGATAGGGAAATTCTCTCCCTCATCTACAGATGGCCATAACTTCATAATCATGGCCACCGAGTATTTTACCAAATGGGTAGAGGCTATGCCTCTTACCACTGTACCAGGTTCCGTGATCGCCAAGTTCATTTCGAACCAAATCATTTGTAGGTACGGTGTCCCACAAATCATTATCTCAGACAATGGGACTTCTTTTAAGAATGACGAGGTTCATGAATTATGCAATAAATTTAAAATAAGCCATCATACAGCCTCCTTGTATTACCCCCAAGCCAACGGACAGGCTGAAGCAACAAACAAAACATTAAAAGCTATTCTCCTTAAAACGGTGAAAGAAAACAAACGAGATTGGCATTTAAAGTTATACCCAGCCTTGTGGGCCCACCAAACCTCAATTAGAACACCAACAGGAGAAACTCCTTTCTCACTAGTATTCGGAGCAGAAGCAGTTCTCCCACTTGAGGTTGAAATACCCAGTCTCCGCATCTCATTACAAGGGATTCTGGATGAAGATGCTTATAGAGAAGCATGTCTCTCCCAACTAGAAATCCTAGATGAGGCTAGGTTAGATGCTGAACAGTGGCATAGAGTCTATGCTGACCAGATGTGCCGACAGTATAACAAAAAGGTCTATGAATGAGATATATATGAAGGAGATCTAGTTCTAAGACTAGACAGCCAGATTGACAAAAAGACCGGTGAAGGAAGGAAATTCCGACCCAAATGGTTGGGCCCATACCGAGTCACAAAAGACTATGGAAATGGTGCATATCTCTTATGTACACTGGAAGGTGAGGAATTTGGTGAAACCATCAATTCCCTACACCTTAAACGATTCTATGCATAAGCAACCAACACTATTTGTATAATTATATCTACATTGCATCTTCATGTAGTTAGGTTCATTTTGTCCACTTGTTTTGTACAATTTTGTGATCAAGGAACTTATTCTCAAAGAAATTCATTACAAACTTTTGATGGTATTGGCATAAGCATTCCAATCATGCTTCTTCATTTTCATAACATCATCACCATTTCAGAATCATTTCATTCATATAAAGCTAGATATGACAAAGTCTTAACGGTAACCATACCAAGGTCTGCATGCTTTGTTCTCACTTTTGGTTTCTCCCTAGGATAGGTGTCTTGCCTATGGTCTGTTCTAGAAGCTTCATAGTGTCACATCTATCCCGTATGTATATCTCTTTGGAAATAAGAACATACTGGCATTTTGCTCAAATATATAAGTCAAACATAGATCAAACAGAAAATTTTATTTTACACATTTCCTTGCCCTACCAACCTTCGGTGATGAGCTTGCATCTCTTACTAGTGACGTAGGATTTGGGAAAGGATGGGAATGCCCTTACTCGCCTGTACCTTGTTTATGGTGATAAACCCATGCTTCTTACTAGTAGCATGGGGCAAGGTATAGGGGGTCCTCTTGACAAATAAACGTTGAAGGTCACAAGCAAACAATTCAAATAACCTTTGAAATCTTGAGTCAAAAACAAATGAATCAAATGTCCAAAATTCCAAGAGAGCTCAAAATCCCGAAAACCAGATTTTGTCTACCATGTGGCCATCTACGGATCTAAGTCTAGATAAACCACAAAGCAAGTAGCATTCTAAAACTATGGAGTCACTTGGAGTAGAGTAGGTTTGTAGCATCCTAATTTGGTTCCACCAAATCTTTGTCTATCTTTCATCACTACCATTCAACAAATTTCATAACTTGTGCCCTTTCTAGCTCTCGGTGATGAGCCCTCGCATCTTACTAGTTGTGTGGAGATAGGAGTGGGGCAAGTTCATCTGCTCATCATACCGGTTTATCATCTCATTTTGTCAAAACAAATATGAAGTACCAAAAATTGCTTATAGAAACTAAAGTTCAAAATCACATTGTGTCTACATTATCATATATCAGCATCACGAAATACAAAAAGAAAGAAAGCATTTGTATCATTTATTCTCCATTGCATACATTCTGAAAAGCATATAAAAACAACATCATAGTTTACATGTGGAAATGAATCACAAAAACATAGATACCAAGAGTCTGATCCAAAAAGATATATATATATATATATATATAATCAATCAAGTTTCCTGTACAATGCCATCATGCGCTAAGCATGGTCAAAATGCTCAAAGAGCCCGGGAAATACAAAATACATCATACAAATAATCTACGAGAGCCAAGTGGCCTCTCAACCCCTATGAGATCCCTCCGAAGGTGCATGCCCACATCTAGGACTCTGGCTATGCTGGCGCTCTGAGTGCATGGAGGGCTCACGATCCCGAGGAGCAGCTGTGGTCTCACCATGAGAGTGACTCCTCATCAGGCACTCTGCTATCCTGTATCCTGCCAACTTGGTACGGAGGGTAGACACCATCCTAGCCACATGCCAGATAGGGGAAAAAATGTCGGTATGCCTACCGGCTGCTGAGGGCTCCCCTGCATCCACGGATAGCTCCGCACGGGTCTTCTCCATGGGAATCATCAGGGTATCGTGCATACCCGAGTGAATCAAGTCTCGCCACTCATCAGCAGTCTCTGCAAGCAAAGGAGAAAACAAATTAGAAATAATCAAAAGATAAAAACAAAAGTAAACAAAAGGAGAGATAGCAACTAAGGACAATCCTAAACAAACTTTAAGGAGAAGGATGATAACTCACTCGGATCTCCGGGCCTCCAAGATGGATCCCTAGGGTCAGCACCTGCCACAGATGTTGCCGCTGACTGATGCACTCCTCCTGTGCCTGGGGCCACATAACGTCCTACTACAGACTCATCCTCTTCACCCAAGCCCTGAGAAAGTGGCTCCTCTGAAGCTAAGGTCACCCTCTCTGCACTCTGCTCCGCCCTCTCTACCTGTAAGATATCCTGAGTATCATGCCACTCAGGATCGCTGTCCTCCTCTCCACCTGACTCACTGACCTCAGCCTCAGTCTCCTCCTCTGTCTCTCCCCCTGTGAACTCCTCAGACTTAGAGTCTATGTCAATGGGGTCATCTCTGCTGTGGGCAGGACCAGCGGCAATCTGAAGTAAGGGTGCCTGAGGAGCACCGGCTCTCCCTCGAGTGCGTACTACCCTCCTAGTTGCAATGGGGACACCAGGAGTAACAACTATCCAACCCCGGCCTCTAGGACCTCCTCTAGCCTCCCGGACCGATCTATATACTGGCACTACTAGGGGAAGCATACCCACGTAAGGAAGGCCAAACTGCTGAGGCACTCGACCAAAAGGATGTATCTCCACCCTCCCCATCCTGTCCACAAGCTGCCCTGTGGTGGAGCAAGAGATCAAAGTAAGAGCCTCCTCACCCCATAAACCTACCATGGCCTGATAAGGTGTGGCCTCCATGTCATCAGTGGTCAAGGAGGTGACTTGCTGGTGAGGTGCTCTGAGCACCGACATGTCTGTCCATCTGGCTACCCTCACAGCTCCGGGATCTGCCACCTCTACACCTCTCCCATAGGGGATGAAATGCTCGTAGACCCAGCTCATAACCAGGGTCGGATGGCTCAATGACTGCCCCTGTAAATGAACACCCGGTACAGATCATGATAAGTAGTCCCAAGAATGTCAGCCCCCCATGCATAAATCCGGCCATGTCCCTCAATCTGTGCAACAATGGGGGACCAACAGTACAGTAAGGTGTCTCCTCCCTTGTCCCCGATCAATCTCAAGGCAAGGATCCCCATAATGGCCTGGATGAATCAAGGGGATAGGCAGGCTAGGAATAGATCAGACCCTCACCCCCTTCTTCGAACCAGTGGAGATAACTGCATCTCCCATATATGAGGTCCACTGTGCTATCTGAGCCCGTGATCCTGTTGTCTCAAGTGTGAGCCGTCTCCCAATGATCGGGACCCCCAGGATGCGGTAAACATCCTCCAAAGTAATGGTCCACTCACCCCTGACTCCTGGTAATTGGAAAGTGTTCTGATCAGCATCCCAATATGAAAACAAGTCACAAAGTATGTGACTAGAAGGTGCAACATGCGGGACCCGTGATATGCGCAATATACCGGCCCTCTGAAGAGTGTCCTGCTCATCCTGAGAAAGGGCATCCAATACTGCTGGAAGCCAATCACACTCTCTCTCTCGGCTCCATCAGATATACTCCTCCTTCACCTGCATACACCTAAAAACACACAAAACGGAGTAAGTTAGTATTCAAATGACATTAGAAAAATCATGAAAACATATAAGAATGCTAAAAATGCAAAAATAATTCAAATAAGTGTTGTTTATGCATTCTGTGAAGGACCGCCACCCTGAGCAGGGCGGTGGTTCCGTAATCACCGCCTTAAAGGTGGCGGTCCTGTAACCGCTACCCTGATCAGGGCGGCGGTCGTGTAACCACCGCCTTGCTCAGGGCGGTGGTCGTGTCCCGAAATCCCACGCGGGTCATGTGCCCTAAAAATGGCTAAAAATGCAAAATAAAGACCATTTTGACTCAAACAAAGCCTACCCAGTAGGTGCCCCCCCTAAGTGACCCTATTAAAACTAACATTTTCAAAAATAATCCCCACATGACAAAGATTTCACCATTTTAACATTTTGGGGACAAAAACGATAAATCGAGAAAAACTAACCTGTGATCTCGCGGGTCGGTGTTCTGCTCGTGGAGGCATGATCACGATCTCGTCCCGAACGTTTTGACTATACTCTCGTCAGAAACCATCACCGTGGGTCCCAGAGCTCAAAATCAATCAAATCAACATGCGCAAATGAATAGGAAAATGGGCCCACTTTTACATATATAGCATCCTGACTTGTTT
Source organism: Taxus chinensis (assembly GCA_019776745.2). Lineage (NCBI taxonomy): Eukaryota > Viridiplantae > Streptophyta > Pinopsida > Cupressales > Taxaceae > Taxus > Taxus chinensis. Next base: position 742,513,908 of record CM034149.1, read on the forward strand.
TGAATGCCCCTTTTTGCAGGTTTGGAGCACCGACAGAGGTAAGTTCTTATCCCCGTGTAAATGGTACGTCCTCATTTCATTATATTTTAGTGTTTATTTTTCGATCTATTTTGTCTATCTGCACTTGAGTTCTCTTTTCATTTTGCAGGTGGTGGGAATCTTGGATGGCATCATTTCGACACACGGATGTATCAAGTATAATTTCTAACTTCCCATTTCGGGACCGCCATACTGGGACCCACCGTTTTATGCCTCTTCATGGCTAAAACGATTCTCCGAGGGGGCAATATGTACGTACCCAAAATTGTAGGGTACTGCACCGCCGGAACAACATTACACGTGCCCCAATGATGATACAGGTCTCCTCGCAAGGTGTTCGGGATCCGGAAAATCTCTCAAGTATGCGTTAACATCCCACATGCCCCATTTAGCCCCTACATGCTTTGCTTTTTCCTTCCCTCTCTTTTCCTTTGCCTTTCGGTCTTCAGTGACGAAACTGCCACCCTGCCTAGGGGCGGTCTCGCGATCGCCACCCAAGGAAGGTGACTGTCCTGTAACTGCTGCCCTGCTCAGGGCGGCGGTCCTGCACGCATTTTTCCAGAATGTTTCTTTTATTGACTCACGTAAAAATCAACGTTTACCAACTTTTTTCACCACCTTTGCTTGTATTTATGATTCTGGTTCCCTGGAATAGTGTTTTGGCATTGTTTATGGTTTAAGAGATCAAATTGGTTTTCACCTTTGGGTAAATGGGATTCTATAAATAGTTGGCTTGTGCTCAAGCAAATGGCCCCTCAAATTTTCCTCTCAATTTCTCATTTCAATAGCTTAGCCTTTCAATTTTTCTTAGGATTCATAGTTTCATTTGTTGTATGCATGGTTAGTGTTGTTTAGCTGTTAGGAAGCCACATAATCTTCTTGTGCTAGTGTTGTTACTATTTCATGCAATTCATTGGAATAGGATAGTTTGATTTTTAGTAGGAAGCCATTAAAGTTGTAGGTCTTGTTCGTCAAGCAGGATAGTTTCAGGTTCTAGATGTTTTATGTTGTATGACTCGCAATAAATCCCGCTAGGAATTACATAAGCCAAGCTCTGTTCTCTTGCGCTATCCCTCTCCTACTCGCATTGTATTTAGTCTGCATCCTAAGCTCCCGTTATTTTGATACCAACTTCTGTTGATGCTAACATCACATGCTTTTCTGGATTCACGTGAGCACGAAAGAATGAGGAGATCATACTGAGGGGAAAAAGCCACACACAACCAGGATTCGCCACTGTTCTGTAAAATCCAGGTTCAAGCTTTCAAAGTTCTAGTTAAAACATATCAAATAGAGTAGTCAATCATTTCATTTCAGTTAATCTCACTTTCGATATTTCCGGGGAAGCTTGTGGGGATTGATAGTTTCTGAGAAACTATGATTCACTCCTCACTTCTGAGGTAGGATCGAGAGTCTTTCAAATAGATTAGATCAGTTATCTGGTTACTTAGAATAGATTTACAACTGCACAGACAAGTAGCTATACTCGGCTGCTTTGTTTGTTTTAATTTCATTATTAGTTTAGTTGTCAATTTCTAGATATATTAGATAATTTCTCTTTTAAATTTGTTCAATAGTTTATCAAAAATATCAGATTTAGGAATATACATAGATATATCTTGCGTAGTTAATTTATTCTGTCATTAGTTAGATTTACATTGTTTCTTTTGCATGACAATCACGGGACCTAGAGATCCCAGAGAATACGTATTCGAACCAATCATGCCTCAACCCAATCTTGTTACAGCAATAGCTGATATAGATCAGAATATTAGAATCCAAGTCTTCTGAACAACAACAGACTTACAACAGATCAGCTCACAGTTAAGAGGGTTAAACATAGAAGACGACCAAGCACACACATTCTGGTCAAACCAGCCAAACTACAGATTACCCTAGATAAAAATCCACATGATTGTAGAAGGGCTTGAAAGAGAGAAAACATTCGGTTGTGACCCTTTGGTCCCATAGCCAGACGTAGGAGACATTCTCACTGATATAGACACTAGCTTAAGAATTCAGATTTCCAGAACACCTGTAAGGTACTCTGAGAAGGTTACACAACTTGTGGTTCTAAACATAGAGGCCGAAAAGGCATACAACTATTGGATACTAGGGATTAGGGACTGATTCCACACATGACCATAGCAGGTCCACAACAACCATGAATCTACGGTTGTGATCCACAAATCCCACAACCCAATGAGTCCACAAGTCAATCTAACGTTGATGATGGCTTACACACATTAGTATTTAGATCCACTCCACTTCCACCTGTCATCATCACATAGTTATCCTTGTTGGATATAGCAGCTAACGAAGCTAAGGATTTCTGGACTAGACCGGAGAATCACCCGTAGAATCCACTATATCCATCATCCATCCTATGACCCTATCTGGAGATATACATGAAACAATCCCAGGTCATTTTCCCCGTATCCCACAACCTATAGATTGGATTATGCCAGAGCTCGATATTGATTGGAGCCTTTGAGCAGTCATCCTCGCCGATCGATCTATCACGCCAGTTCAGGTTAGGAGGGCCTTCTTTGCCTTAGATTTTCAGATTCCATTAGTGTGCATGTCGAAGATATAAGATTGCCTAACTAGTTTACCCATCCCCCACATGCATATTCCATCCCCACTGGCTGTCTCGGCATGACCTCGGGAGGTTGGGTGCGAGGAAGAGTTACTTGTAGATTCCCATGCTCGCTTGTCACTTTTCCATCATACAGTAAACTTACCCTATTGTTTGAATTGGTTAAGGTAATTACCCTCTAAGGTAGTGATCAATATCCCATTTGAACCATAGGTCTTTTGACCACTATTTATTTCCGCTTGATCAATGTTGAGAGCACCCTTTAGTACCTCTTCATAGATCTTAAGAGGGAACTTTTAGACTTCTTCCTTTGTTTCCTGATTAAGGGAGTGAAGAAATAGATAACAAAGCTCCGTCTAATCCATATTGGGAGCACTCGCTGAAGAGTAGAGGACATTCGTGTGCCAGCTCTGAATGAAATGGGGAATTAGATTCGTTATGCTCTTGTTTTATGTGAAGGAATTACCTGATTCCTATTCTTGACAATTTTTTCATATCAAACACCTTTATGAACTCAAACACAAGTTTCTTAAAGGAGTGTATGGATGCTTTAGTTATCCTATAATACTAATCGAGAGCGGATTCCCTCAAGGGTCTTAGGGAATATTTTTGCTACAACCACATCCCATGGGAGTAGCTCTCTGATGGAAGTTACATACACTTTAATATATGCATTTGGGTCTCCTTCCCCTTTAAACTTTAAAAAGTTAAAAAGAAGTCATTGAAGCATTATGCTTCAAATGGTAAAATTGAGGGTCTCCTTAAAATATTCAGCATATTTTCCCAACGCATAGGATTATACCATAGATGACCCTAGATGGAGAGCTGGAGTAGGCATGGGAGGCTGATATGACACAACGTAAACATTTTAAGAGGCATAAGGAATCCCCTATTCTTGGGCATATGAACCAGGAAAATAATATGTGTCCCCCTACAATGATTTGGAATACATGTGCTAAATATGGGGGAACATTATTCTGGTACATAGTGGGAGGATAAAAACTAAGGAACTTCGCATTGCCACTTGGGACAACATTCAAGAACACACTTTCTGTTGGTGCCTGTTGAGGGTATCCATACGAGGTGTGAGGATTAATACCTAGTGTACCCGATCTAGTGAGGAGATCTCTGGGGATAGGAAATCCTGTGTAAACTAGAGGAGGTGATGGTACTGAGGGTATAAAACTAGGATTTTTAGCATGGTAAGGATCCTTTCCTTGCGCTGTGAAAGATGTAGCATGAGAGGGTTGGGCAAGCTCTATTTCTCTAACCCTATTCACCAATGTTGAAATTACATTGTCCAAAAATAATGTCACATTAAACTTAGGTGCATTTTGGTTCCGGTTGGGAAGAAAAGGTACGTGATGTCCTACTATAGCTTGATCTTTGGGAAGCCACCCCTCTTTGGATGTGTTTCTTTTAGGAGGAGGGGTAGTAGAGTTATTTTGGAGAATAACATCAATTTACTGTTGCATCCACTCCATGGACTAGTCTATGTTATTGAATCGTTACCCACTTTGAGTGTAGTGTGCTAGGTACTCCTCATGTAACAATGGGAGTGAATCAGAAGACATTCTAATTTTTGGTCTGAATAGAATCCTGGGGATTGGAACTTTACTCTCCTTTGAAAGTCATGTTGTTAAAATTGGAGAGTTCAAGCTATGGCCTATTTTTTAGTTGGTCAATCTCCTCAATCTTGACCGATGAACCATTGTTAGTCCCTTGAGGAGGAGGAGGAGTGTGAGGTTAAGGTAGACTAGATGAGTAATTTTCAGCCCACCTAGATAGTGAGGATGACTATGGCATACCCATTTGGTAATAATACACCTCGAGACCCAGAATGGGTTGGTCGTATTCCTGACCCGACATATTCGGGGGGTATATAAATACCCGTAGAATAATGGGAGAGGAGAAGGATGATAGAATAATGTAAGACAATGGAAATGAAAATAAACTAGTCCTTCATGTCAAGTTCACCAATTTGTATGACTGAAAATCAACACGTGGCCTTCAAGCGCAGTCGACCACCCGAGGTTCTGCCAAGAAATCTGATGTGGAATGGATAGATAACTATGCGGTGGAAAAATACTTGAAGATGGGTTAATGTGGACTATAGGCTATCAGGGAAATATAATGTTGTCTATGGGCACAATAGGGATATTCTTGTCTAGGGAAATAAGAGCCTCCCTAGCCTGAACGGGTGTGACAGTGCAGTCAAGAAGAATACACATGCGTTAACATCTATTAATGTGTGTGTCTAAAAATATCTCAACTAGTTGTGGAATGCATGGAAATTTCCCTTTGTTTTCCTTGTAGAAATTACTAAACAAGGTGATGGAAATAACATAGAAAATAGATGAACAAGGTAAAATTAATGGGCGCTAGTTTCACCTAGGATGGTTACGCCAAAATTCGTAGACTTTGTTAGCTTCTTCTCTAAGAATGTTTAGTTTTACGATAGTGATGGGTAGAAGAGGTGAAGATATAAAGATCCTAATCTAGAGGCCCGTATCAATGTTAGACTATAAGTAAGTTGTGTTGAGACAAGGGACTCTAGGATCGTAAACTTATTCTCTAGGTTTTGATTTTCCTTGAATGGTCATCTGTGCATTTTTGTAACTTAATCTATGAAATCAAATAACAAAATAATCTAAACAAATGAAAGTTAACTATGTTTTTGTTTTTTCCAATTTAGAATAAATGAAGCAATAAAACAATCTAATCTAATTTAAACTAATCTTTTTGTATTTTCTGAACTTTTTGGAGCAAAACAAAAGAAATGAAGAAATTACTTCTACAATTTAATTATTGAGATGTGGAGCTCAATTACTTCATTTTAGCATGCTTTATCAACTTGCTGGAAAACACAGTAACCAACATCGGTCACCTATGAATGACATCATTCAAGCAAGTAGGAATTGTCATTAGTTAGGGATAAACAACATCGGTTACCTGTGTATGAGTGTATTATTTAACTTACGAGAATTAGATCTAATTTTAGTATTAAAGAAGATCTATTGATTGTAATAGCATGGCTAAGTGCCCTACATTTTTATAAATTATTTATAAGTTGGGAAGATAGGGTTAGAAGTAAGTATTAATGATTATTTTGAAAATAATTGTGTGAGAGAGAATTCTTGGAGAGGAAGGAAAAGCTTGAGAGAAAGAAAAAATTATACATCATTAGAGGTGTGAAAGATTATATATCTTCATTGTATTCTTCTGGAAGCTTTGGATAATAGTTTGGCTTGTTTCTTGGTGGATGTAGCCCATACTGGGTGAACCATATTAAATCCGATGTTGATTTATATATCTTATTTTATATATTTCTTCTGGTAGAATATCCTCTTTTATTACATATATGCTTAGATATGATATATTATCTGTAAAACCTTGTGTTAATACCAAACAACTAGTATCAAAGATTTGTTTGAGGGTTTTGTGTGTTGACATATTTACTCACATAGGGTTTTTTTATTGAGTGGGAGCTACAACAATGATAGAAGAAAAAAATACAGGGTAGAAAATTTTGACGACCGAAATTATCAATTATGGAAGATGGAGATTGAGGATTATTTGTATCAAAGAGATTTGCACTTACCATTGGATGAAAACTCTAGACATATGAAGATGACTGATGAATAATGGAAGATTCTTGATAGAAAGTCTTTGGGATCTATAATATTGAGCTTGACAACATCCGTGGCTTCAAATATTACACAAACGACATCTACGATAGAGTTAATGAAATATCTTGCTAATTTTTATGAAAAACCAAGTGCTTAAAATAAACTTTATTTGATGAAGAAACTATTTAAAGTTCTAATATTCATGAAGGTGGATCTGCATCTAGTCATTTGAATGATTTTTGATCTACTGTAAATCAGTTAAAATCGGTTGATATTTCATTTGATGATGAAGTGAAATAACTCTTATTCTTATGTTTTTTTCTTGATAGTTGGGATAACTTGGTAATGGTTGTTAGTAATATATCATCTGCTAATAATATTTTTAAGTTTGATGATGTGGTTAGTATAATATTTAATGAATAAATTCACATGAAAAGTACAAAGGAATCATCATCTGGGAATTCTTTGAATGTAGAAAGAAGAGGCAGGAAGAAGGAGAGATTTAAGAGTAAGAATAATGGGAAATCAAAGTCAAGGAATGACATATCTAAATCCAGAGGTAAAGGAATTACCTGTTGGAATTGTGGAAATAAAGTAGATGCAAAGAAATATTGTTGGTTAAAAGATAAAGAGAACCAACACCCAGACAAAGGTAAAGAGGAAAATATAGAGGTAAATATTGCAGTAGAGGTAATGTAAGATGATCATATTATTTCTTTGGATAATATAATAAAATCATGGGTTTTAGATTCAGGAGCTTCTTTCCATGCAACCCCTAATAAGGGTTATTTAAGAAATTATGTCTAGGACAATTTTGGGCATGTTTATTCGGGTGATGATACATGTTACAGTATTACTGGTAAAGGGGAAGTTCATATAAAATTATAGAATAGAAATAAATGGGTATTGAAATATGTGAGACATATGCCAAGCCTCAAGAGGAATCTTATTTTTGCAGGGTAACTAGGTGAAGTTGGTTACCTGGTTATATTCATAGTAGACTATTGGAAAGTCATCAAGGGTGACTTTGTTGTGGCAAGAGGCAAGAAGGTAGGAACCTTATATTTATCTACCTATGTTACTCATTCATTTTCTGTATTATCTACTTCAGATTCAAATGAATGCATGTGGCATAATCTATTGGGCCATATGAGTCGAAAAAGAATGTATATCTTAAAGGATAAGGGTAAGTTATTAGATTTGAAATATTTAGATCTTGATTTTAGTGAGCATTATGTCTTTGGAAAGGAAAATATAGTGATATTTCTCAAATTTGGGGCAACTAAGGAGAAAAAATTGGAGCTTGTACACTCATATGTGTGGGGACCAACCCAAGTAGCTTCTCATGGAGGATCCCAGAATTATGTTAATTTCATTGATGATGTTACAAGAAAGGTATGGGTTTATTGTATTAAACATAAATATGATTTTTTTGATACTTTTAAAATATGGAAAGCCCTTATTGAGAATGAATCAAATTCAAAGTTAAACTATCTTAGATCTGAAAATGGTGGTGATTACTGTATCAAGGATTTCAATTATTATTGTTCAATGAATGGAATACGTAGAGAAAGGACAGTTCCAAGAACACCACAAGAGAATGGTGTTTCAGAAAGAATGAACAGGACAATCATGGAATGTGCTAGAGTTATGAGAATACATGTTAGATTTCCCTTGCAGGTTTGGGAAGAAGCAGTTGATACAATAGTTTATTTGATTAACTATGGGCCTTCAAGTTCACTAGATGGAGGAATACTAAAGGAAGCTTGGACCAGAAAAAAGGTAGATATTTATTTTCTTAAATTTTTTGGTTCAGAATATTTTGTGCATATTGATAAGGAAAATAGAAAAATGTTGGATGCAAAATAAAAAAGATGCACTTTCATTAGTTATGGATCTTGTGATTTTGGATTTCATTTTTGGGATTTAGAGAATTATTAAATTATTAGGATTCATGACATTTAATGGAATGAAAAAATAATGTATAGGGATCAAATTTTGGTACCCAAGGACAAACCAGTTGAGAAGTTTGTGAATGAAAATGAACTCTCAGATTCAAAACTCATACATATAGGGTTACACAATAATAGATTTCGGTTGACCCCTGACCGACATCAGTCAGCTGAACTGGTATTGGTTACATGAGAGATAAACTTACATCGGTTAGTAGAATTGGTGTCAGCTATAGGTGACCACTATTGCTCACTATCATAATTGGAAACAAATGTCTAGGACGTCCAGAATGAGTCTCCGGTACCTCAAATTTCTGTGATAAGGTCACAAAGGGTAGGGAAACCTCCAGAAAGATGTACACCTTCTCGATCTTATTTATTATTGAATGATAATGGTGAACCATAAATGTTTGAAGAAGCAATGTAGGATGAGACCCACAGTGGGAGCATGGCATGGATGAGGAGATGTACTCCTTGGAACAAAACCATACTTGAGATTTGGTTAAGTTTTTAGCAGGTAAGAGGAAATTGCAAAACAAGTAGGTTTACATGATCAAAGAAGAAGAGGGTGGACAAAACAGGTACAAGGAAAGGCTTGTAGTAAAGGGATTTACACAGAAATAAAGTATTGACTTTGGTGAAATATTTTCTCCTATTGTAAAGATGACTTCTATTCATATTGTATTGAGTAAAATTTTAGTAGATGGTTTGCATTTAGAGCAACTATATGTGAAGATGGATTTCCTTCATGGTGATTTGGATGAAGATATTTATATGCAGTAGCCACTTGGGTATGAAGTCAAAGGTAAGGAGAAATTACTGTGAAATTTGAAAAAGAGCCTATATGGTCTCAAGTAAGCTATAAGGAAATAGTACATGAGGTTTGATAGTTTCATGCATGATCATGGTTACTTTATATGTGAATTTGACCATTGTGTTTATTTTAAGAATCTTGAAAATAGGAGCTATATTATTTTCTTACTATATATTGATGATATGCTTATTGTAGGATCTAGAATGCAGGACATTGGTGTGCTTAAGGGAAAGCTAGCTCACACATTTTCTATGACAAATTTATGAGTTGCAAAAAGAATCATTGGTATGCAAATACATAGAGACAGGAAGAATAAGAAATTTTATTTGTCTCAGGAGAATTATATCTACAAGGTGTTAGAAAGGTTTAAAATGTAGAATTCAAAACATGTAAGTATACATATGGTTGGACACTTCAAATTGAGAAAAGATCATTGTCCTTCATCACATGAGGAAGTCAAATACATGACATAAGTACCATATGCTTCAACAGTTGGGAGTCTCATGTATGTTATGGTTTTTACCAGACTAGACATTGCATAAGTAGTGGGAGTTGTGAGTAGATTTGTGGCTGATCCAGGTAAAGAGCATTGGAAAGCAGTACAATGGATACTCAGGTATTTGAGAGGGATATCTAGTATGTAGTTATGTTATGGAGGTTTGGATATTTATTTATGTGGTTATATTGATTCGGATATGGCTTGAGATCTATATGGTTGAAGGAGAACTACTGGATATATTTTCACAGTAGGTGGGATGACAGTTAACTGGATATCAAGATTACAAAAGGTTGTGAATTTTTATACTATAGAGGTAGAGTATGCTGGAGCTAAAGAGGCTAGCAAATAGATGATATGGATGAGCAAGTTCACAGAAGAGCTGGGAAAGGAGCAAGATGATTGAAAAAAATTTAGTGACAATAAAAGTGAATTCATTTGGAATAGGACTTAGTGTTTCATTCTAGAATGAAACACATTCATTTGAGATATCACTTCATACCGCAGGTATTAAAGGATGGGAAGATGAAACTAGAGAAGATTCGTATGAGTGAAAACCTTGCAGATATGCTAACAAAGCCATTAGAAAAGGAGAAGTTGCAGCTACACTCCACTTCTTTTGGTGTTTGATTTTTAGACTTGAAGAGCAAGAAAAAAATCTAAGGATCCAAGAATAACGTTGTATAGGTATAGTGTCGTAATTTATCTCCAAGTGGGAGATTGTTGAGATGTGGAGCTCAATTACTTCAGTTTAACATGCTTTATAAACTTACTAGAAAACATAGTAACCGAATTCAGTTATGAAGGGACCGACATCGGTCACCTATTACTGAAATCGGTTAGGAAAGTAGGAACTGTCATTGGTTAGGGCTAACCGACATTGGTTACCTATGCGTGAGTGTTTTATTTAACTCATGGGAATTAGATCTAATTTTAGTATTAAATCAGATCTATTGATTTTAATTACATGGCTAAGCTCCCTAAGTTTGTGTAAGGTATTTATAAGCTGGGAAGCTAGGGTTAGAAGTACATATTAATCATTATTGTGAAAATAATTATGTGAGAGAGAATTCTTGGAGAAGAAGGAGAAGCTTGAGAGAAATAAAGTATTGTACATTGTGAGAGATGTGGAAGATTATAAATCTTCATTGTATTTCTTCTGAAAGCTTTGGTTAATATATTAGCTAGTTTCTTTGGTGGATGTAGCCCACACTGGCTGAACCACGTTAAATCTGGTGTTGATTTATGTATCTTGTTTTGTAAATTTATTCTGGTAAAACATCCAATTTTATTGCATGTATGCTTAGATCTGATATTTTATCTATACAACCTTGTGTTAATACCAACAATCTAAATAAATTAAAGTTAACTATGTTTTTTTATTTCCAATTTAGAAGAAATGAAGCAACAAAAAATCTAATCTAATTTAAACTAATCTTTTTGTATTTTTTGAACTTTCTGGAGTAAAATAGTAGAAATGAAGAAATTGCTTCTATAATTTAATTAAAAGATCCTAAACAAATAAATAGTCAGATGTAATTATTTATCTTTTCAACATTATATCTAATCCATCCTAACTAAACAAAGCTTTCCCGAAATGTAATTGTGGATTTGAACCCTCTGTTTTGCCTCAGATGCATGGGAAGAAATCGAATCTTATTAGAAACTTTTCTTCCCCTGTAATTTCCCTGAAAAAAGTAAATAAGGATTCAATGGAAGTTTTACAAATGAAATGATATTGCAATTTTTTCTAAATTAATGTAAAATCATTCCTCTAGACACACCTCCCTTCCAAACCCACAGGGATAGGCAAGGAAGCTATCTATCACCATAATCTTTTCAAAAGAAATGGAAGCTACAATATTTCATTTATCTATTGCAACAACTGAAATGGAAATTAATTTTTCTACTCGAGTAAATATAGTGTGCATACATATTCAAAAATAAAGAAATGAAGAAATGAATAAACTCAATAGAAAACCCAACCTGGAAATTGCAGTGCTGAGGAAATTCCAATTATGGTATCACTTTGCATCCCCTCAGTTATCTTTTCCAATCTTCAATGTTCATGTGAGTCCAAGAAGTTGGGAATGTAGAAGAAGCAAAGAAGAAAGTGTTGGAGTAATGGTGACTTGTAAGTGGTCTAGTAGCAATGCAGGTAGAGGAAATAAAACACAATAGAATATTGTGTGGTTGGTTAGTCTCTAAATAGATTTCAGTAGCATGAAAATACAAATCACAATAAAAATCTTCTACCATTATCTTCAAAAGAAGAATTGGTTTTATAGAACATAGGATGAGAAATGGTCTAAGCCATTTAGCAACAATGGGATGCCACATCACAACAAGGAGGGAAATTTAAAATCTCAATAAAAAAATAGAAGTGGAAGAGGATATTGATACACATCAGCCAATCTTAAAAAAAAACCAAATTTACTAAGAAACGTTCATAAAATGTGAGTTGGAAGAAGTTAACTCGCGTCCAAATTCAGGCCTAGAAAGTCTCAACCAATTCACATGGAACCACTGGTCTGCGCATGGAAGTGGTTACGCAATCACTTCCTAAACCACTACCCAAAATAGGGCAGTGATTGCACAACCACTACCCAAACAGGGCAGTGGTTACAAAACCACCACCCATACAGGGTAGTGGTTTTGTAACTCAATGCAAAAACTAAAGGAAAAACAAACTAGAAATCCACAGAAAAAAAGGAAATGGCTAAGGTAATCTAAGATACAGATATATAGTGCAAAGAGGTAAAGGGACTCAAACACCTTTGGAAAAGACATGAATCATCATTTAGGACTTTTGAACTATTTCTAACAATATAACACATGCAAATTTGGGTGCATAAAGTTATTTATAACCTAATTTTTTTCTCAAACCAGCCTCTTTCCACTCACCCACAAGATGAAACACAAAATATCTATTAAAATCCACCATGTAACCCTCTCATTCCCTAATATAGTGAACAAGAAGGGTTGTTGGTATTAATATCAAAATAAACACAAGACTTATCTATATAGAAAATTATACATAAAAATATACCAAATTTGTATAAATTCCAAAATGTTGATATGTCCCTACTGAAAGTTAGAAACATGATCACTTTTTTGTGGCATAAATGGTCACAAAAAAATTGGATTAAACATAATGAAAATAAAAAAATAACTACAACCCATATAACCACATTTAATTTAAAGTTTTACACACATAAAATGTGACCCTTGACAGGTCGTTGTATTACCAGTCATTTAACCAACCCATAGACAAGTTGGTGTCATTATAACCAAGGTGGTGTCTAAAGTTTTATGAAAAAGGAGAAAGGAAAATCTTATTAAACAATACTTCTTCATAAGAAAATATACAGAAATTAAACATGCATGAAAAAGAAACAAACAACTAAACTACTGAAATAAATCTGCAGTAAATAAACTATGCTAAGAAATAACAGAAAAATACTCCTCCTTGGGGAAGAGCAGCTTTTGGCCATTCTCTTCCCTTTGGATTTGGAGAAACTACAATTAACTTTTAAAACTACACTTGTATTGATTCAAAATTGATTTACAAAATATGCCCCCTTTTCCAAATATATGGAAGAGGTATTTATAGACATTACTCATAGTTTACTTGGTCCACACTCCAAGAACTAACTACCTATTCTTGGGTGGATTTATTCAAAGCAATAAATACTAAACAAAATTGACTACAACAACCCACTTATCATGGATAATATTTCTACAACTCATCCCTTTAATCTAGGAACACAAAGTGGGAGAGTACTTATTCAACATTCCTAATATTATTCCACCATTCACTCATCCTTGAAACATGGAGAGAAAATGGAGGAGTGCTAAGTCCATGACTTTGAAATCTTCTTGGAATGCCACATGAATTCATGACTTTGGATTGCCACATGTTTGGATCTATATTTTTGGTTGATGACGTGGAAGCAAAGAGTAGGTTGAATAGTTTGGTGCTCCTTTACATTATTTTGGAACAAACCAAAATACTTTCACTAGCTGGGCATTTTTGTAGCTGTGTGCAAAATTTCCGTAGCTATGTGAAGAATTTTCGTAGCTAGGCATTTCCGTAGCTACATAAATAATTTCCATAGTTGCAATCTATGAACTTGGAGTACAGTTGTTTATGACCTATTTTCTACACACTATTACATTCCAACTTTAGAAGAAATATCAAGAAATAACAACAATTAGATTGCAAATAGATTTCTAAAGAGATGATAAGATAAATCCTGTATTCTACCTTAAATATGATATCTGTTATTAAAACTACATCTAAATTCACTTGAAAGCTTTATTTTGAGAGAGAGAATAAGAATGTTATTTGGTGATATAATGAGACATATTTTGGTCTCATCAACCCTAAATCTTGTATTGGTTGTTTTAGTCTAATGTTTCTCCTTGCTTCATATATTCACAATCTACTGTGAGGAATTATTTTAGAAACACCTTGGGGCCCACCACTATTAGTGTAATTGATACACTTTTCTTCTTTTCTATTTCATTTTATGGAAACTCGTATCTTGTAATAAAATTTCTTTTATCTAGTAGATATGAATTGAATCATAAAGAATCCACACATGTACGCAGATTCTTATGGCTTGAAAATGCATCTTATTGTGAAGCACTAGATGGAAGGACTTAAATTCTATATAATAAATAAAAATGTGCTTCGATGAATATTTTTCTTACTGGATCCTATGAAATATCCTCGAAAATTTATTACTTCATCTTCAATGTTCTATCAATGATGGCCCATGCCTACTAGACAAATAGAATTTTTTGATACCAATCTACTCACACGCCTAGAAGAGGTATTAAATCAAGTTCAATATGACACAAAATGTTTAGATAAAACATGATTGCATGAGAAAAATGGAAAACACCCCATAGGACATCCATCCACAAGCAAATTTGTTCATTAAGAATTATTAGAAAATAATATACTTCCCCTCATGTAATGATGATAGGCTCAACATCTACAACCAAACAATGTTATTCATATGGAGATCCAACATTCATTATCATCTTATTTTTAACACCCACGTACTTCTAAAATATGATGCCAAATATGATTGCAAATAAGAACAAAATTTTGGATCCTACTATCAATGTTCTTGTACACACTCTCCTTTGTAGAACTAAAATTTTGCACTTCATTTAACATCCATTTTTTACTTATTGAGACTTATACCCCAACATCATTCATCTTGGTCACTAAAATCATATTTCTTGTAAGGATTTTTGAATGCAAAATGCCAAGGATATTCTTGTTCCTCCAATCACTAAACTTCAACTTCACTTTCCCTTTCCCCAAAATCTTTTAGGTTGAATTATCACCCAAAATTACTTTACTTCCATCACACAACTCATATTAATAAAATTATTCCCTATAAGGGATATTGTGGAATGACTAACCTAAATCAATTAACCATGTATTACCACATTCCTATACAAACTCGAGGAAGAAATACAGTCATCTCCACCTTCATCCATGTTTCCACCTCCATCTTCCTAACAAACATCATTATTGGGTTTCCTTTTGTCATTTTTCACCCTACAACCCCTCTTAAAGTTCCCTATTTTACCACAGTTTTGGCACTATTTTTGGCTTAGATGTGGAGTCTTAAGTCTAATATTAGAATTGGACATTTTATCCCCTGATTTTTCATTCTTTCCTCTATCTTGTTTTCTCCCATGAACATACAACTAGTTGTTTGAATGATAATCATCAAAGGACTTTCTCCTTGTATCTTTAAACAATAAAATAGCTAAAAATAATGGGACAACATACATCTCACATTTTAAAAGGATCATTTTATTATTATTTATTAGTGGGAGAACATACATCTCACATTGTAGGCTTCTTCATCTTCACTATAGTACATGTTCTTTCCTCATGTCAATTTGATTATCATATCCTCATAATATTGTATTTTTTTAAGATATGGTGTTTTACAATTGCAAAAAGTGATTCTCTATCTATGAACAAGGTGGTCCAATGTCATTTCATCATATAATTTGTTCAAGTTATTTCGCCAATAGTGGATTTTGTAGTGTCATATTAGGATCAAATCTCCATATACATAGGTTGACTAACTATTGATGCGTAATCACAACACCCCTAAATGTGTGCAACTCGATAGGTTGAAACCATCAGTTTGATTACATAACATGGAGCTTTTCCCAAAGTTTGGGACTGTGCAATTGGGAAAGCTCTCTGGATGAAGGTTGGTTCTTATTCCTCTATTATGATACACACACTTAAATTGTAGAGGATCTACTCTAACTTTCCAAGGAGACATGGTTAAGAATATTACAAGAAATTATACCTAAACTAACAAAGGTGATGCACCAAAAGGAATGTTGAACACCTTCTTTTCCATTAAACACAAACCATCAAAAATGTAATACAACCACCATGCACAGATAACCAAGATTGTAATGAGAGATCAAGAAGACACAATGAACATAAGAAAGGGTTGAAAATCATCCACGTGATTTTATTATTTCTCCAAAGATTTGATACAGTGCATTATAATGTCCAAGGAACAAGATTGCATTTTACAGTTTAGATGGAAGGTTTGAACTCCTCAAGATTAATTACAGAAAAGAGAAGAAGGGCGGGTGCCAAGCCAACATGTCCCCCTTTAGAAAAATGACACTCATTACAATATATACGAAGAATGAGAGAAAGGGGGGAGAGAAGAATTCAAGGTGAATTGGATAACTTACATGATTATTTAGGCTCAAGCAGGTTGAAATGGTTCAAGGGCAAAAATTTGGATTTTTGGGGTACCTCTCCTCTTTTCTCTAACTCCCATGTCCAAGAAAATCCAAGGAGTTAGTAAAAATTGTAAAAATCTGAAAAATGAGGTCCCAGGCATATTTTAATGCAAATCAAGTTTGAGAGATGCAAATGGAACCAAGGCAGATCGTAGCAAGGTTCATCATACAGAATTCAGGCCTAAAATGCTAAGGAGGCAGTTCAAATTGTCAAAATTGGATATTTCTGTCCCAGGTGGTCCGCGGGATGTTAGGATAGTCGGGACTCGCAAAGCTAAAATGACTTATTTACAAAGGAATAGGAAAAGTTAGGTCCAAATGTCCTAGGCCACACACGGGACACTGGGACACGTGAGATATGCATAGCCAAAATTTCCGCAGGGAAAGGAATCGGAAAAGTCAGGT
Organism: Taxus chinensis; assembly: GCA_019776745.2. Taxonomy (NCBI): domain Eukaryota; kingdom Viridiplantae; phylum Streptophyta; class Pinopsida; order Cupressales; family Taxaceae; genus Taxus; species Taxus chinensis. The sequence continues at coordinate 742,530,652 of CM034149.1, forward strand.
AAATTTGGCCTGAGCGGTCTGTGGGACGTTGGGTCACAAGTTCGCCGAAAATCCAAAATTGCTGACAACAGTGAAAATTGGGTAAGGTGGAAGTCAATGGGCCTCACGACCCAATCAATGTCTAGATAGTTAGGAAAAAAGGACCCAAAATAGATGATATATCCACATACAAAGGAAACCAGTGCAAATCAGATCCCGAACTTAAACGGCCATAACTTTTGACCCCGAGCTTTGATTTTCATGAAATTTGACTTTCTGGAACAATCACAATGTCCTATACACCGCAAAAATTAGATTTATTGATTTTTATGAGGGTGGATATATAAAAATAAAATAAACATATTCATCTCCAGTAAATTAAATGCTCGGTCCTGTTAAATGACAAAAATACCTGGCAGACCCAAAATAGCTGCCCACACTCAGAACACCATAACTTTTGCATTTCTCAACGGAATCATGCAAAATTGGTACCATTAGAATGATGGTTCTAATCCCAATGCACATAAATAAAGAAATCTGGAATTTGATGAGGGATCAATGGTGATTTTTTCAAAAAATTTCCCATTTCATAATAATGATTTTATTTGGTAGTTGGATGCATTCAATGAAGCATGGGCTGACATTTCTCACTGCAGCAAGTTATGGGACAATATGGGAGGCATTTTGAAAGCAAAATAACATCATTTCAATCCATTTACTACCTTTTTCAAGTGGTTGAAGGACATATTTTGGTATTTTTTTATTCTCCCTGTCTCTCTCTCTCTCTTTTCAAATTCTATAAATTGGAGTGTTGGGCTCATTGTAAGGGGGGATAGTTTTCAGTAGAAAAAATCTACCAAATTTGTTTTTTTGAAGAAAATTTGTTGGAGGCCTTTGTAGTGGACTCCTTGTATGGTTATCCAGGCCCTTATCTTGTAATAGATTAGATTTTGCATACTTATGAAGCAATAGATGCAAGTTTGTGGATGTATCTTCCCCTATTGTGTTTGTTTGCATTCTTCTTTCCCCTTTCAAACTCATTGAAAATATATTGTCTCTATTTATACTCTTGAAGGGATTAATTATCATTTTTCATGTATGGAATATTACTATGATTGCATTTTCTAGACTATGGAGAACTGTTATCACCCTTTCTAGTATGCAATTTGCTCTTATTTTCACACATTGGAAAGTTATCCTCATTTCCTCCTTTTCTAGTGTATCACCACTTTAGTGTAGGATTTTTTTCATGCACTATCTCTCCCTAGTCCCTTAGAAAGTTAGATTAGGAAAAATAGTTTTTCCTACATCAGAGTAGATTGTGGTAGGTAGTTTAGGAGAACGAACCATATTTCTCTAAAGGTCTATCTCAAGTAGCAAGTCCCACAACTTGGAGATAGTACCCATGTTATCCAATCACACAGTGAGCTCAAGAACACACACTTTTGCAAACCATAGGGTGATGTTATTCGGTGATAAAACTTACTCCAACCACTCTAAAATGTATTTAATTTTCCTGTAACAATGATGGGTGCCACTGTAAAGTCCATACCCCCATGGACTATGCCTTGTTAGGCAAGAAAGGAAGCCCATACTTCATTATTTTGGTAGGTGAGAAGTCTGAAACCCTAAAAAATGGTGAACTATATTTTTCATTTTGAAGAACTTAGTCCCACTCAAATTGAGACTGTAAGCTTTCCAAAAAGTACTTTCTTATGCGAATCTGAGCTCCTAGTCAAAAGTTATGGCCATATGAAGGTCAGGGTGTCATTCTACAAAAAATGTGAGTTCTTGATCTTCCTTTTCCAGAGTCTGAAATTCATACAACCTCTGAAATCCTAAAATTCAGACTTTCTGACATTTTGGTTTCGGAATTCAAGTTACTGTTTATCGAAAAATTGGCTTGAGAGTTCAGAAACTCCAAAACTCGATTCTCTGAAACTCTGAAAATGCAATCACGTTGACCCTGAACCAAGTTTGACTATTCAAACTCTGAAATCTTTCGGGTTTCAGAATTTCAGGATTTTAGACATTTTTGGTCACTTTTCTTATTTTTCATCCAAAGACTCTGAAACTTTGAATTCTGCATCTCTGAAACTCCAAAACCCAAAAGTTTGAATTTTGGACTTTCGAGATTTCAAATATTTTTCTTTTGGAGTTTTTTCACTATTCATCCATTCGCACCCACTGAAATCTCTAAAACTCTGAAACCTAAAATTTTGAAATTTCAAACTTTCAGAATTTCAGATTTTAGGCATTTCGCTTGCTTTTTTCCAACTGGCCATTCTCTTTCTCCAAAACCCTGAAACCCGAAAGTACAAAATTATGGACTTTCAGAATTTCAAATTTTGGGTTTTTTCCTCTTTTGAAATTTTTTCAAATTGTTTCCTGCCTTGTCTCCAAAAATCCAAAAATGTGAAGTCCAAAAAGTTTGATACTTTCTCCATTTTTCCACTTGAGCTCTGATCTCCTTCGATATTCTCTTGGCCATTCATTTGTCAACCTTTCATTTCCATTCTCGAGCCTGCCTGTAGCCTAATTTTTGGAATTAAAATGTGATATCGCATGACTGAACCAACCTCTCCATTTCCTCATGTGCAAGGTCACATTTGATAAAAAAATTCCTAAGGGCCAAAATTGGATAACACTAACACCTATGGCTTTTATGACCAATTTCAATGACCAGTTTCAACAATATTTTTCAACAATTAATCCCTATCTTCACAATGGTAAGGGCATCTCCACATCTTCATTGTTATTTCTCCATGACATAGCCCTAACTCCACATTAGAAAGTGCATCTCCAAGTTTTCAATATGTTCAATTTATCCATATATCAACATTGGTGATGTCTCCATAGTTCCATTAGTATTCAACATAACTTTATCTCCACATCTGAAGGGCCTTATCTTCATAAAGGATGTGCATAGCCTTATCTCCACCTTGGATTTTTTCATATTGCTCACCATTTTGGTAGTGTACACCCCATACAAATTTGTAAACATATTCAACAATGAAAACATGGTTCACACACCACTAGCTACATGTGGACATTAAGATAAACACGTAAATTATCCTATCTTTATACCACACTCTCGATGATAAGTTTAAATAAATATATTTTAATATTTACCCCCGTAATTTAATACAATAAAAACATTAAAGGGGTATCATTCATAGTAAATTAATTTTGGTACATGGTTGGTGCCAACATAAAGTTTACACTTATTATGAAATTTAGAATAGTAGTAGAAATTTGATGCATTTTAAGACACTTTCCACCTTCTGATGACCTTTGTGTCACCTTGGTCACATCTACCTACCCTATTCACACTCTCAGGATCACTTCTATTTTTCTTAGGAATCTTAGTGTATTTCTGAAAATATATCTATATTTTCAGAAGATTTGTTTCTGACACTTTTTCATGTTCATGTGACACATGTCACATCCGATTGTCATACCTATATCCTTGAATGAACTTGAACTTCTCCTTTCCAATTATTATATTTTAAATTTTGGTACTTTCCTTAGGTCGACCTAGGCATGAATTTTAGGTCATTTTGTGTAGGATGATCAACAAAGTGTCACATACATATATAGTATTGTATAGGACATTGTACATTAATTATATACCTTGGGGATCACTACTACTTTAAATATACACATCATACATCCTGTTGGTGCTCAGAATTTTCTTGCCTCATTTGTTCCTTTGAAAAATTATTGATTTATGGCCTCTGTCATTTTCTCCTTCCCCGTATTGTGCCTAGTTAATCTTTGTGGCCATTTTTAATTTGTTCCTGGGTTGTAAATCACTTAAGGGTTGTATTCAGGTTCCCCTATGTTTTCTATTCTCCACGGTCGGGATTTGTCTTCCTTATCATTTCTGCCCTAAGTACTTGAAGAAAATGAATGGATGTATCTCTTAGGAATGTATTTGAGCCCTGTAACACTTCTAAACTATTTTTCCTTGAAGAAATTTCATTCTCAAGCTCAAATGGTTGTTTTACTGTATTTTATGGTTTGATATAATTCTCCACCGGGAACTCCTCATGCTATGATTATTTACTAATGCATAGCCTTTAGTTTGGTGGATGTAATCTGGAAACACAACAACAAACATAACATAAGAATACCATAGACTATGATACGAAGGAATGATGAAAAATTTGAAATATAAGTGTAAATTATAATATCAACATGAAATTGTTACAATCTCACCCATGAGGTACTTCAAGTGTTACTAACTTCACTTTGCCTTCCAACAATAACTATGGGAGAAACTTCACAATGGCTTCTTTAACACACCTTCTAAATGATGGCTTCCTTTACACACTTACTCATACAATATTTCTCACTACTTCCTTCTATTCTAAATGAGGGGGGTGGCCTCTTTATTTATAGGAATTCAGGATTATCCACCCTATCTCTAAGATAGGATAGGAAATATCTTCCGGCCAATCATATTCCATGCCTAAACTCTTGCCTTTACATGTAGGCTTATCTTCTAAGATAAGATAAACCTTATCATCTCACATGGGTTCCACCTTTTTAGACTTTTCCACAAATAAAATACACAAAATATTTATGACATCACTCTTTGTCCTTATTACAAATATAATATTTCTAATTCCTAATCATGTAGACCCTACTTCTCTACTTACCCCAACTTTGACATTTTAACATTACCGGACCACTTACGACAAATATTTACTTTTTACCACAACATTCCTATTGTACTTTGACTATTACTGTACTCTACTTTATTGGCGGCACTGTACTGACGGCACCGTTATCTTCTATCAGACGCCACTACTAATCATACTTAACAACATCCTATTCCTAATACATACATAATAAAATAGAAATTACGGAGGAAAATTTTAATGTCGACATTTTCCCCCTTCCTAGCTTCTACTCCGTCCTCGGAGTAGACTATTCTGGTGCTTGGAAAATATTTAACTTGTCGTGGTTGACCCATTTCGTAATGGGAGTGCCATCCAATTCCTCTAGTCGATATGTACCATTTTCATGCACAACTGCTATTTTGTAGGGCCCCATCCATTTGGGAAGAAATTTTCTCTGCCTTCTTTTTTTTGTATCTGGAATCATATACTAGAACCAAGTCATTCACATGAAATGGAGACCAACGGATCTTTTGATCAAAGTATTCCTTCTGCTTCATTTTCTTCTTATAGCTTGTATCCTTCACTATTTCCCTCATTTCCTCTAGCAAATGAAGATGCACCAACCTTTCTTTTACTGAATCACTTTCATCCATCCTTTCATTTTTCATAACTCTCACAGTGGGAATATCAAACTCAATAGGAAGAACTGGATCAATGCCATAAGCCAACTAAAATGGGGAGTATCCTGTTGCTAACTTTGATGTTGCCCTATATGCCCACAATGCTGCATGAATCCTTTTATCCCACTTATGTACCTGCAAGGCTGCATCTTTTGCTAGAATTTGACACAACACAAAATTTGTTCGTTCCACCTATCCATTTGTGCTTGGCTTGTATGTTGTTGCCTTCTTGTGCTTAATAGAAAACTTGTTGACTAGGGCTTCTACCACCTCATTAATGAAGTGGCTTCCTTGATCTATTACAATTTCTAATGGGCAACCAAATCTGGTGACAATGCGTTCATATATGAACCTTGCCACTTCATCCATGGAAGTTATTTTCAATGGCCTAGCTTCAACCCACTTGGTTAAATAATCTGTGGCAACTACAATATACTTATTTTGGTATGGGGTAGTTGGAAGTGGACCTACAATATCTATTCCCCACTTTTCAAAGGGACCAAGTGGAAGAATAGGGCATAATGGAGCTGATGAAGTCTTACGGTTACCATGTGTTTGACAAATATCACATGTCTTACAATAATTATAACAATCTCTAAAAAGAGTGGGCCAGTGATAACCTGCATCCAAGATCCTTCTTGGTGTAAGTTATCCAGAGAAGTGTCCTCCACATGTACCATTGTGGAATTCTTCTATCAGCTCCTTCCCTTGATCACGTCCAACTACCCTCTTGTACTGTCCATCAGGTCCTATTCGAAATAATACTCCATGCAGAATAGAATATGGACGACTGGCTTGAGTAATCTTCCTCTTAGTCTTTGCATTGGCACCATCAGGAAACTTGAATTCATTCAGATAATTCCAAATATCTATGTATTCACTAGGGATTGTGTCAAGGGATAACAATGCTGCATCTGGGAAATCATCATCATCACAAGATGAACCTAAACCATCATAGGCTCGAGAGAGTGCATCTGCATTGACATGCTTCTTTCCTGGCCTATCTATAATATCAAATTCAAATTCTTGTAGCAAAATTATCCATCTTGCTATCCTCCCTGATGGGTTAGGCTTATTTACAATATATTTTAGAGCCTGATGATCTGTTACAACTAACTATAAATTTCTACCCTAGCAAGTAATTTCTAAACTTCTTTACAGCAAAAATGATAGCTAGAGCCTCTTTTTCAGTTACAGTATAATTTACCTCAGCACTGCTCATTTGTCTGCTCCCAAAGTAAACTGGATGATCATTCTCATTTTCATCCTTTTGGCTCAAAGTACTTCCTAGTGTTGCATCTGAGGCATCAGTATACACAATGAATGGCTTGCTCCAATCTGGATTCTTTAAAATAGGTGAAGACACCAAAGCTTCCTTCAGTTGTTCAAAAGCTTCATGCGCCTTATTTCCTGGTTCATAAGTAACATCCTTCTTCAAGAACTGGGTTAGTGGCTGTGAAATCTTTGAGAAATTCTTGATGAACCTTCTATAGTAACCCACATGGCCTAAAAATGATCTCAACTTACTTCTATTCATAGGAAATGGTAACTCTTTGATTTTTGAAACTTTATCAGGATCAGTACCAATACCATCTCTGGATACAACATGCCCTAACAAAACACCTTTAGAACATCCAAAGACACACTTTGTAGGGTTTAGTGAGGCTTGTTGCTTCATCTAACCTTTGAAATGTTGTCTCCATCTGGTGCAGGTGGTCCATCTTGCTCCCATAGATGTAAAAATCATCTAGAAATACTCTGATGAAGTTTCCAATGTAGGGTTCAAACACCCTATTCATCAAGCACTGGAACATTGCCGGAGCATTACACAACCCAAAAGGCATAACTCTATAAGAAAACGTTCCCCAAGGAGTGGTGAACGTGGTCTTCAGCTGATCTTTCTCCTGCTATACGAACTTGGTTGTATCCGCTATATCCATCAACAAAACTATAGCACTCCTGGCCAGCTACTTCATCCAAGATCTGATCTGAGAATGGAAGAGGGTAATGATCCTTCTTTGTTGCCTTGTTGAGCTTCCTATAATCAACACAAATGCGTAGTTTCCCATTCTTTTTTATTGAGATCACAATGGGAGAAACCCATTCTGAATTCTCCACAGACAAATATGAATCCTGCATCAAGCAACTTATCTATTTCTTCTTTTACAGTCTTGGAAAAATTAGGATTCATTCTATATGGCATTTGCTTTATGGGCTTAGCACCATCTACCAACTCAATAGAATGTTCTACCCAACTTACTTGATGGAGTTCCTTGTAATCAAAAGTGAATAGGTGTATGTACCTTCGAAAGAGCTGGAGGTAGGATTCCTTCTCACTCTCCATCACAGCATCACCAATCTTTATTTGTTGGAGACGATCATCAATTTCTTCTTCAGATAATCTTATGGGTTCATGAGTTGGTGTGACTGGAAGGATATCCATGACCGAAACATCAACCTCACTTTCTTCATCTTCTTGTGTCCACTTCACTGGTACTAGAGTAATCAGAGGATGTCCAATCATTAGTTTCATCACTTGAATCCACAGGTTCTGCCTTATGATGCCGAGGGATCACGTTTATCTTCACCCTCTCTCTGCCACGTCCAAGTGTCATGAAGCCTTCATTCCAGTAGTTTCTTTGCATGAACTCTCCTTAGCCATGGCCTTCCCAACAACATTGGGTACGCAACAGTACCATTTTTCATCACCTGAAATTCTACCACACATACAACACCCATAACAGATATTGCCACATTTGAAACAACACCTTCTGGTTTAGTTTTTCCCTTATTTAATGACCTTAACATAAGTGTTGAGGGGCGATCAATTTTTAAACCCAACATATTCATTACAGACTCGGTCATTACATTAACTGCAGCACCTCCATCAACTAAGACATCATGAATTGAAATACCATTACATAATACCTCAGCTTGTGGAGCATAAGGATCCACCTCTGCCTCCAAAATAGGGACCTCAACCTCCTTACTTCGTCGAGCATTGAGTCCACTTCGCAGCTCCCGCCTCTTCTCAGAAGACATAGCCAAAAGTTGACCATATGTAATATTTGTAGGCCTTTTGGACAGATCTTCTAAGATGGAGTATGGTCCTTGCCCCTGTGAAATTAGAAAATCCTGCACACCCAACTTTCTTCTCCTATGTTTCTTACTAGTTTCTCCTTTCATCTTCTTAGGATCATTTCCATCTTGGTTATCTTTTTCTTTCTTTCTTTTTGTTACAAACACATCTGCTTCATTATTTATGCTCCTATCTACTACATCAAAAGAATTCACAGGTGCTTTTCCTTTATCATTATCTCTTGTACCAGATGTAGAAGCTCTATCTGGACAATTATACTTATAATGACCCTTTTTATGACAACCATAACATACAACTTCAGAAATATTTATTTTTGGACCTCTATCTCCTCCCTGAGAACTAAATTCTTTTCCTTGAAGAAGATTAATAGTTAACTGGCCCATCTTCCTGAGTAGATCTTCATACTCAGTAGATGTACTAGGAGAAAGATTTGTGCTCACCGAGAGTGGTTGTGGATTCTGGACCAAAGGTGTTGGTGTAGGCTCTACCTTAGCAACAATTTCTTTGGGCTCTTCTTCCATGCTTTCTTCTTACCTTCTTGCAATCTCCTTTGCTTGTTCGAGGGTCACTGGGTGGTCATACTTCACTCGTTGTCTGATCTCTGGCTTCATCCCAAGAATGAAGTGCTTACAGAGGAGATTATCCATGCCATTCATCAACCCATCCGCTAATCCTTCCTTCCAGATCTGGGCATCGAGCTTCCTCCTTAGCTCTAGAACATGAGCATGATAATCCCTTATCTTCTCCTTCTCTCCTTGGGATAGCTTTGTGATATCGATCATGAGATCTGCATATTTCTGTTGTTCACCAAATTCTTCAAGAAAACTTTTAGTTAATAAATCCCATGAGTTTTTCACATTATCACCTAGTGTTTCAAACCACCTAAGGGCTGAACCATCCAAAAAGGTAGGAAAAAATTCAGTCCATTGTTCCCTTCTTATGAGGCCATTACAAATACAAGATCATTTAAACTCTTGAATGAAAGAGGAAGCATCTTCATTAGATTGGGCTGAAAAAATAGGAATCTTCCCCATTTTCAAAAGTAACCACAGTGAAATACCAACCCACAAGTACAATCAACAAGACTTATGTGCACAAATAATTGGAATCACTATAATAGAAAGTGACTTTACACCTTTCTACAGTAAAATAGGAATGACCACTATGGTAAAACTTGACTTACTGCGGTAAAAACTGACTTTACTGTGGTAAACACTATTCACGGTAAAAAGTGAAGTTACTGTGGTAAATACTATTCACGGTAAAAAGTAAAGTTACTGTGGTAAATACTATTCAAGTAAAAGTGACTTTACCATGGTAACTACTATGCACAGTAAAAACAAGGTTACCCTCCAAATGATTTCTGACTAAGTGGGAATATCTCTCCAGAAAATCCACCAACGAGGAATGGTCCCGGCAACGGAACCAAAATGTCATCACCAATCCGGCACTATGATAATTCTCCACCGGGAACTCCTCGTGCTATGATTATTTACTAATGCACAGCCTTTAGTTTGGTGGATGTAATCTGGAAACACAACAACAAACATAACACAAGAATACCATAGACTATGATACGAAGGAATGATGACAAATCTGAAATATAAGTGTAAATTATAATATCAACATGAAATTGTTACAATCTCACCCATGAGGTACTTCAAGTGTTACTAACTTCACTTGCCTTCCAACAATAACTATGGGAGAAACTTCACAATGGCTTCTTTAACACACCTTCTAAATGATGGCTTCCTTTACACACTTACTCATACAATATTTCTCACTACTTCCTTCTATGCTAAATGAGGGGGGTGGCCTCTTTATTTATAGGAATTCAGGCTTATCCACCCTATCTCTAAGATAGGATAGGAAATATCTTCTGGCCAATCATATTCCATGCCTAAACTCTTGCCTTTACATGTAGGCTTATCTTTTAAGATAAGATAAACCTTATCATCTCACATGGGTTCCACCTTTTTAGACTTTTCCACAAATAAAATACACAAAATATTTATGACATCACTCTTTGTCCTTATTACAAATATAATATTTCTAATTCCTAATCATGTAGACCCTACTTCTCTACTTACCCCAACTTTGACATTTTAACATTACCAGACCACTTACGACAAATATTTACTTTTTACCACAACATTCCTATTGTACTTTGACTATTACTGTACTCTACTTTATTGGCGGCACTGTACTAATGGCACCGTTATCTTCTATCAGACGCCACTACTAATCATACTTAACAACATCCTATTCCTAATACATACATAATAAAATAAAAATTACGGAGGAAAATTTTAATGTCGACACTTCCGATGCTTGGCCTGGACTTAGAAAAATTCTCATGCAGTTGGAGTAGTTTGGTGGAATAGGACATGTGGCAAGCTCGTGCCATTCAGGGTCTCCACTTTGGGCATCATATTGGAGTTACATCATGGAGACATGTGGATGAACCATGCATGTTCAGAGGACAAAAAGCCCTTGAGTTTCATTTTAAACAAGCACCATGATGACATGTGGAGGCCTCCACTCACTTTGCATTCTACTTAGACTTTTTAATTCAACCAAAAGGAGACTGCCCCATAGTAAGACACGTGGCAATCCTGCGCTCGTTCAAGGTATCAAATTTTTGGGACCATCTCAAGGTGGGCCATGGTGACACGTGGTAGTTTGAAAAGTCAAAAAGGTGGGGAGGTGGACCATCGGAGGTAGCTCAGATTTTTTTCCTTCTTAAAGATTAAAATTTCAAAATTTTCTGCAAGCTTGATGAGGGAAAAGGTCAATGTTTTTCCTCAGTCAATGGCAGAGGTGTGAGCTCTCAGGGGAAAATTGGAAAATTTTCCTTTTGAGAAAATAGAGTCAAAAGTAAAAAGGGAAGTGCGGCCCTACTCCAATCACATTTGGACACATGTCAGGCTCGTTTCTTGAGGACAAAGCTGTGGGGAAAATTTGGAAAATTTTCCCTTTTCTAAAAGGAGAGTAAAATGGTAGAATTTGGTCATGGTTCCATTCCAATCACATTTGGACACGTGTTAGGCTTGTATCCCGAGGGCAGAGGTGCGGAGTATAATCGATTTTTTTTTTCATTTTTTCAAAAAGTTGTAAAAAGTCAAGGGAAGCCCCCGGGTCTATTTTAAAGCCTAAATCTGCCACATGGATGGCCCAAATTCAAAGTAAAGATAAACAGAAGCTGTGAGTATAAATCTGATTTTTCCCCTCATTTCTTTGAAACATGTTTGGGAGTGTGAATCTCGATGATTTCTTGGTCTTTTCTACATGCCAAGTAGAGAAGGAAGTTAATGTTGATATCTGAAGTTTGGTGGGAAGATCTAGAGGATGCCTTTCACCATTAAAATGGTCTGACTTTTGTGCCCGATCGGATTTTCTATTTTTCTTCTCCCAAGCATGCAAGGGGCCAGATTTGATAGATAAGGGGTAGAAGTGGTTAGAAAATTGAAGAAAGAGTGATCTACCAGAGCAAGGAGTTGAATGCGGGAGGTATTTAATGAAATCTGCCCCCTCGAGCACCTGGAGACTTCTTGTAGATTTGATTCTAAGAATCACGAAAGGATCATGGTGAACACTGGTGCATTAAATGTTTCTTATCTTTTTGGATGAAGAGGCTCTATTTTAAATTCTATAAATGGCACAAATGTTTCATGTAAAATGGTTGGGAGTTTTTTGGAAAGGCCAGAGACTGATTTTTCTAACAGAAAAAGCTTGACAGAACCTACCCTTTTTGAGAAGCCATTTAATAAGCCTGTATATCTCTCTTTGTGTCAAATTTAATCATGTCAAGGTGGTTGCAACTATATAGCCATTGAAAATCTTTGAGATTGTTCTAGAAACTTTTCGTTGCTGATAAATTTGATCAAACTTGAGTTGCTCTATGTTAATCTTGAGAAAAGTGTATTTATTTCATATTTGAATGCATACAAGTAGTTTTTCTTATTTCTGTTGCAATATTGTACCAAAATTCGGTCCAATCACAAATGTCTCAATCCTTGTGATGGTTTAGTGGCATCTGTAATTTCATTTCTCAGGAGAGCCTTCATCTGGGAGTGAGATAAATGATTTAAAATCACTTTTCTTTCATTTTGTTGACAGAGATTATCTGTAAGCCTTTGGGTGTACCTCAAGCATGGTTTGGTTTGAATCTTGGTGCTTTATTGGGTTCTTTGACTCAATCCTTCATGACAAAATCCCATAGGCTATATGAAAAAGTGCTAATTTGGGCCTCCATTGAAGCACACATTCTAGTTACAGAAACATTTTTAACTTTTGTGGCATTTAGTTGTTTGAATCTTTTCATTTTGCATAAGCTCTCAAGGATCTGGTGAGTCAAGTGCATCATGTCTCCCCTCCACCAAAAATTCATTTAACAACAACCAATCCTACCTATACTACACCTATTTTTCATGTGTGTATGCCAATGCACAATCCTCATCACCCAAACATGCAGAAGCAAGGAGGGTCTCAAATGTCTATAGTAACCTTTTCCTTGTTGTGAAAGTATCTCCATGATCTGGAAGTGATAACTCATGAGAGTCAGATCTGGTGTGCTGATCATATTTTCCCCAAGGTCTTCTCTATTAAATTTATGCAAAAGAAAGGTACTTGTGTCTCCTTTCATATAACAGAGGTTACAAAATAGGTTCTCTTACCTTGGTTGAAAGGCACAACCTAAAATAGTTAGGATAATATCACATCCTTTTTTAATGTGCTACCCACTCTTTTCAAATCCTAAGTGATAACAAGTCAGATAGATGGCTTCCCCAGCCACAAAATGACATACATGATTATCTATCTACCTCTGAGTGTCCGGTCACAACCCATGATGCTTATCAATATTTGAAGGAGGTTAAACTTGGGTACCAGCATAAGTGGTGTCATTTCCAAGGACATTTTGATTGCAGTTCATTTCAAACCCTGGTAAAACACTTCTTATTTTCTCCAAGTGCTATGTGCAGTTACTTCAGTTTTCACATCTAGTGTACTAGCTTGTATTTGATAAATCTTTGTAAAGAAAGGTCAGAATATTTCCATGTCCAGTTTCTTGCATTGAAAGACATTTGACATATCATATTTTGTGCATTTGCACAACTAAGGTGTAAATCCTTAGTGGCGAATCCCTGGTGATCTAATTTGTAATGAGTACTAGTGTCTTTAAACTATGTCAAAATCAGATTTGTTATTAATATTTGCAAAGCTAGAAGGAAGAAGATCTTTCTTTACTAGGGATCCTACTAGGACATTGTTTCCATAGCTAGGAAAAGAAAATTTAGAAGGAAGAAAGGCCTTGAGAGTTGTTGGAGGTCAGCAGACAAGGAGAGGGATCTCCATTGATGAAAGTGAACGACCTATCCTTGAAGACTGCCATTCAAGTGACTCTGAATCAGGTAGCCTCTTTGTGGAATTGAATTCTCCAACTAGAGAGGGGCCTTCATTTGATTTTTAAAGGTTTGCTTCACACTCTGCACTTTTCTTTTCTAGGGTTGATAGGGATTTTCAAGAAACAAGGTATTTGGGGGGTATCCATTTTGAAAATTATACTCCTGTGTTCCAAGAACCCTCTCCCCCCCCCCATCAGTTTGTCACTCCTCTAGGATCACCTCCTCGAATCAATATGGCTAAACCCAGGCCTCCATTTGTTGTAAACACCTTTGGACCTATAAATTTTGTGGGAATGGCTAGTTACCCAAATGTAGTGCCTCAAGATGTAAGGAATAGAATGCCAAAGTTCCAGGGAAATAATGTTATTACTGGAGATCAACATCTAAATATTTTTATCAATATGATGGAATATTTTGAGATTGAACATGAAGATGTATATATCAAGATATTTATCCATACCTTGGAAGAGGATGCTAGGGACTGGTATAAAGCATTACCAGATAACTCTATTGATTCTTGGAATGAGATGAGAAATGCATTCAGGTTATAGTATGGTGATAGAACTGACCCTAAGTTTCTTTTAACAGAATTTGAAAACATCAAGAAGAACCCTAATGAGTCAGTACATGATTTCAACACAAGGTTTAATAAGACCTTGAGAATATTTCCTATTAGAATAAGGCCTTATGATGAGTCATGTTTGATCAAATATATTGATGCATTTGATAAAAATGCTGCATATTATTTAAGAGACAAAACCCCACAAATTTGAGGTAGGCCTTCACCATGGATTTGCAAATAGAGAACAATATCAAGGCAATTGGAAAGCCTCCAAAAAGGGAAGGTGTAAAGTTGGTCAACCCAGAAAAACCTCAGACAAAAAAGGCTGCTGATTTGGAAGAAGTTGTGAAGACTTTGGCAAGGGTTGTTAAAGAGATTTCATACAAGCTAGCCCAAGCTAAGAAGGGAATTGGGTAGAGCTCACAAGGTCAACATGAAAGACAGCAAGGCCAAGATAGGTTCACAAACCACCAAATATCTGATGATAGAGGCAAGGGACGTGCTGGATCTGGAAATAGATAGTCTCCCAGAAGTATCTCATCCTAGGGATGGAGGAACAAACGTCAATGGTATGCCTCGTGATCCTTTAAAGAAGATCAGAAATAAGAATGCCAGAGTTGTTGTACAACAAGGGGTGGAGGAGCCATAGGACTGCATTCATGTCATTGATTGGTACAAGCTTTTGACAAATAATGAATTTCATGCCTCATGTTCCTTGGTTTCTCAAAGAAGATCAGAAGTAAGAAGAGGGCCTCAAAGAACCTGATGAAAATGATGATGATGTTTGCATGATGGGTTGCTCCACAAACTTACAACAAGGGGCAAACTCAACTAAGGTGATAAGTGCTAGAACTGCTGCCACCTTTTGGGACTGCATTCATAGGGTACCTATTCTTCCTCCCTCTCATACTCTATAAGTAGATAATGTACAAGCTTTTGAATTTCCAAATAATGGCTTTGAATATTTAAGGGCTTTAATGATAAAGAAGTATGATGGAGGAATCCCATCTGAGGAAGATAGGAAGTTACTGATTAATGTTGTGGTTGCTCAAGAGAAGGAATATAACACAAGAAGTAAGGTTGTCAAATGGGTAGGGCCTCAAGCTAAGCCAAAATATCCCTTGCTTTCAAAAATTCCTAAAGAGGTTCCTACGAAAGAGGCATCTGCCAAAATCCCTATAGTTCCAAACAAAAATCATACCCCTCCTCATGCCCAAGTTGTCAAGAATCATGTACCACCTAATGAGTGTGTTGGCTTTCCTTCCAATACTGCCCTACCAAAGAATGTCCCATATGATGTTTCCCAAGTGTTGAGTCAAATAAAATTCTCTGTTCCAATTGTTGAGTTGCTTAGGATTCCTGAGCACAAAAAGAGAGCATTTGAATACTTGGGGTTGAAAGAAGAGAAGACTGCCCTAGGCAGAAACATAAATATTATGGAGACCCCACTAGTCATTGAAGAACCAGATCCACCACCAGCATCAGAAGAGCTAGATGAACCACCTGAGGTCTATTTGGGAACATCCTTGGTGGAATCTCAGATGAATGTGGATCCATTCTTCACCACTTTGATCATTAAGGATAGAGTGTTGCATAACTGCATGTTTGACTCAGGTGCATCATGCAATGTCATGCCTTTGGAGGTCATGAATGAGCTAAACATCAAAGTGACATCAGCATATGGGAAGTGCACTTCCATGGACTCCGGAGAAGTGCCCATAGTGGGATGTGTAAAGGGTTTGGTGGTGCATCTTGCAGCTTACCCAGGTAAAAACTTAAAGCTTGATGTTGTCATTATTGACTGCCCAGCCAAGTCGGGCATGCTACTGTCAAGAAAATGGGATGCAAGTGTTGGTGGGAGTGTCCAAATGGATAATTCTTATGCTACCATTCCAATTGAGGGCAGCCTTGTCAGGTTGTATGGAGAAAAGAAAATGTTGCATCTTATTGAGGATCCCAACAATGTAACCTATGAAGTATTGTACACAAATGTTGATGCTGACAACTTTGTAGGATTTCTTGATGGAAAGGAGCACAAGATTGAAGAATGAAAATTTCTTGAGTAGACAGGATCTCCATGGACTCTATTGTTTGATGGAGCTTGCTCCAAATTTGGGAATGGTGCTAGTATTGTTCTACTTTCTCCTGGTCAGGAAAGATTTACTTTCTCCTTCAAGCTGAACTTTGAATGCACTAACAACATTTCTGAGTATGAGGCATTTTTTCTAGGTTTAAGAATTGCTTGGAAATATGGTGTCAAGGACATTATTGTCAAGGGGGATTCAGAGTTATTTGTCAAGAAAGTTAGAAAACTATATGCTACAAAGAATCAGTGAATGAAACAGTATAAACATGTAGTTTGGGACCTTATTGAGATATTTGAATCCTTCAACATTTTACATCATGATAGGAAATTCAATGACTTGGTAGACAAGCTTGCAGTATTGGGGTCTCACTTTGAAAATTTTATAGTGTCCCCATATTGTGAGTATGAGGCTGAGGTATTGACAATACCCTATGTCCCTGATAATATTAAACACTGGCAGGTCTTTGATGATGATGCTCAAATCAAAATATTTCTGCAAAACAAAAGAGATTTTTCTGATCAATGCATTGATTTGGAGGAAAAGAAACCTTGTTTGGCAAAGGTATTATTCAGCTAAAGACCAACACTATTCCTAGAGGGCTAGTGGCTCTTGAATCCAATTTTGATAATGTTGATCGCATTGTTAATAGATGTATGACAGCCTCGAGGGATATTGAGGAACATGATATTGGTACAAGGGAGAAGACAAGGAAAATTTGGTTAGGCAGTAATCTCAGCAAGGAGGAAAAGAAGTCATACATCCAGCTGTTGAAAAAATACCAAGACTACCTGGCTTGGACCTATTCTGAGCTCAAAGCATACAGAGAGGACTTGTTTCAACATGAGATTACCTTGGTGTCTAATGCAAGACCATTCAGGTAGAAGAAGAGGCCCATCAATCCACTTTTATCCCTCAAAATGCAAGAGGAATTGAAGAAGCTAAGAGATGGAGGAATTATCTAGCCCATAAGGTATTCCTCTTGGGTTACAAACCTAGTGCCAGTAAGAAAGAAAAATGGTGACATCAGGTTGTGTGTGGATTTCAGGAATCTAAACAAAGCATCAATGAAGGATAACTATCCTTTACCTAAAATGGAACACATGCTGCAGTTAGTGACTGGTTCTGAGTTGCTCTCTACTTTAGATGGTTTCTCTGGTTATAACTAAGTCATGGTAAAACAATCAGAAAGGATCAATACAACCTTCACTACTCCTTGGGGGACATATGTCTATGTCAAGATGCCCTTTGGTCTGATGAATGCTGGAGCCACCTTCAAAGAGCAATGGATGTTGCTTTTTTTGGTTACATCAATGAATTTATCGCAGTCTATCAAGATGATGTAACTATATTCTCTAAAAATAGAAGTGATTCACCTGCTGCACTTGGAGAAGATGTTGATAAGATGTAGAGAATATGGCATCTCACTCAATCCAAAGAAATGCCATTTTGGAGTGCAGAAGGAAAAGTTTCTTGTTCACATTGTGTCACAAGAGGGAGTGATGATTGATCTAGAAAGAGTAGAGGCCATCAGAAAGGTCCCAATCCCAAGAACCAAGAAAGGAATTCAATCCTTCTTTGGACAGATAAACTTCATCAGAAGATTCATATCAAACTTTGTTAAACTGACCATTCCAATCACTTCCATGCTGAAGAAAGGCCAGGTCATGAAATGGGAGGAGGCTTCCATCCAAGCTTTCAATGGGATTAAAGAGGCACTCAAGCATGCACCTGTAATGACAGCTCCCGATTATAAGAAGCCCTTTGAACTATTCTCTTTTGCTTCAGAGAACACTATTGCTTCTTTCCTGTTGCAGAAGGATGATGAAGGGGCTGAGAGGAAAATTTCCTTTTTTAGTAAGGCATTGCAGGGGGAAAAAATAAGGTATACCATTATGGAAAAGTAAGTGTTTTCCTTTGTAAAGGCAACAAAGGTTTTTAGGCCTTATATTCTAAGTTCAAAGGTTGTTGCTTATGTTCCCCACACAATGGTGATGGACATCTTATCAGAGATGGAAATATCAAGCAAAAGATGCAGGTGGGTGAACAAATTACAAGAATATGATATGGACATCCAAGTCATGAAGTTGGTGTGAGGTTTGGGCCTGGTTAATCTTATGGCTGAGAGAAACTTGCTAACTATTGAGGTAAATGAGATGGAAGAAGAAAGGTTAGATGTTTTTCAAGCATTGATGAATTCTAAGTGGTATAAAGATGTAATCTTTTATCTCAGACATCTAAATTGCCCTGGGCACTTAAGTAAGAACAAGAAGAGAGCCCTTAAGTTGGCTTCCCAAAAATATGTCATCACTGATAATGGGTTAGCTTGGAAGAACCCAGAGGGAGTCCTCTTAAGGTGCATTACTGAAGAAGAGGCCCCCAAGATAATTGTTGATCTCCATGGAGGATTGTGTGGGGGGGCATGTTTCTGTAAGAGTCACAACACATAAGATCCTAAGGGTTGCTTATTGGTGGCCAAATCTTTTCAAGGATACAACCTTGCTGGTTAGAAGATGTGAAAGTTGTCAATGCTTCTCTGGAAGACTGAAAGCTTTAGGATCCCTCCCTTTGTAGCTTGTATCAATTGAAGCCCCATTCAAGCAATGGGGGATGGATTTCATTGGTGAAATTTTAGACCCTTTGAGTGCTGGCCACAAATGGATTCTTGTAGCAACTGATTATTTTACTAAATGGGTGGAGGCTATCCCCACCAAGAAGGAAACACACCAAGTTGTCATGGATTTTGTGTTAAACAACATCATCTGTAGGTTTGGGGTACCAGTCGAGATTATAGCTGACAATGCCATGAGCTTCAGAGCTAAACCTTTTGTGGTAATGAGCAAAGAGTATGGGATCAACTTGACATATGCTTCCAATTATAATCCCCAAGGAAATGGACAAGCTGAGTCCAGTAATAAAAATTTGTTGAAGATCATCAAAAGATCATTGGAGTAGAATAAGAGAAAGTGGGGTGAAGAGTTGAAGTTTGTTGTTTGGGCAGATAGGATTGCTTTCAAGAGGGCCACTGGAAAGAGTCCATTTGAGTTGGTATATGGGACTCAAGCCCTAATGCCTCTTCATATGCAATTGTCTTCATATCAGTTTATGCAACAGCTAGAAGATCAAGAGGTAGGTCCTTATGATGCTCGCATTAACCAAATTATTGAGCTTGATGAAGAAAGGAGGGCATCCCACCAGAGGCATGTAAAATTAATAGATAAAATGAAGAAGTTGTTTGACAAGAAGGTCACTCCCATAGCTTTCAATGTTGGAGATCTTGTGATGCTATGGGATAGCAGACATGAGGACAAGGGAAAGTATGGAAAGTTTGACTCATTATGGATGGGCCATTACTCTATTGACATTAGAATTGGGGAGCATACCTTCTTCCTCAAGGACTTAGATGGTTAATTGCTCGAGTTACCTATCAAAGGTAGGCATTTGAAGCATTTCTTGGATTGATTCCCCTGAATGAAGGTATAAATTTTTTGTACGCTGTATAGTTTGTCATTTGTTTCCTGTCCTTTTGTGTTTTTCTTATTCTGGTCCTCGGTAACCTATTTTTGTTGGTTTCTCTATGTCTTTTTGAAAGTGGCTTTGTTTCTCTACTCTGCAAGATGACTCCGTCTCCCAATGGATATTTTGGCACTTGGTCTACTTTTTTTCTTGTGGCACTCATAAGGAGTGCTCATCCCCGAGTCGGAGCCTATGTTGGTACTCAAAATTGTCTCACCTCATTTGTGCCTTTGAAAACTTATTGATTTATAGCCTCTGTCATTTTCTCCTTCCCCATATTGTGCCTAGTTAATCTTTATGGCCATTTTTAATTTGTTTCTGGGTTATAAATAACTTAAGGGTCTGTATTCGGGTTCCCCCATGTTTTCTATTCTCCACAGTCAGGATTTTTCTTCCTTATCGTTTCTGACCCTAAGTACTTGAAGAAAATGAATGGATGTATCCCTGAGGAGTGTATTTGAGCCCTGTAACACTTCTAAACTCTCTATCCTTAAAGAAAATTTCATTCTCAAGTTCAAATGGTCATTTTTCTATATTTTATGGTTTGACAGGAGTTTCTCCCGGTCAAATTTACATCCTTATATCTACAGGGGATGTGGCACCTTTTAGTTGGATGTGGCTCAGCTAGGTACTTAGAAAAATTCATGAAAAGCCTCAACTCAAAAAATTTCCATGTGGAGGCACGACACTCATTTGAAGATCTACTTTTTGGTTTTACCTTGGAGTAGCACCAGGAGGACACGTGGAGGCTTTCGCTACTTGGCCTAGAATTAGAAAAATTCTCATGTAGTTGGAGCAATTTGGTGGAACAAGACACATGGAAAGCTCGTTCTCATTTAGGGTCTCCGCTTTGGGCACCATCTTGAAGTTGCATCATGGAGACATGTGGAGGAACCGTGCATGTTCGGGGACCATCCCTTGAGTTTCATTTTAAACAAGTGTCAGGATGACACATGGAGGCCTCCGCTCATTTTGCATTCTACTTAAACTTTTCAATGACCAAAAGGAGCTAACGCTTGGAGCATAGCCCTTGTTGAGTAGGACATGTGGCAAGCCCACGCTCGTTCAAGGTATCAAATTTTTGGGACCACCTCAAGATGCGCCATGGTGACACATGGCAGTTTGAAAAGTCAAAAAGGCAGGGGGGTGGACCATCGGAGGTAGCTCGGATTTTTTGCCTCCTTAAAGATTAAAATTTCAAAATGGCCCACAAGACCGATGAGGGAAAAGGTCAATGTTTTTCCCTGGTCAATGGCAGAGGTGCGGGCTCTCGGGAAAAATTTGGAAAAAATTCCATTTGAGAAAATAGATTCAAAAGTAAAAAGGGAAGCATGGCCCCGCTCCAATCACATTTGGACACATGTCAGGCTCGTTTCCCTTTTCTAAAAGGAGAATAAAATGGTAAAATTTGGTTGTGGTTCCATTCCAATTGCATTTGGACACATGTTAGGCTTGTATCCCGAGGGTGGAGGTGTGGAGAAAAATGGAATTTTTTTTTCATTTTTTCAAAAAGTTGTAAAAATTCAAGGGAAGCCCCTAGGTTTTTTCTAAAGCCTAAATCTTCCACGTGGACGGCCCAAATTCAAAGTAAAGATCAACGGCAGCTGTGAATCTAAATCTGATTTTTCCCCCCATTTCTCTGAAACACGTCTGGGAGTGCGAATCTCCATGAATTCTTGGTCTTTTCTAATGCCAAGCAAAGAAGGAAGTTAATGTTGATATCTGAAGTTTGGTGGGAATATCTCGAGGATGTCTTTCACCATTAAAATGTTTTGACTTTCATGCCTGATCGGATTTTCTATTTTTCTTCTCCCGAGCATGCAAGGGGCCAAATTTGACATATTAGGGGTGGAAGTGGTTGGAAAATTGAAGAAAGAGTGATCTACCAAAGCAAGGAGTTGAATGTGGGAGGTATTCGATGAAATATTCCCCCTCGAGCACCTGGAGACTTCTTGAAGATTTGATTCTGAGAATCACAAAAGAATCATGGCAAACATTGGTGCATTAAATGTTTTTGTCTTTTCAGAGGAAGTGGCTCTGTTGTAAATGCTATAAATGGCACAAATTTTTCATGCAAAAGGGTTGGGGTTTTTTTGGAAAGGTCAGAGACTGATTTTTCCAACAAAAAAAACTTGACAGAGCCTACCCTTTTTGAGAAGCCATTTAAGAATCCTGTATATCTCTCTTTGTGTCAAATTTAATCGTGTCAAGGTGGTTACAAGTGTACAACCATTGTTAAGCTTTGAGATTGTTCTGGAAACTTTCCCTTGCTGATAAATTTGATCAAACTTGAGTTACTCTATGTTAATCTTGAGAAAAGTGTATTTATTTCATCTTTGAATGTGTGCAAGTAGTTTTTATTGTTTCTGTTGCAATCTTGTACCAAAATCCGGTCCAATCACAAAGGTCTCAATCCTTGTGATGGTTTAGTGGCATCTATAATTTCATTTCTTAGGAGATCCTTCATCTGGGAGTGAGATAAATGATTTAAAATCACTTTTCTTTCATTTTGTTGACAGAGATTATATGTAAGCCTTTGAGTGTACCTCGGGTGTAGTTTGGTTTGAATCTTGGTGCTTTATTGGGTTCCCTCACTTGAGCCTTCATGACAGAATCCCATAGGCTGTATGAAAAAGTGCCAATTTGGGCCTCCATTGAAGCACACATTCTAGTTGAAGAAACATTTTTAACTTTTGTAGCATTTAGTTGTTTGAATCTTTTCATTTTGCATAAGCTCTCAGGGATCTAGTGAGTCAAGTGCATCCTACCTCCCCTCCACCAAAAAATCATGTAACAACAACCAATCCTACCCATACTACCCCTGTTTGTCATGTTTGTATGCCAATGCACAATCCTCATCACCCAAACATGTAAAAGAAAACAGGGTCTCAAATGTCATTAGTAACCTTTTCCTTGTTGTGAAAGTATCTCCATGATCTGGAAGTGACAACTCGTGAGAGTCAGATCTGGTGTGTTGATCATATTTTCCCCAAGGTCTTCTATATAAAATTTATGCAAAAGAAAGGTACTTGTGTC
This sequence comes from Taxus chinensis, assembly GCA_019776745.2. NCBI lineage: Eukaryota > Viridiplantae > Streptophyta > Pinopsida > Cupressales > Taxaceae > Taxus > Taxus chinensis. Next base: position 742,553,642 of record CM034149.1, read on the forward strand.
TCCTTTCATATAACAAAGGTTACAAAATAGGTTCTCTTACCTTGGTTGAAAGGCCTAACCTAAAATAGTTAGGATGAGATCACATCCTTTTTTAATGTGCTACCCACTCTTTCAAAGCCTGATAAGAAGTTAGATAGATGGCTTCCCTAGCTACAAAATGACATACATGATTGTCTATCTACCTCTGAGTGCCCTATCATAACCCATGATGTTGCTCGGTCTTTAAACGAGGTTAAACTTGGGTACCAACACATCCTATAGTAATAGTCCACAAGATGAATTATAATTTATGAATTAGACTATGAAATTTCATGTTACCAAGCATCTTGTGCTAGTAAAAAGGATTAGTTTTCACATTAGCTTTAACATAGTTACATTGATTAAGCATATAGGATCGAGATTGAAGTACACACACTTCACTCACTCGGGAAGAACTATATAAGCCTTCATTTTTCCTATATGTAGCACAACAATTTTCACTTAGTCATGAGTGAGAGCCTAGTCAAGGCTTAATGTAGGGATTTCTTTCTCATATCTAATTGATTTTTTTTGTGATGTTTTAAGCCAAGGAGATGAATATTTTTGAGTATCAAATCACATCAAAAAATGTATCTAAAATATTTATGAATAGTATACAGAGATGAATGCGTAAGTATAAATTATAGCCTACATAGTAAACTAGAGGTCATGTTCTGTAGCAAAAGTCAAATTTAGTGGTTGAACTTGTTTCCTTTGTTAAATCTATCCTTGATAACAATCCATGTGGTCAAGATTTTAGGGTGCATTTTAAATTCGATCCTGATATGTATCCCATATTCTAAGTGTTCAATTATAGTCGTCCATTAATAGAATTAGGTTGAATCTTTCATTACTCATGTTCACACATTTCTCTTTCTAAATTCAGTTTAACTCCATATTATCCCTATAAATGTATGTTATGAGTTATGTTTTTTAATTATTGGTAAATGGTTTTTTAATGGGGACCATACCCTAGGAACAAAAAAAGTGTCAAAACCTAGATACAAAAATAGATTGAAAAAGGAAATGGATCTAAGAACCTAGATAAGCAACGATGCACCATAAAAAGTAGCATCCAAACTACCTAACTGAAACAAAAAAACTTCAAGGCAAACCCGAAGCTAACCAAAGGCTTATTCGTAGTAGAAACACAGCCCAAAAAAAGAGGGCCTCCAACCCGAATAAAACATTAAAAACAAAAATAGGACAAGAATCATTCCTTGTCTAAATTGATGGTGGGTTTTAGTTTAACATGTCCTTTCTTTCTCCTATCTAGTTCCATCCACTCATTACCTTCTTCTGTGAAAACTAAAAGAAAAAATTCAAGAGTATTGATTGGAATGTGACCCTAAATGAAGGGCAATGGGGCATAATCTGGATCATAGATTAAGTAATGAACTCTTGGTTAGTGGAATCTTGTGCTATAACAGTGGAGTCTAGATGATTAGAAAGTGGGTTTTTTGGCTCCTTCTCTACATGGTTCGGGAATTCCCTAGAAGGGATCAATGATTCCTCAACCAAATATAAATGGGAACTGATCATGAGATGTTAGAGAAGATATTCCTTCCACCACACCGATTTTTTTTCTTTGCTTACTTCTGGAGTGCTCGTAGTCATCCAAAAGATGACCTCTTTGAAAGCATCACCGACATCTAAAGGGTAAACCATCGTAGTCGATCCTCTGCAACCAATGGTTATCACCAATTTGCTAACTAATTTTTGTTAGAATGTTTGGAGAGGTGTCAAGATCTACCAATATTCTAGCATAATTTGTATGATTCTAATCAAAGGTTTCATCATCCGATTCTTAAAAAGATCCTAAAGTATCACCTATAACAACAAGGCATGAGTTGTTCCAGAGTTATAACAGGATTCCTAGCAAGTGAACCCAAACATGGTAGGTATCAAAGGAGTGTTTTAGAGGATAAAAAATTTGGATATTAGGGCTTGAACATGACCCCATGTTCATCCCAAACCCAATACTGTATATAAATTAAATCCCTTTCTTCAGGGGTTTCAAATAAATAAATGAAATAAGTTTTAACACAGGGATAAAGCTCAATCGTACCCTTAATCTTTTTTCTCCATCTTTGATAAATCCAGTTGTGGAGCTGAGATAACTTAGGCCAAAACTTGTGAAATCTACAGATGAGGACCATACCCTGTGAATAAAACTTGTGTAAATGGTTTTTGATGGGGACCATACCCCAAGAACAAAAAAAGGTTCAAAACCTAGATTACAAAAATAGATAGAAAAAGGAAATGGGTCTAAGAACCTAGATAAGCAACGATGCACCATAAAAAGTAGCAGTCAAACTGCCTAAATGAAACAAAAAAACTTCAAGGCAGGCTCACAGTTAACCAAAGGCTTATTCGCAGTAGAAATAGTGCCCAAAATTAGAGGGCCTCCAACCCGAATATAAAATTAAAAAAATAGGACAAGAATCATTCCTTGTATGAATTGATGGTGGGTTTTAGTTTGGTGTGTCTTTTCTTTCTCCTATCCAGTTCCATCCACTCCTCATTACCTTCTTCCATGAAAACTAAAATAATAACTTCAAGAGTCTTGTTAGGAATATGACCCTAAATGAGGGGCACTGGGGCACAATCCATCGTAGATTAAGCAATGAAATCTTGGTTAGTGGAATCGGTGTGCTATCCCAATGGATTCATGAGGATTAGAAAGTGGGTTTTTTGGCTCCTTCTCTAGATGGTTTGGGAATTCCCTAGAAGGGCTCAATGATTCCTCAACCAGATCTAAATGGGGACTGATCGTGAGATGTTAGAGAAGAGATATCCTCCGAAATGTTTTTTTTTTCACTTTGCTTGACATCAAGAGTGCTCCTGGTCATCCAAAATATGCCTCGTTTGAAATAATCACCGACATCTGAAGGGTAAAACCTTGTAGTTGATCCTTTACAACCAATTTTTGTCACCGATTTGCAGACTAATTTGTGCTGGAAGGTCTTGAGAGGTGTCAAGATCTACCAAGATTCTAGAATAAGTTGTATGAATATGATCAGAGGTTTTATCATCCAATTCTTCAAAATATCCTAAAGTATCACCTATAGCAGCAAGGCATGAGTTGTTCCAGAGTTGTAATGGGAGTCCTAACAAGTGAACCCAAACATGGTAGGTATCAAAGGAGTGTTTTAGAGGATCAAAATCCGGATACTAGGGCTTGAACATGAGCCCATGTTCACCTCAAACCCAATAATGGATATAAATTAAATCCATATCTTCAGGGGGTTTCAAAGATAACAATGAAATGAGTTTTAACACAGGGATAAAGCTCAATCGTAACCTTAATCTTTTCCCTCCATCGTTGATAAATCCATTTGTGGAGCTAAGATAGCTTAGGCCAAAACTTGTGAAATATATAGATGAGGCCAAGCTGGGAGAGGTTCACCTCCTCCTTGAGAACCTTTTGTAGCATACCCTCCTCTATCTTCAGCACCAGAGTCTTTTGCGAGGCTTTTAGAATCATGCCTACATTTCTGGCATTATCATTTGTTTGTTTAGAAACCACGACATCGAAGGACTTGGTGACCCCATCATGGATAATAATGACACCTCCTTTTCCTGATGCATCATTTTCTCCATCAAAGATGACCAATTTTTGTCCCTGGTTTGATATCATAGGCATGGTGTTATTGTGACCCTTGTTTCCCCTAGCTAAGAGCTGAAACTGGAAATGATTCATCACTTGATCCAATCTCCATAGGCATGTTAGGATCCTTATTTTCCTTAAGATGTTGTGAGTATGTTAATAATTGTCTTTTATTAATTTTTGAAACATGCATTACTCTTAATTATTCAAGTACCAAAATCCTAATATTTAATACATCAAGATATTATGGAAAAGTAAATCAAGGTCACTCTACTATAAATGGTCATCCTAGGTGGGGAGCACTACATTTTCTCTCTCCTCCTTTCTATGATTATATTCCCATGTTTCCCTATGTATTCTCATGTTTCCCCATAATGGTAATGATATATTTCTTGGGGTTTGTTATATTGGTCATTCTAATATCTCTTTGGGTCCCTTAGGATATTATTTGTTAGTTTCCTAACTTGTTGTGCATTGATATGATCTTCAATAGGGTTGTAATTTGAATTCAAGATGTATAAAAATGTATAAATGTATTAAATCATTTAAGATAAGATTAGTTTCTAATATATTTGCTAAAAATTTAAATTACTTGTGAATTTTTCGGAGGTATACTCTTAATGAATAGACTCATCAAATCATATATCATTTGTGCAAGATTTTCTACAATCAAATTTTGATGTTAGTGTACAATCTTGATCTCAAAAGAGTAATGAAATGGTTCGTTTGAGGTTGGTTATTCAATGTGAATTTCCTTGGAACTCTACCGTTGGTCATAGAGATGATTTATGTTATTAGTACTCTCAAAGGCAAGTATACTAATAACATAACTAGTTATTATTATTAATTATACTGTTAAACCAATCAAGGATTTATTATTGTTAAGTTCATTTAAAAATATAAATTTCACATTAATAAACATTACCAAACCTACACATTTTTTTAACAAAATAATAATAATAATGCATTTATTTTTAATCTTATTAACTTATAAATTTAGATGTTATTCATGCCTTCAAGAGTTTCAAGAAAAACATGAAGTAATAGTATTTATTATAAGCATTTATTTATTAGTACTCTCAAGCAGATCAGTGGGATTCACACTCCACAATAGTGGAATGATTGGTGAACGAAGGCTCATATTTGGCTCATCCACACTGGAATCCCTAAGACTAATATCAGTATGAAATTTGTCAAGTAATGCTACCTCCACTCTTAATTTGAAAATAATTGGATTCATCCAGGTGATTACCAATAAATAAAAACACGGTTGAAAAATGAGGGTGAAGATGATGGTCCCCAATAGTCAAAGGGGGATTAAGCCTTAGGCAAACTAGGCAGTTACTTAGGGCGCCAGCTGTCAGGGGGCGCTTGAATCTAAAAATTTCCTTTTTGTCGGTTAATTTTAGAACTTAACTTTAAAATAATTTATATGAAGACTTAATATTGATAAACCCATTTATAGATATTATTGTATAGTAATATAAATTTCACACATACACATAAAAAAAAATTGTAATATTTTCCAAGTAAATAGAAAATATCACATATTTATAAGCACATATGATTTTTTTTGGTATTGTTACTCATTCTCTTATGTAGCTCCAGATTATGTAGGTGTGTAATTTTTTCTAGAAAAAGGTTAATGTATTTTTTATAATGTTGCTAGTGTATCTAGTAGAGGTGAGTATAATTAAAGGAAAAAAGTATTTAATTTTCTATTCTTAATTTTGTCAGGAAAATTTTTATTATTCTGTTATGGAGGAATCCATAGGCCTATTCTAAATACGGACTCTTCACAAAACCACGGGAGCTACATAAACATTTTTATTTCCTTGGAAAAAAATGGTGCTTTATTTTAGGATAGAGTTCATGTCACCTACTTGATAAGGCTAAATTAGACCTGTAAGAAGCCTTGTTTAAAATATTGTATTTTTTACATTCTGAGCATCTCCTATGATTAAATTTTTCCATCCACAGTATATTTGTCATCCTTCTGTGATAATTTAATAATATATATTTATTATTATTTTATTATGACCATGATGTAAATTGAAAAAATACAAAAATATAGACATATTTTGTTTATTTACTTTATGGAAAAAAATATTAAATAAATTTTTGAAGAGGGCGCCCACTCAAACTATTGCCTAGGGTGCTCCCGACCTTTAATTCGGCCTTGCCAATATTTTTAAGGACCCAACATAGAATTTAGAAGGCAATCTCCCATGATTTCTATTGCGCCCAGAAACTGCAATTCTTCATGTTCCCGTTCTCTGTCCATTGTGGAATTCTAAAAACAAAGCGCTCTACCAAATTCAGTGCAATTTAGAGATCTTATGTGGATGAAATGTGCGTTTTGTTTTGGCTCTTGGGGCAGAGGGTAGTCACGAAGCAGAGTTCGATGAGGAAATCGACATTTCCATTTCAAACCACGTTTTTGACTATCCTTTCATTTAATGCAAGCGTGGCTGACCAACAAATTATATTCAATGGAATTTTTTTACATCATATAAATATACTTTCTTAAGTTTATTCAACGCCAACAGAAAAAATTAAAGCCAGAGAAGAGAATATTTTGTTTCATGCATTGAACGTATAATTCAATACAATACTACTATTAACCTTATCAGCTCTTCATTAAAATACATAAAAATTTGACAATTTATATAGGATTTTGGTAGTGTTAATTTCGTATCAAAAATATTAGATATTGAATATTAAATGATAAACGTCTCGCATAATCTTAGTGTAGACACCTAAAATTGGTTATCCAATTTAGTGTCCCTCGTGCGCGTTTGCTCTCTCAGGTAACCTGGGGCACGTTTATATCACCACTATCCCCTTGGGGTATTATTCAATTTGTGATTTAAACACCTATCCTAAGTTTAATTCACCCCATTATGTTTTACCCATGAGTAATTAAATATTAACTATTTAATTACACCTTTTTACATGTATCCTAACCACTTATCTACCCCATATCTATTCTATCCATATATCCCCCCTATTTCTCCTCCTCCCAAACCAAGCAGCGGGATATTTCCCGTATTTGAGGTGGAGGGATCACTCTTATCTTTCCAGAAATCGCTCCTTTTGGCCATTTCGGGAGTCTGTTCCATGATCGGCGCCGACCGGTACTCGGTCGACGCCGATTTTTCGGAACAGCGCCGATTACAAATAGAAGCCCAGAACTCAGTTCTGGTTAGACACAGATTGTAGAGAGACAATTAGACGGTGAGATAGACAGTGAATTAGACAGAGAGAACGAGAGAGTTTTGAGCATCAAGTTTGAACATTATCTATCAAGTGAGAGCGAATCTTGTCCAAATCAATCCCTGAGAGGAGCACCGTTACTCTGCTCTTACCACATCAACATCGCACGTCTCCATTGATTTTCTGGTGACTCTGTTCCTGCATCCAGCACAGGTGGAGCCTTGCCAGTATCTCTCCTGGCTTCTACAGATCCAGCGGACGTTGACAATCTTGCCTTCGTTTTTTGATTCCCAAACCTTCTCGCACTTTGTCTCGGATCGACGCCGATCTATATCAGTCGACACCGATCTGAACCAGTCGACGCCGATTCTACATAATCGACGCCGATCATCCTGCAGACAGGTAAAAGGACACAGGTAACACAAATCCAACTTTGTTTTCACAGTTCCCTGTTTTCTGTTGCTTTCTGTCTGCTGTTTAGATTCTGTTTATTACTTTGATCAGAAAATCTAGTCCTGTACGTACATCTTTTATCATGTATGCTTCTTTACTTAATTGAAAACGTGGACTGACATCCGCCGAGGGAGCTTATCGCTTCCCGGACCCGCTTCTCAGGCAGTCCACCTAAATATCTTTTAACGTGGTCTTTTTCTGTCAAGCATCGGTGTCTCGCAGGTTACTTGGATCTACTGTGCAGAATTGCTCGTGTGCGCCCGTCTTATCTACATCGGCTTCCTTATCCGTCTACATCTTCGGATCTTGTCCATCAGGTATCAATTTCATTTGAGTTTTTCAAGGTTTTTGTGTTTAGTTTGGTACATTAACTTGGACAGGTAACAAGCGCGAAATTCTTGATCAACATTCTGGCACGCCCGGTGGGACCCAACCAAAGTCCCTTATTGGTAAGTTCATCTCTTTTCTAGTTTTGAGCTTTGTTCTTTTTCTTCACTGATTTTTATCAGTTCTGCTTAAGCATTTCCTTTCATCGTTTCAGTCTTGCTTCTTTCATTTCTGAATTTGCAAAGTTAGGTCCGTTCTTTTTTTACAAATTTCAATTCCAATTTCTATTTATAAAATTAGTAAATATTTCATTTTGATTTCAAGATTGCATGTTTGATCCATCTCTTTATGCGAAATTGTTATTTCCTTGAAATTTTTTCTAGTTCCTTAAAATAGAAATTTTCGTTTCACCATTATCTGGATATATCTTTCTGGATTTTGTTTGGTGTTTGCTTAACCTTTTCTTGCGGAGCACTTTGCTTGTTCGTGGGATTGTTCGAGGGGAAGAGCTCAACAACGCGCTTTTTGAAGTCCACACACCTTGGAGAGCTAAATCTACAGGTATTTCTCTTTTACGGTGTTTTCTCCTTTTTAGGAACTAAAAAAAAAAAAAAAAGAAAAAAAAAACTTTCTTTGTTTGTTTTCTATCACATTCGAACATTTCAATTTTTGGTGCTTAAAAAGAATTTAATCGCATTTGGGAAAGAATCTGTTTGACTTGTCTTCATCGAAATCAAACACTTCATTTTTAAGTGCTTAAAAAGAACTCTTTCTTTGTCATTTCTGCTGTATGTTTTTCATCTAGTTTTAATTAGGCTGGAAAATTGATCAAAATCGGTAGTGACACTATTTGATTTTTATTTTTCACCCTTGCACACAAAGCCAAAATCACTAGGTATAAAGCATTTAAACAAAAATTCTTTCCCTGGCCTCGCCTACTTGGAAGTGACATCCAAGAGGAAGAGCCTACGCGGTACTCGGGCCGCGCTATAAATTCACGGAAGTTCTGGTATATATTGGCAAAGCACCCGACTCCCTTATCGCAGCGGTGTGTGAAGTGCGGGGGTAGGCCCCTATATCAAGCCACGTACCGGTCTTTTACTGAAGTGCCTTCGGGACTCCTCACCAAAACATCCCCCAAACCATCCTTAGTTTGGCTATCTGAGTAGTTCCTGTTCTAAAAGGCCTTCCCTAATATTTTCTTTCTTAAAAGCATAAAAACTTAAAAGAGATAATCACCTACGCTGCTTGAATTATCTGTGCATTAGTTAGGTCAATCTTCTTTTCTGCTTGTTTATGACGGTCATCACTCGGTTACAATCTAGAAGAATGGCTCAACTAGCCCCTTCTTCCTCCGAGATCACCGCTAGTGTGGATGTTTCGGCACCCCCCAGGTCTTCCTCGGGACCGCTGTTAGTTGGTTCCCCATCCTGGTCATATAATCCTTTCTATCAGGCCAAAGCAACCCCATCACGTCCAGCTTCCCCTAGTCCTTCAGAAATATCATCTGCTTCTGACATAGAGTATGTTCCTCGCGGGGATCCTGAATTTCAGGCGCTCCTTGATCGCAATCCGGTAGCCCTTATGGACTACCTAGTACACAAGTCTATTCAAATATCTGATCAGGGACCACCAATCCAGCAAGTGTACGATTATTCTCGTGAACCATCCCAGGCTTTTGTAGAACAGTTAGCATCATTTTTCTCACCTCGAGCCATGGAAGAGGGTGGCGCACCTGTGCCTCCTTTTTCTCTTCCACCGACCATATCGACTAGTTCTCAAATAGTCTTACCTATTCCTAACGCCGCAGTTACCTCGACTATTCCACAACCTACTTCTGAGAAGTCCTCTTCTCTGGCTATAATGGGTGCGTCTGCGCACCCACATATTGCTGTTAATTCATCTATGCCATCCATTGTGTCCCAGGGTCAGTACCTCTTTATGAGTCAACCCCCTTCGACTAGTCAGTTGGTTCCTGCTTCTCGTCCTCCAGTGGGTTTTTCTTCCAATGTTCCAGCAACAGTGACCTTCACCCATCCTCTAGCATCGGCGCCCTTAATAACTAATCCGGCAGTAAAAAGCCTCTTTCAGGTCTTGTTCCCCACCATGTCCAATCAAATCGGCACCCATGTTCCTCAATCTGTTCCGATTCAGTCAACAAGCATAGGAGTCCACCAATCACAGGCTCCGTCCGTCATCCAACCTTCATTTTCTCAACCACTTATTATCTCACAGCCTGCCTATACACAGGCTCCTTCACAGCAAATACCCCACCAGGCGTCACCCAGAATGCCTGGTTACTCCTCTTATCATCCTATCAATCAACAGATGAATCCCCCGTTGACACCTCAACAACATCCACCATTTGCTTCTTATGTAGGACATGCCAGTGTGCCTCCTCCTCAATCTGACGTGGTTCAAATTCTTTTCAAGAAAATCACAGACTTGGAAGCCTCCACCAAAGGGGCTCGTCCTTCATACTCTTTTGAAGAAGTGTGTAATGAACCCATTCACCCCTCAGTGGCTTTTAAGCCTTATCCTCCCCAATGGGAACTTCCTAAATTTTCAAAATTTCATAGTCGGGAGGACCCTCAACAGCATTTGCGAGCATTCAAACATGCTTGCTACCTCATAGTCCAGGATCAGGAGCTTATGCTCCGTACTTTTCCTATGTCTCTAGCAGGTCCTGCTTTAGACTGGTACAATAACATTCCTCAACATTCCTTGTTTTCTTTCTCTCAATTGGCCCAGATGTTTGTTGAAAACTTTTCAATAAATATCACGCATAAGATCTCGATTACAGATCTTTATAACATTCGTCAATTCGATGATGAGTCTATTGCAGACTTTGTCGCTCGTTGGAGAGGGATAATAAACCAATTGTCTTTCTCCCTTCCTCAATCCCAACAGATCGAGTTGTTTACTCGATCTTGTGCTAATCATATTTCTTCCACTTTAAGGATCCAGACCTTTCATACATTTGAAGAAGCCTTTACGATGGCACGCAAACTTGAGTCTCGCGCCATTGAACAAGGGAAGTTAAAACTTCGCTCTAAATCTAAACCAGATTTTTCTCGGTTTACCAAATCAAATCCTTCCACTTCTAAAGACAAGAATCAGGGATCCACCAACGCTATCGTATTAAAAACATCACGAGCCGATAACACTTCTAATCAAACACCACGAAGAGACTCCTCATCTTCTCGAAAAGGGTCCTCGTCATCTCGATCTTTCACTTCGTTGGGGGAATCATATGCTTCTATCCTGGAAAAAATGTTGGAAGTTCACATGATCGAACTTCCCCCCATTAGGAATATTGATGAAAGCCAAGAACGTCCATTCTGGTATAGGGAAAATGACTTCTGTCATTATCATAGAACCAAAGGTCATGACATTGAACGATGTCAAACCTTCAAAAATCTTGTCCAGAAATTCATTGATAAAGGCGAGCTCATTCTGGATAACCCAAATGCTCCCCCAAATCAAGCGCTGGATGTTTTTAAACAACCTTTTCCCAATCATTCCCCGAACCATGATGCTTCAGAGTCTCAAAAACCAAACACTCATACTATCAGCTTCATCTCTACTGAAGAATCTTCTTCTAAACCTAAGCCATCTGCGAACACATCGACCGAATCAGAACCTCCTTCCACTTCGTTAATCGTTGGGATTCCACCATCTTCAGATAGCCCGTCTTTGAATATTCCAACATTGTTAGATACGGATTCACCTCTCTCTGCTTCTTTGTCTGATCTTCCATCCATACCCGAGACAGTATCATCCTCATCTGTCTCATCGTCAGACATTCTTTCAATGCTCGAGGTAATTACATCCCTTCGAGTTTCCACCGCAGATACATCTACTTCTGTTTCTCCCATTTTTGCTGCGACTATGCCATTGGTAAACGTACCTATAGTTGTGCCAACTTCGACGGAAGCGTCTTCGATTTTGACTCTTCCCGTTTCCTTTCCTACAGTAGTTTCACCCACAATTACTGTACCAGAAGTAGTTCCCTCGCAAGGAACTGCTTCTTCATCACTCACTTCTTCCATCACCAATGCTACTTTTCCTATTAAGGGAAAATCTAAAGAAGTAGCACCGACACCTATACGCTCGGTTCCTGAACTTAGACCGAGACAACTGAAATCTAACGTTGCGTCATCAGTACCTCCCCATTTGCTTCCCCCGAAAAGGTTACAATCACCTTATGCGGTTGAAATTGTCACCATCCCTGAAAAAGGAAAGCCCATATTTCGAACCATCAAGACTCTTGGTGCTTTCCCGCAAAAATCTCTCTCTGTGCCTCATAAAAGATTGGATTTGTCCGCTGAGAAGGCACCTTCTTCTGCAAACCTATCAAAACCATCATCTTCTTCTACAACACATTCTTCACCAGCACCTCGAAAAGTGGACTTACCTACTAAAAAGACGTCACCTCTTTTATCAGAATCATCATCTTCGTTACCAAAAACCAGGGCACCCTCTGTTCCTCCGATTATACCTACTTTGGGAGCTTCTCCCTCATCTAAATCGACATTATCTAAATCATCATTAGTTTCGACCAAGCAGCCTCCCTTATCTCTGAAGACCACAACACTTGTCACATCTCCATCATCTTCAAAATCTATTTTAGGGGCTCCTCCTCCATCGAAATCAATCATGTCTCACTTACTTCCATCTCAAGTGCCCAAGGCTGCTCCTCCAGATGTCCAAAAAAATAAGATGATCCCTAAAAAGACTGTCAAACCTAACATGCAGGTTCTTTTACCTCGGCAGTCTGTTAAAGTAAAAGAGGCGCCTTCATCATCTCTGTCCTCATCTTTGTCTACCGGGTTCTATACTGAAATCCTTCGCCAACTTATCCAATCTTCATCCATATCTCTTCCTCCGATTAAACCCTATAACCCTAAAGGAGTTAAACCTACCTGGTTTAACTCTGATTTGATTTGTGCTTACCACCGTACCCCGGGTCATGATACCGAGGGATGTAAAGCTCTTCAATCTGTCGTCAACAGCCTTTTGGAAGAAAGTGATCTTTTGCTGGAAGAGGAGGAGGAACAAGTATCTCCTGTCATCTTAGCTCCATCTGAGCCCCAACGATCTACTCAGACCTCTACTTCTAGTGATTCCACTCCAAATGATCTTCCACCTTCTCAAATCGACACAATTCATATCGCCACTAGAACCCAACAGTATGATAATCCATCCTCATCTACAGCATCTCGACCACGGGTTGTCATTTCTGCAGCCCCCGAAGGAGTTCCTCCTTCCTCATTAGCCCCGAGACCTCGGGTCTCTATTCGTGCTGCACCTCGGGCTCAAATTCCCGTGTCAGTTGAGGAGAGTGTTATGAAACAACTCACCCAGGCTCCGGTCAAAATGTCTCTTTTTGACCTCATTCAATCCTCTCCGCAACATCGCCAGGCTCTGATTGATAATCTGCGTCGCATCGCAGTGAATTCAGATGAGCCCCAGCCCTTCGAGATGGTTGTTGGATTGAATAGACCATCAACCACCATTTCTTTTGAAGATTCAGAAATTCCTTCCCTTTCTTCCGAGGATTTGGAGGCTCCCCTCTTTATCACAGTCCAAATCGACAACACTACATTAAAACGCATTATGATCGACAGTGGTGCTGCACTCAACGTCATCTCCTCACACACATTCGAGCAACTTAAGTTACCGAAGAACGTAGTGTCACCCCCGCCTTTCACTCTTCGATCATTTAACGATCAGCTAGCAGTTACTTTAGGAACTGTGGTCCTACCCATTCGAGTAGGTAAGAAGCTGCTTCACGAACTCTTTTACATTGTTGAAGGGAAATTCCACTATAATATGATCCTTGGACGCTCCTGGATTCGTGCAATGCATTGTGTCCCATCCACCCTCCATCGATGCTTAAAATATCAATATGAGGGCAAAATCTATACTCATCCAGGAGATCCTTTTCCTTCCGCACAATGCGACATGACCACAGGGTCTGCCCCTCTAAAGGAAAATGCTTGTTCTCCTGACGGGGCCTCATCTTCTTCCATACCTGCAACCAAACTACCGGATTTACAAAATCTAGAAGAGACATTGCAGCGTTTCTCACTGGGAGAGCTTCCTCTCCTTTCTTTTGACGCCCATCTCAAACCTAGTGAGTATGGTAGACCAGACAAACAACCTGAATATCAGCCAGGTCTTGGTCGCATCGTCACCATTGGTCTACCCAATCAACAGACTAATTTCATTTACGGTGGTCTTGATACGCCTCACTATCACCCGGATTCTCCTCCTAGGACCAAACCTTATTCAACAGGGTTCGATTGTCTACAGAATCCCACGTTTGCAAAAACTTATTTATATCGATGCGCGTGGAAGGGCTTTGGCTTGGGAAAATATGAACAAGGTGTGCATGACCTCGCGTCCATTCCAACTCTCAAGCCACATCAAAAATTTGGTTTAGGATTTAAACCTCTTTCAAAAGCCACTGTCATTGTTCTCGATGAGCCTCTTCCTATTGAGGAACCATCTTCTCCCGCTAGGTCAGAAGCATCACTCGATGTGGACGACGCCATTTCCATCCCGTCTAACTTTTTTTTTTAGTCAATACCATTTCCTTAGGGCCACTAGCCTATAAGACTAATGACAGGTCCGCTTCCATACCGTTAATTTTCCCTGAAATAGTTGGAGACGACTCTCCTACTATCAACACTATCCACTGTGTGGATGATGATTCTGTCCTCACCTATCTGGGGGTAGAGGATTCCTATCTTCCTAAAACCATTCCTTCTGACACGTCTACGCTTCTCAACGAAGCCACTGTCGACCTTAATATAGGGACTTCTAAAGACCCTCGCATCATTAAGGTCGGCCAATCCCTTAATCCACAGGAGTTAGGAGACTTTACCACTTTTCTTTCCAACCATCGTCAAGCCTTTGCTTGGTCATATGAGGATATGCCAGGACTCGATCCCGATATCGTGGTCCACAATATCGTTACTCTTCCCGACATCAAACCGGTTAAACAAAAATTGCGTAAAATGCACCCTAGAGTAGCCCTTCTTGTTAAAGAAGAGTTGCAGCGCTTGCTCTCGGCTAACTTCATCCAACCCATCGATTATCCACAATGGGTTTCCAATGTAGTACCAGTAACTAAAGCTACTGGGAAAATTTGAATTTGTACCGACTTCCGGGATCTTAATCTTGCTTGTCCAAAAGATGATTTTCCTCTACCTAATATCGACCAACTCGTGGATTTAACTGCGGGTCATGAGATGCTTTCTCTTATGGATGGTTTCTCTGGGTATAATCAAATTCTCATCACACCAGAAGACCAACATAAGACTTCTTTCATAACTCCTTGGGGGACCTTTTGTTATCGTGTCATGCCTTTCGGTCTTAAGAACGCAGGAGCAACCTATCAGCGAGCAATGACCTACATCTTCCATGATCTCTTACACAAAACTGTGGAAGATTACGTCGATGATCTCCTCGGTAAATCCAAACGTCGTCGGGATCATCTTTTCATTCTTGCACCTCTCTTTGAGAGGCTTATTCACTTTTGTCTTCATCTAAATCCATCTAAGTGCGTGTTTGGCGTTCTCACTGGTAAACTTTTAGGTTTTATCATTTCCATTAGGGGTATTGAAGTAGACCCCGCAAAAATAAAAGCTATCCTTGAGATGCCTCCCCCTTCTAACTTAAAGCAACTCCGCAGTCTCCAAGGACGTCTTCAATCAGTGCGTCATTTTATCTCACAATTGTCGGACCGTTGTCAACCTTTTCATCATCTCCTCCGTAAGAATGTTCATTTTGAATGGGATGAGCATTGCCAAAAGGCCTTTGATGATCTCAAAGCTTATCTTCTTTCTCCACCTGTGCTTACACCTCCACGCGAGGGGGAGCCTTTCTATCTTTATATCTCTGTGACTGACCATGCTCTGGGAGCCATGATCTCGCATCGGGACGCTTGCGGTAAAGAACAAGCTGTCTATTACATCAGTCGCACCCTCCATGAGTATGAAACACGTTATTCTGAAGCTGAAAAGTTGTGTTGTGCTCTCTTCTTCGCAACTTCTAAGCTTCGTCATTACCTCCTTAATCACAAAACTTACATTGTCACAAGTGTCAATCCACTCAAGACAATACATGCGAAGCCTTATCACAATGATCGTATCACTCGTTGGCTCATGCTTATGACAGAATTTGATCTCGAGTTTATCCCGCAAAAGTCTATCAAGGGTCAGGTCATTGCAGATCAATTAGCTGATGCTCCTCTTCCGGACACTCAAGTCCCCCTTGCTCAATTCCCCGATGAATATATCCAACAAATTGATTTTGGTCTGTCTCCATTTAAAGTAAAACTCTTCTTTGATGGATCCAAATGCCAGCAAGGGGGAGGTGCAGGTTTCGTGATGATTCCTCCTTGGGGTACGCCTATCCCAGTCGCACACAAATTGAACTTTGAGTGCACCAATAATATGGCTGAATATGAAGCTCTTGTCTTGGGTCTTCAAAATGCCATTAATCTCGGCGCTCGTCATATTGACATCTTTGGTGATTCTGAACTCATCGTTAATCAAGTCACGGGTGTCTATCAATGCAAGAATGATATCCTTCAAAAATATCGTGATATCGTTCTCGTTCAACTCCAATCTTTCGATAAATTCACTATCCAAGCTATTCCTCATACTGCGAATCGATTCGCAGATACAATGGCTTCGTTAGCCTCGCTTATCCCACCTTTTACCGAGGACTCGCGACTTTATGTGGCTGTGCAACGATTAGATCAACCATCTCATCTTAGGCAACTAACTTCAATCCATGCTGTCACAACCAATACTCAGGATGAGTGGTATCAACAGATCGTTGATTATCTATCTCATTCAGTGCTTCCTCCAGATCTGACTTCCAATGGTAGAAGATCTTTTATCCTACGCGCTAATCGCTATACTATTCTAGGCGGGATCCTCTACAAACGCGGCTTTGATGGTATTTTGCTTCGGTGCCTCAAAACCCTTGAATCATCTAAAGCTATCCAGGAGGTCCATGACGGTATCTGTGGTGGACATTTTAGTGGCTTGGCCGTAGCTAAACGCATCTTACGTTTGGGATATTATTGGCCTTCTCTTAATCGAGATTGTTGTGAATACACTAAGAAATGTGTCAAGTGTCAACAACATTCCAATCTCACACATATCCCTAGTCAAGCTTTACAACCTACAGGATTTGTGGCCTTTTTCGCAATGGGGTCTTGATCTCATTGGTCTCATCAATCCCCGTTCTTCACAGCGTCATCATTCTATCATTACTGCCACTGAATACTTTACTAAGTGGGTGGAAGCTATCCCTCTTTCTTCAACAAAAGCTAAACCCATAGTTGATTTTGTCTATCAACACATCATTTGTCGCTTTGGTGTTCCACACAAACTCATCACAGATAACGGTAAGTCTTTCAAGAAATTGATTTGCAGAACCTCTGCGACGCTTTCAATATCAAACTCAGCTTTTCTTCTCCATACTATCCTCAAGCTAATGGCCAGGCCGAAGCTTCCAATAAAACTTTGCGTAATATCCTCGCAAAGGTAACTAGTCGAGCTGGTAGGGATTGGCATTTACATATCCCTTTTGCTCTCTGGGCTTATCGGACTAGCATTCGTACTCCTACTGGTGCTACTCCCTTCTCTCTCGTCTATGGGTCTGAGGCTGTTCTTCCTTTGGAAGTCCAAATCCCATCTCTCTGTGTTTCTCTCAGAGAATTTGTCTCTGATGAGGGCTATCGTCAAAATCGTCTAGCACAACTTGAATTATTAGATGAGCGGCGTCTCAACGCTCTTGAACATCATCAAGTCTATCTTGAGTGTGTCAAACGTGCTTATAACAAGCACTTGCAGCACCGTGACTTCAAAATTGGTGATCTTGTTCTTAAAGAAAACCAAAATGTCACTACACTCGAAAGGAGTCAGCGTGGTAAGTTTTCTCCCAACTGGATGGGTCCGTACGTTATCACTCATAAATATGGGTCTGGGGCTTATCGTCTATCTTCCATGGATGGTATACCTGAAGTGGAACCTCTTAATGCCTTGCATCTACGGCCCTTCTACTGTTAAAATCTATCTTACACAAATTTAGTCGCAAGACAGATCTTTCATCCATCTAACAACCAGTCATATACTTTCATGGTGATTCGAAACTATGTGGTTCTCCGCCTATTGTCTTTTTTACCTTAAATATGAGTATCGCGGCTCTACTCATAGCATTTTTCTTCTGGATATGTTTCTCCTCATGGTAGGAATACCTTAATCACCGCTTCATTTGTCCCAAGTGCTTATCTTAATCGGATCTACTCGGGGCATGAGTGCGTGCTCTTTATACGTTTTCTTCCCCTCTATCTGATCTATCTAGGTCTAAACTCAGCTTCTTCCAAAAAGCTTTTCAAAAAAAAAAAAAAAAAAAAAGATGCTATCCAAAAAAGATAGACTGATCCCTTGAAGGACAGCTATCCATACATTATCAAATGAATCAAAAGATATAGACCATGCCCTCGAAGGATGGCTATCATTAAAATTCAAAATACAGACCGCTCCCTTGAAGGACGGCTGTTTCTCAAAGGAATTCTCAAGGCTTCTTGCATTGATCAGCCTTTCAGTCAGTTTATACACTTTTTAGCATCACTGAAAGACTTCCCGTATTGATCAGTCTTTCCATATCTAGCAAACTTCCCGCATTGATCAGTTTGCTTTTCTGCCAGAAATCATGAAGCTGAGATATAAGACCTTTTGTCGATCATATGGAGAATCCTATTTTCCCAGTATGAACATGTATTCTGTCCCTTGTAAATTTCGACAAGATACCTACTTACTGCTCCTTCCGTTTCCCTCCTAAATCTGGTTTGCGGCTAGTTAGTGTCAGGTTTATTTTAACCTCATATAGGGCCTTGTATGCATGATCTTTTGGTTTCCTATCCAGATTCTATTTATGGTCGGTTAGGAGCCCAGCTTATCATTTTTCTTCTTATCTGGGTGTATTTCCTTTATTTCTAATCAAGGTCATTTTCATTACGTCCTTGGCTCTCACAGAGAGTATTTCCAATTATTTCATCCAGTTAAATTAACATTTAACATGTTAATTTAATCAAACTCTATCATTTATCTAATTTCATCTGATCTACTTTGTCCAAAACACATCTCATCGCCTCTATTATAAACACATGTGGGTCTATCTATCTATTTTCATCAAAATTTAATTAAAATCTCAAAAATATCAAATCCATTCCAACTATCAACTCCCACCTATCCATCACATCATCTAAACACTTGTCCATCCAAGTAACATTACATCTATCTATATCTATTTTCTCATCCAAATTAAATCCACATATCAATCACATCAAATCACATCTATTTATATCCTCTACATCTATGTCTATCCCATCACATCTATTCATCATCTATCGGTCTATGTCTATATCCATCATAATTACGCTACATCTATCCATGTATATCAAAATTAAAAGCATGAGAACAATTATATGACAAAGGAAATGATGAATCTATATATATACATGAGTGTCTGTACAACAAAAAATGGGTGGCTCTCAATCAAGCCATCTATAAAATGCCTTCCAATCGAGGCTACATCACTACATTGATACAAAATACATCAATCTCTATATCGTGAAATCTGATAGGTGGAAGACACTATCTCCTCCACCCTCCTCTGGACCAGGCTGTCTCTCCTGGCCGCCGCCTATCGAGCTAGACGCACCTGCTGCTGGAGGCCTCTGCCCACCTCGGTCTCTCCCGGTGCTCCCTCCCTCTGATGCCCCGCTCGCTGTGGCTGTCGCTGATCTCCTCCTCGCCCCGTAACGAGGCACATCTGGGGCATGCTGTGCTAGGACATCCTCGTAGTATCTCACCTCAGCGAGGAGAGACTGATATGTACTCAGGCTCACGGTACCAGGTGCTCGTAGTGGTGCTGCTGGTGCTGCTGGTGGTGCCCCTCCTATGGTCATGCCCTGTGTCCCAGACTCTGACATGGTACCTGTATCACCATATTTGGCCCTGAGGGCCTCCCTATGTCGATGGTAGCGATCCCTCTGCTGGATCGCTGTATCTCACTCTTGGCGAGCGGTGTCTCTCTCCAAAATCAGGGCATCCCTCTCCTCTGTCAGAGCTCTGATCTCCTCGAGAGCCACCTGGTGTGTATGCGTCAGGGTGGCATGCTCTCCCTCCAGTCTCTCCAGCACTGTAGCCATATCCTCCTCATCGGCATCTATAGATGCTGGAAGGTGTCGTGGTAGCTCTGTCGCATACCATGCCGCATAACCATCATCCACTCCAGCGTCATCATCACTGTCTGTGGAGGGTGGGGCCTCTCTCAATGGATCTGCCGGGATCAAAATCGGCAGATCAGTCTCTCTGCTATCTCACCTGTAAGGCCTGTAGGTAGTCGGCACTGTCTGTACTAGGCCGAACTGTCTCAATACCCGTATAAACGGGACACGCTCCCACATATCAGGCCTGCGGCCCCTAACCACCCTGCTCCGTCTCAATCCCACCAGGTGAGCATCCTGACCGGCCCATGTCGGAAATACCCGATATGGTCTCCAGATGACCTGCTCTGGTGTCAGCGTCCTGAAACGCTCGGCATACCAATCTGCGGATCTCCCTGTATCTCCCGGGGCCATATCGGCCCGCCATCGCCGGAATCCGTAATCAATAGCCCCCACTGCTGCTGGCATCCAAGGAAGCCCGGATGGCCTGATCACTGCTATGTGCTCATATGCCCAGCAATGGAGCACAAAACTGACATCAATGCCTGTCCTCCGGCCAGTGGTATACATCCATAACTCATAATATATCTGAGCTATCAAGGCATCAGCAAATGCGAACACCTGTCTGAACTGCAGGATGTCACAAACGCAATCTAGTAATAACAATGGGAATCTCCCACCTCCCGAATCTGGTAGAGCAAAGTAGGAGATCGCCATCTGAATCAACACTATCCGTCTGCTCCTGGGAACATCCTGTCTGTACTGTGAGGCTATCCTCACTGCCCCAGACACTATCTCTGAATCATCCGCCCTGTCTCCATACAATCGACCTAGGGCCCTCTGCTGCTGCTCTCGTGGCGTAATCTCTATCGGGTCCCCAGTGATCGGCAGCCTCAAAATCCTGTATATGTCCTCATGGGTGATGGTCATCTCACCCGTCCTGAACCAAAAAGTGCAAGTCTGGCTATCCCATCGTCGCACTAGTGCTCGCATCAACTCTACATCTCGCGGCACTCGTCTGTAGTACCGAAAGCCCCCGAGCCCGGCTAACTCTAAGTGGCGCCAATCTGCGTCAGTGACGTCAGGGAGAATGGTCTCCAGTAACTCAGGAATCACATCCCTCATGTGTAATACCTCTCGTGCCTGCATCCACGACATCAAGAGCAATGTTAGCTTCATATTTATCCAAATCCGAAGCATCCAAAACACATTCTATCATTTTTATCCAAATATTCTGTCCAAAATTACAAACGGCGTCGATCACACTTAGTCGACGTCGATTGAATTCAATCGGCGCCGCTGTAATAAAATCGGCGTCGATTATATCAATCGACGCCGATTGGAAGGCAGCGTGTCAGAAACACTGGCCTCCCACCAAAAAGAAAAATAAAATAAAAATAAAAAATAAATAAATAATGACGGGTTCAGGAAGAACCACTTACCCCAGGTCGTGTCCTCCTCCACTTCTGACCGCTTCCAGAGGCTTCCATGGTGCTCAAATCCAATTTTTGACTCTCTCTGAATCAATCGTCACGGTGTAAATAAATCGTTCACGTTTTCCGTTGGCATATTTATATGTGTTGGGCACTGTCGGCGCCGATTTTTGTGGTCGGCGGCGATTGTTTTTATCTTTTTCTGTCGGCGCCGATTTGTCTAAATCGACGCCGATTTATACTCATTTTTGCCGATGGGTTGCAGTATCGCTTCTCCACGTCATTTACTTCCATCTCCTAATCTTCTTGCCATGGTGTTGATGCTTGGCTTATCTATCTGGTCGTCATCCTGCCCTGAGTGTTACCTTTTGGCGCATACTTTTTCGATATTATCATCCATTTCGAGTTTGTTCCCTTTGCATGGGGCACTCACACTTTTTTGGCAGCTTAGAGTTAACGGGTCTGTAGGCACTAACGTCGTCTGCTTTGCAGACCGTCTGGTTGTCCCTACCAATGTGTCTCTCTTTAGATGCTGACTATTTTGCAGCCCTCCTTACACTCATGGGTCTGTAGGTACTAACGTCGTCTCATGAGGAGACCGTCTAGTCTGCCCTACCAATGTGAGTTCCTTAGGTTGCTGCCTCTTTATTTATTCTTGTGCGTCATTAATGATCCGGTCTACTCCAGAC
This sequence comes from Taxus chinensis, assembly GCA_019776745.2. Taxonomy (NCBI): domain Eukaryota; kingdom Viridiplantae; phylum Streptophyta; class Pinopsida; order Cupressales; family Taxaceae; genus Taxus; species Taxus chinensis. The sequence goes on from CM034149.1 coordinate 742,575,647, forward strand.
ATCTAGCTGGGGCTTCCTGCGTTTTCATCTACCTTTTTCAAACTTGGGATCGTTTGTTCTATCACCCATCCCATCCCTAGTTTGAGGGGGATCACATCATCACTTTTTCTTCCTTTCTTCCACCTCCTTGTTTTTGTCTCACAACCTTGCTTATCGCAAGTTACTTGACAAAAAGGGGCAAAATGTAGACACCTAAAATTGGTTATCCAATTTAGTGTCCCTCGTGCGTTTGCCTTTAGGTAACCTGGGGCACGTTTATATCACCACTATCCCCTTGGGGTATTATTCAATTTGTGATTTAAACACCTATCCTAAGTTTAATTCACCCCATTATGTTTTACCCGTGAGTAATTAAATATTAACTATTTAATTACACCTTTTTACATGTATCCTAACCACTTATCTACCCCATATCTATTCTATCCATATATCCCCCCTATTTCTCCTCCTCCCAAACCAAGCAGTGGGATATTTCCCGTATTTGAGGTGGAGGGATCACTCTTATCTTTCCAGAAATCACTCCTTTTGGCCATTTCGGGAGTCTGTTCCATGATCGGCGCCGACCGGTACTCGGTCGACGCCGATTTTTCGGAACGGCACCGATTTAATATCGGTCGGCGCCGATTACAAATAGAAGCCCAGAACTCAGTTCTGGTTAGACACAGATTGTAAGAGAGACAATTAGACGGTGAGATAGACAGTGAATTAGACAGAGAGAACGAGAGAGTTTTGAGCATCAAGTTTGAACATTATCTATCGAGTGAGAGTGAATCTTGTCCAAATCAATCCCTGAGAGGAGCACCATTACTCTGCTCTTACCACATCAACATCACACGTCTCCATTGATTTTCTGGTGACTCTGTTCCTGCATCCAGCACAGGTGGAGCCTTGCCAGTATCTCTCCGGCTTCTGCAGATCCAGCGGACGTTGACGATCTTGCCTTCGTTTTCGATTCCCAAACCTTCTCGCACTTTGTCTCGGATCGACGCCGATCTATATCAGTCGACACCGATCTGAACCAGTCGACGCCGATTCTACATAATCGACGCCGATCATCCTGCAGACAGGTAAAAGGACACAGGTAACACAAATCCAGCTTTGTTTTCACAGTTCCCTATTTTCTGTTGCTTTCTGTCTGCTGTTTAGATTCTGTTTATTACTTTGATCAGAAAATCTAGTCCTGTACGTACATCTTTTATCATGTATGCTTCTTTACTTAATTGAAAACGTGGACTGACATCCGCCGAGGGAGCTTATCGCTTCCCGGACCCGCTTCTCGGGCAGTCCACCTAAATATCTTTTAACGTGGTCTTTTTCTGTCAAGCATCGGTGTCTCGCAGGTTACTTGGATCTACTGTGCAGAATTGCTCGTGTGCGCCCGTCTTATCTACATCGGCTTCCTTATCCATCTACATCTTCGGATCTTGTCCATCAGGTATCAATTTCATTTGAGTTTTTCAAGGTTTTTGTGTTTAGTTTGGTACATTAACTTGGAATATTCCCCCATGGGGTGTCAAGGGTAAAAGTGGCCAATGAAATTAAATACCAAGGTTATTTAATTTCTACAATGTTGAAACAACTAGCAAGGTCCCATATTAAAAGTTGGGTTAGGATAATGAACACTTCCCTACCCCATAAAGTAACCCCTTAAAAGTCAACCCATATTTTGAAATTAAAACATTTAAATTAAAAAGGGCAATTTCTATTCACCCACTCTCCACCTACTTTTTGTAGGGATGAATCTCATCCCTTGGATGGATTCAATTTGGTCCCTTGATGAGGAAAAAGGGTAACCAACCCTAAAGCATCCTTATGAAGTCTTCTTTCTCATTTCATTTGTCTCATTGTTTCTCTTTTGTTTTTTTCAAGTTTATTGGAGGAGGAAGGGGAAGCCATTGCAAGGCCACTCCAAGATTTTGGAAGAGGCTCTACAAGTTTTCTTATTTTCTCTATTTTTGTATACCCTTATTAGGGTTTGAAAAATGTATTTATTCTGTTTTATTTAGCTTGTATTTTCATTTGCTATTTGCTCAAATGGGCTTGTGGGTTTTTCCCATATTTTAGTATAGTTATATAGCTATTATTTGCCTTTCATTTGAGTACGTGGGTGTATTCAATATAGTATATGTATTTATATACTATATACATGTACATTTATTTATTTTAAAAACATATATATATATATAAATATTTATATGTATCACGCACGCACGCACGCACGCACGCACACACCACGGCCATTAAATATTTACACAAGGAAATACCTGCAGCAAGTTAAAATTATACTGGCCACAAGTTTTCAATGTACAAGCTTCTCCCTTTTTTTTGTTGGGCCTGCGCGCATGTATAAAGTATGAGTGGTGTTAAATGTGTGTGTGTGGGGAGTGTGGTCGGCAACCCCAAAATGTCTATATGTGTGTGTGTGGGTTTGGGGTTGCTGACCCCAGGCCGCACCCCAACCCAGGTTTTACCCAACCCTGTTGCATTCACGGCCACAAGGACACCACTCTGTTTTTTTAGTGCAAAAAGTCGTGCAGGCACTCATAAAACTATGGGGGGGTTTATTGTATTTATTGGGGTATTTAATGGATGTGTGTGTGTGTGTGTGTGTGTGTGTGTGTGTGTTTTTGGGTGTGTGTCCTCACCTGTACTTAACCACAAAAAAAGTATTGTGTGTGTGTGTGTGTGCCCGCCCGATTATATAAGTATAGAGGTTTCCAACATTAATATTATGAATATTATATAATATATATAATATTAATAATACAATTTATATTAATATAATGTTTCCCTATTTTCACATTTATATTCTCCATTTAATATTAATAATGTATTAATCAAAATGTCTATCCTTGTCTAAATTTGATTAAATATCTTATTATTTAACAGTAATACTTCAAGAGAAAGATTAGAATTAAGTAATCAAATGCTTGAGGATATAACACTAAATAATAGCATTGGTGAATTAGAAGTGTATTAAATCTATAATATTTTTACTCTCAATAAGGACTATGGAGAAAAATAAATTTAATACAAAAATGGTAAACTTGGTGAAAACTATATTCTTTTGAGACCTTCAAGAATGCAAGTGATCCAAATGAAAAATATAGTCTAAATCTTTTCCAACACATGCCTTTCGAATAACACAATGAAATATAACACCTTTTAATACTATAAGAGAGTAAACTTTCCAACATTCCATTTCAAAGAAGTTTATAACAATATTTCCAATAACATATATTTATAAGGCAAGAGCAACACCATTTTGTGGAAAATAAATCAACTTCAAATAAAATGAATTAATTCCTTTTTTACAACTCATTTTACAGTTCACCAAAAGCAACTTACAAAATGGATGTTTCTTCCCTTATTTTTTGTTTCACTCAACATGCAATAAAACTCTAATAACAATTATTTGAATGCGAAAATTTCCTTCACAAGATCAACACAATGTTCTCCACTTGAAGTGGGAAAATCATACAAGAATGTGAGCTAAAATGGAATACAATATTACAAGTTCCTCCACTCTAAGTGGGAAAAACACTAAGGAAGTTTTATTACAAGAAGAATTTTCTTAGGGACTCCACCAAAAGCTCCAAGCTTCACAACACCAACAAGAGAGCTCCTTCATGATTTGCTTGATCCACAACACAACAAAAATGGGGGGAGAGGCAACACTCTCCACCCAACCAAAATATCCAATGAGGAGGAGAATTCATCATCCTCCTCATTGGCCCCTGAGCCCCAACCACATTACAATGAGAGGTGAATCCAACCAATGGAAACAACAAGCTTCCACAACACAACACCAAAACTTTCACAACCATTCCAAGCACATTCAACTTAACTACAACACAAGAAGGAAAACAACCAAAATAAACAAGGCTTAAAAATGAAAGCCAAAGGAGCAAGAACCTATGGGGAGGCCACTTATGCCTCCCAATGGGAAATGGGTGCCCACCATAAAAGCCTCCAATACAATCTCAAATCCCCTACAATACACCTCTGTCTTATGCCTCCCTCAAGTACCTCTTATGCCTCCCACATACTCTTATGTCTCCCTCATTCTCTTATGCCTCCCTCATACAAGAATAAGTAAGAAATGCAAGCATTCCTTGTCTAAGGTGAGGCACCCAACCCAAACTCCCTCCAAAACATGAAATAACTCTTATGCCTCCCTACATGAATTCTCCCCATAGTTCCCTCCTACACCACACTTAGGCAATCTACCCAAGCACCCAACAAACATTCCAAACACTCAAAAATACAAGCACACAAACACAAAACAAAGGAATAACATAAGCAAAAGTAAAGCTCCTACCTTTCCATAGTAGATCTTGTTCCAAGAGTCCAAATCCAAGCTCCTTCACACCCAAGAAATCACCAACAAGCTCCCACAAGACCACAAGCTCTCCAAAATCCTCTAACTCCAAGAAAATGAAAGAGCACAAAAGAATGAAGTAACCCCCAAACAAGAAAAAGAACTTGAATAAATAGAAAAGGGTGAGAGGAGGGTGAGGTGGCTCCATGTAGGATGCCACATCACTCATCCTCAAACTCCACCTCACAAGTCAAACTTCAAACTCCAAAGCACAATTAATAAGTGGGTGAAGAAATGACATTTTACTTACACACACAATCCAATCCCACACCCCTTAAGGACTAAAAGTAATTACATGCAAGAAGGTGCAATAAGGACTTACAATTTGTCTTCCCAAAATGCATAATGGGGCCTAATTTTGACCCCCCAACCCATAGGTAGGGTTGGTATAGCAATTTAAGAGGTGTGGGACAAGTTTAACTTGTCCCACAAGCCTCCAAAATTTTCCCCTAAGGACAAATCCGAATTTCTAAGGGAAGGTGGAGTGTTTCACACTCAAAGTTACTTACACATTACTTAAAACACATAAACCAAGAGCCATCAAGTCTAATAAATGCATTATTTTGACCCTTTTATAATTTAGTTTAGTAAAATAATTAATTTACTAATCTAGACATAAATCAAGTAATTAATAAAAGGAGAATACATCACTAAAAATCACATACTAAAATTAAATAAAGAAACTAAACAAAATACAACACATAACCCCTTGGTCACAATTTCCCCCTAACAATAATTCAAACACACACACACACACAAACACATGTTGCCATGGTGACCCTTGTTGAATTCACCTAGAATTCCAATGTGGTTGGTCTCCAATCCCCCCGATGTTTGTTGTGACATGTACACCTACAAAACACATAACACCTCCTTCGGCCTCATGGCCGCATCAAAAACATCTAGGATAAAATATACAGTATAAATCCACAATCATCTATATATGAATCAAATATCATCTAGGAAAATACGATATCATTTACAATTTCTAGCAACATTTCTATTCTACATCTCATCCATGTCAAAATGATCGCAACATTAGTTCAATTATCAAAGGTCTACTCAATATGACGAAATATCACATTTCACGAAACACACACACACACACACACGCACGCACGCACGCACGCACGCACGCACGCACGCACGCACACACGCACCGCACGCACGGACACATGTAACCATGTCAACAACATATCAACATTAATATAAAATGTCTCTAATAATCCACATGCATCATATATGAATCAAAATCAACAACAGTCCGAGTATATATAACATCTAATAATCATGCTATATCCATAAGTATGGTTGACAATATCATAATCAATAACAAAAGGTGTCGAAGGGAAGTGGGGGCACTACAATGACAAGAATTTGTATAGGAAAAGCCTTAGACATGGTCTAATTGACTACATTCTTAGTGCCTAAATAAAAAATTATAATAAGTCCTCACAACCTACAAAAGGTAGTCCCCCGATGAATCATTGAGGTTACGAAAGTAATCCCCAAAAGTAGGGTTTTTAGCACCATGAGCTCAATATTATTGTCCCCTAAATGTAGTACCCCTCCATTCTAATCCTCGAGCCACACACATGTCAGTTGAAAAAACATGGAGAACAACACTTCCTCAGCGTCCTTTCAGACCCATCACTTCCTTGTAGAATAATAAAAGAACTTTATTTGAGATCTTGAGACTTTAACCATGTTAAAACCCTAGTTAACATTGTAAACTTAGTGGAAATGGATCGTTGCAGAAGATTATTTTTCTCTGAGAAGAAATCATCTTCTAGCTGTCATTTTGTGTTGTGGTTTGTTTTTAGGAACTCCTTATGGAATTGAATTGTTGATGTGGTTGCATCCTTGCTTAAACAACCTTAGAAACGTGGGACCAGACATTCAACACCCATCAGGCATAATGAAAAATGGATTGTTGTAAGATGATGTAGCTGCGGAAGCTTTTGTAGAGATGTATGAAAAATGTGGAAGCATTGGCGTGCTCTCAAAACATTGGATTGAAGATATAAAAAAATGTCTTTGTGTGGACTACAACGATTGTAGGTCACACACACAATGGATTATATAAAAGGCGCTGGGAATTTTTCTAATGCTTCGATTGGTGTAAATCCAAATGTCACAAATTTTCTATCATCCTCCTTTCTTCTACGTAGAATAGGAGATTTGGAGCAGGGTACTCTTACCTAAATGCCTGAAATAAACATGAGCTCTGAAATAGGGTTTGGACGTCCATCAAAGCATAAGAGTTATAGGAATTTTTTCAAAGGTTTTAGTTGGAAGCACTCTGGTAGATAGGCATGCAAAATGTGGAAGCATGCATTTGGCATGTGAATTGTGTGACTAAATGCATGAAATGTGGGACTCATGGACTACAATGACTGCAGGATATACACAAAATGGGTTGTTAAATCAGCTCGTTCGACCATATACAACCCACATGTGTCCAACCTGATCAACTCCACATTTGTTAGCATCCACACAGCCAGTGCCAAAATAGTAGTGGTTTTGAAATAAGATATGGTCATCTGCCAAAGCATTATGGGGATGAGACTTTTTCAAATGTTTTAGTTGTAAGTTCCTGCTAGATATACTCACATAAAAAAAGGGGGGCAGAAAGAACAAGGCATGTAAAAAGTTGACAAAATGCTTGAAAGAATTGTGAGCGACGGATTGAGGGGATTCCATGATATGTGCATTCCATAAATGGATAAGGTTAGAGGAACATTGTTTGATGTTGTAGCTTCTCATGCACTAGTAGACCATTAGCAAAGTGTGGAAGATTATGTGAACCCCGTGAATTGTTCAGTGAAATGTAAAGGAAACGGGGGGTCCCATCAAATGCAATGTTGCAATTATGCTTAAAGAAGGAATGGTTCATCTCTCCTTATCTTTCATAATTTTTCTACTTTAGTTTATCTTTTGCAACGAAATATAATTTTTAAAGCTTAGGATTATCATACATTTATTTTTTTATATTAACTTGTTGAAAAACAATAAAATATTGTATCGTAACTCACGCAATCAAAATAACCATTTTGTAGTCAACCATGAACTTGAACCCTCATTTTGAGGTGATTTAGAAAACTTCCTGATCAAACTAGATCACTATAATATTGTTTTATTGAAAAGTTAAAGTTGACTTCCCAATAAATATGTTGACCATCTCCTTGTTTAAATAGATATATTGTGATTTTCGGAGACTCGCAAAGTAACCTTTATAACTCCGGAAAGGGGAGGTTAAGCTTGCTTCGTGTACCTTGTTATGTGAGGTGTCACTTCAATCTTTGGATTGACCCTGAATGAAAATTTGTGATCTTTTTAATGCCCTTATAGGAGCCCTGTTACACCATTTTGCAGCGGTAGGAAGATGTTAAATTTGAAAAGTTTGATTTTGTATCAACTCGTCGTTTTAATCCTAGAAAATGAAATACATATCCACCTTCGTAAACCACTAGTATTTTAACTAGATAATTGCCTGGAACCTTAATTTTGGGGGAAAACACTCTTCTTGAAATTTTGGAAAGAGCATTTTATAGGCCTCCAGTCATAGTTTGACTAGTCAAAACTGGACCAATTACGACCTGTGGCTCCAAAAACAACTGTCATCATTTTGAAATCGTTTGCTAGTTCTCAATCCAGTCAACTCTGGTGAATTCTCCATATATAGGGGAACTTGCAGGAAGTTTCTCATTGCATGTTTGTCCATCAAACATCATTTTTGGATGTGGTTTTCTAATCCCTCGAGCTAACCATTGATCGTTTGTAATTAGGCCAATTACGGCCGATGGCATCGGAAAACTAGCCGCCAATCATAAACCATTTACTAGTTCTGAATTCTGTCAATTCATGTGAGTTATTGGTGTATAGGATGACACATAGAAATGTACCTGTGGTGTGTTTTCTCATTGGAAGACAACGATTAAAAGTGGTTTTTTTAGCCTTCGAGCCCAAAATGGGCATGTTTGACAACTAGTAGGAAAATGTAAAAAGGAAGTTGTAGGACCCCATATTGGGTTACCTAACCACCATGGAAACTTGTTGGCACTTGTAAATAACTTTTTGGGACTCTATCTTATGGCTTTTGTGAAATTTGACTTTCGGGAAAATAGTGTTTCTCTCTCCTTCCTTTCTATTTCTCTCTCCTTGGTTACGAAATGAAATGAATGCATTTCTCTAAACCTTTTCTTCCGAATGGAAATTATAGTTATTATTATATGTAAATGGAAAATTAAAAATATTAATTATGTTAGATATAGGTGGATGTCATGCCTATGATTTATTGTTGATTTCATGATCATGTGTTTTTCAGGATGCAAGTAAGATGGTGAAACAAGTGGGTGTGATTTATTGTATATTGTTAGAATTTATGTATGTTATGAGAAGGAAATTTTCATGTATTGTTATGTTATAGTAAAGTTTTTTTGAAAATTGGCAATATGAATGAGATGCTAGTTTTAGGGGTGCTTTGGGAAATGTGCATGTAACTAAAGGTGTTCTTTTGATTCATATTTACATATGGGAAAAAGAAGGTTGGATATATATATATAATGAAACTGTAGAGGAAATTCCAACATTTGTGAAGTTATGAAAAGGTTTATAATTGAAGTTTTGTAATATTTTAGATGTCAAGGTTTAAGGGGATGTTCATCCACACATGAGTGTTATTTTTATCCTCAAATTTTGTATTATAAAATTTGGATATGGATGTTAAATGAATTTGAATTTAAAATATTGTAGTGCATTTCTGGGTTCAATAGACGATTAATTAATTAGTGTGTTGTATTCTTACCTTGTAATTGTAATAAAGAGATCTAAACGAAAGACTCAGCCCTACTATAGGACTCGTGTATAACTAACTTTCATGCGTGAATCCTTTTAGTGTGAAAAATTAAAACCTTAGGATAAACTTCAATCTCTACACTTGATGTCATCCGTCTCCCATGATATTTCTTAGCCCAAAAGAAATTTAAACTGTAAAATGAACTTAAACTTTTGTGCTCATTGGATCCTCCTAGCTTTGGTAAATAAGACCCCTAGTTTTTGTTATTGTCATGGTTAGTATGTTTAGCATTACCATTGTGAACCTGAAGGTTAGGAGCGACCTGGAAAAACTTTATTTGGGCTAAGTAGAACCAACACCTCCTTAGTATCCTAGTCATCTACCAAGTCTTACGAAGTTAGACCTAGAAGTTAACTTCATCTTTGAATGAACTCCATGTGGGATCTAGATAATGCAAATGGACCTAGTGCAATAGTTGTACTATGACTTAAACTCTTGTTAATGATCTCTTTAATTCCTCACTGCAATATGTGTTACTTTGGCTAGTGACAATATGGTGCATTGATCTTTTATAGAGGGTTTATAGGGTAAATATGTTTTCACACCTTAATATGATCTATAATAGGGCGTACATCCCTGAGTTCAAACTAGAATTAAACTAAACCTTAGTTGATTTGAAGGTTATCTTATGGGTGGAAAATTATAAGTAACTCTTTGCAAATGAAATTGATTTGAAAGATGTTTACTTAAGAGAAACCAGGAAACTGAAAACTTGGTTCCGTAATCCCTTGTTATGTTGTTTATGACATTAAGAATAAAATAAATTTCACATGCAGTATCGTGAAATTAGGCAAGATGGGACCTCACTTTGAAAACAAATCACATGTGGTTTGTGTGTGGTTCTAATGATTCCAATCATGTACTTCTTCAAGATATTAGTCAAATATTCTTGTAACCCCTTTTGTTATAAAATAATGTTAATAATGAGACCATGTTGCAATGTAAGAGTAAATCATATAAGAGTAAAACGAGACTTGAGGTTAGGAATAATGTCACCCTTGGATTCCTTATAACTCGAGTTAACATTTTCATGTGTTAGAAAGAATATGAATTGCCCTTGGTGAGATCAACTTCGAGGAAAACAAACATAAATATAAATCCAAATAAAATTTCTTGATGTGGAAATATTGAATGGATTCAACAAGTTATTGATCTATATTAACTATGGTAGGGAAATAAATTTACTATGATCAAAGAATGTTTATGGGGAAAGGGTATCTTGAATCTAAATCTCCTTCAAATCCTAAGAATTCTTTCTTGATATCACATCGAATTCACTTATGTAGTAAGGGTAATTATTAAACATCGTATAAACATTTGAGAAGCATATTCTTAACATAAGAACGAGAGAATTAAGAACTATGTATGCAATTTGAAATATGCCAATTAATTATGTAAGTTAAGGAGATTGTTGTAAGGGATAAAGAACCAACTTAAATGGACGAACTGTAAGTTGAATGTGAAATGAATTTTAGAATCTGTAGGTAAAAAAAAGAGAAAATTATCCTTGCATAATAATGTTCTTGGAATGTTTATCGTAATTAAGATGTAATCATGTAAATGATGTGTTGTGTGTTTGCCAATCCTTTGGTCACTTTTTTGTGGTTGGGTCATTACTAGCATTCGTTCTTTGGGGAAAGTGTAACATCGACATGTTTATGGTGTTGTCATGTGTCTATGTGAGTCGATGACTTATGTAAGTGTCTTATGCGTTGTTGAGTTTCTCTACTTGGAGCCCTTGTGGTGTTGTGTACTGAACAATGTAAGTCAAAAAAAAATTATCCTGGTATTTTTTTACTATTGTATCTGGGTGTGTAAAATGCGGGCGTTACACTAAATCATGGACCTTACATATGGAATCTATGAGATTAAATAAGAGTTTTCTGTCGGGGCTTTAGTAGTATCGGTCTTGCACCTGATGTGACTGTGGACTATCAATTTATGTATGCAATCTAGCGTCGACTCAACAATTTTAAGGTTGTCAGATTCACATGCCACGATTAGGGGTTTTAGTATGGTCTCGGAGTCAGCTGATAAATTGAAGGAGATGGGGCCATCTACAATCGGACAGATAGAAGGATCTAGTGTCTCTTACTATTGTTGTTCTTGTTCGGTGGGCAGTTCTATGGCCAAGAGCTTCTCCAACACGACTTTGCATTCTCGGACGAGCTTGGAGTGCTTGCACCACGAGGCATTTTTTATGATCTTGTCCAAAGTGGGTCTTATTATGGGCCCTAGGAAGGAGGATTCTGTGGCTATGGTTTCAGATGAAGACATTGATGATCGCCAGAGATTTTGTCTATTGGCGAAATCTCATATTAGCAGTAGCAGAGACTTTGATTTTGGATCTCGAATTTGTGCTCCTTGCTTTCAAGTTGATATCGGTATATACATTCGATTGTAAACTACAATGTAATTGTATCCCATGCTTACGAGAGTATACGCTCCTACTTCTTCTCATGTTGGGTTTGTTGCCTTCCGTTTTTTATTTTTCTTCCCCGTCTCTGGTTTTTCCTCGTTGGTTTTTGACAAAATGGATTTACTCCTGACACATTAACATTATTTCACCAAACACGAGCAACATGTGTCCATTCCAATTAGTTCACCTTTTTCAACATACTACCAACATATGCATTGTAATTTTTGTTGCGAGAGTACTTCACAACATGACTACTCTTGTTGGCAATGGTTTCTAAATTTGTCCGAAATTCCCTCTTTCTATTTTTTGCTAAAGAATTGATGCAACAAAATCTGACATTAGTGTTTCATAGGTAGAATATTACATTTTGGATGTAAATATCGCATTAGGAGAAAACAAGTTGTAAAATGTACTAAGGGCTAATAATGCCATATCACTAAATGAATCAATTTCGTTTGTAAAAACAAATCACATGTTTGGATCTTTCAATGAGACGAGAGCTAACATTTTGAACACTAGGCGGCCATTGATCCTTGAACCTTCCAGCTGGCAAGTATGGGAGAAGAAGTCAATTGGCTTCCAGTTTTTCAGTAGCCGACACAATTTTCATATTCCTTGCGGCCGGCTGTCGTGCGCTATTTATATCATTTATTTGTTCGGTGTGCATGTCTAAAGTTTTCGACTAATGTTGATAACAGAACATACAGGGCGTTTATGTGGAGGATTTGCGAGGATGGATACTCTAATATTTGTCGTTTCGTGCTTGCTTATCTTCACCACCCATTTCGACGCAGCAACACCTACCACAGGTCAGAACGATTGGACACCTTATTTTCCACATTAATTTTATTTTATTTTCCTTGGCCTATGGATACTCTGTGACATTGGTCTGAGATGTTTTTGGATTGATATTTGCAGAATATCCATATGCGTTTATGACTGTAGACGCTGAGAAGGCCGCTGCAAGAACGTATGATTACATTATCGTTGGAGGAGGTACAGCAGGGTGTCCCCTTGCTGCAACTCTGTCTCAGAACTTTTCTGTTTTGGTATTGGAGAGGGGAGGTTCTCCTTATGGAAATCCCGACATTGAGAATGCCGATGCTTATGGAAAGCCTTTGAGAGAAACCAATAAATATACTTCTATAGCCCAGGGATTTGTTTCAGAAGATGGAGTGCAATTGCACAGAGCCAGAGTTCTGGGAGGTGGGACTGCTATTAACGCTGGTTTTTACAGTAGGGCGAGCTTGAAATATATTAGAAAGTTGAGATGGGATGAAAGAATTGTAAACCAGTCGTATGAGTGGGTGGAGAAACAGAATGCCTTCAAACCAAAACGACTTTTCCGTTGGTCGCTCGCTTTCCGAAATGGCCTTTTGGAAGCTGGAGTACTTCCTTACAACGGATATACTTTGGATCATGTGGAGGGCACAAAGATTAGTGCGTTGACATTTGATAACAATCGCAAGAGACATACAGCCGCAGATCTTCTCAGGAATGCTAATCCAAAAAACATTGTTGTTCTTCTCTATGCCACGGCCGCCAGAATCCTCTTCAATTTCGCATCAGGTTTGTATTTTAAAGTTTGAAACAAAACACTCTCAGTTAGTCCCAAAGAGTCTATCCATCACATGTGTTTGTATAAGTTGGGTGGTCAACAACCAATGGGCTGTTTACAACTTTTTAAAGTAGATTTATCATTGGTTAGTTAACCAGTCAACCTTGCAAACATATATAATATTTAGGCTAAGGGCTATAAAACATTTTATCTAAGATAAACTACATCTTAAACTCCCTTTTTATTTAAAAACAATCAATTTGAATCATCTATCTGTTGTTTGTTGGATGCCTTATTTGGGTAGATGTGTGTAATCCTGCAGTCTTTCACTAAATCAGAATTTCTTTTCTTGTTAGTTCTTTTGTGGTCAGAATTCATGAGTGTATTTGATGGCCTGTCTCAATGAAAATATGAATATCTCAACTTGGTTTTTAATAAACATGTTGCAGGAAAGCCTAAGGCTTGTGGGATAGAATTTATGAGTTCGATTAATGATCTGTCTTACAAGGTATTTTTAAATCTATTGCGAAGCCGCAGCGAGGTGATTTTGTCTGCAGGAAGCATAGGCAGCCCTCAGCTTCTCCTTTTAAGTGGAATTGGCTCCTCCAAACATCTCAAAGAATTCAATATTTCCGTAATTTTAGATTTACCCTTGGTGGGAAAAGGCATTCAGGATAATCCTGCCACAGGTGTGACAGTGGAATCCCCCATACCACTTGAAATCTCAACCACCCAAGCAGTAGGCATTCTCCGTGACTCCCGAGCCTACATCGAGACCACCAGCTCTATTCAGCAAGTTCCCATAAAAGGCAGATCAGGTTCAACAAGACTCCAATATTTGGGAGGAATTTATGAAAAAGTGGCGTTTCCTTTATCCCGGGGAGAGCTCAGATTGCAGAGTAGAGATCCCCGAGACAATCCTTCAGTTCGATACAACTACTTTTCTCACCCTCATGATTTGCACACATGCGTGAAAGCCGTGAAGGTAATGATCAAGCTTAGTGAGACCGCTTCAATTCAGCGTTTTGCATTTAAGAATAAGTCAAGTGGTACGAGGGAGCTTCGGTTTGTTGGGATGCCATTACCCCAGAGCACATCGGGAAATGAAGATGTAGCAAAGTTCTGTCAGGACGCACTTAGCACATTTTGGCATTTTCATGGAGGATGTCAAATTAGCTCTGTGATTGACCCAAGGTATAGAGTGAAAGGGGTTCATGGCCTAAGGATTGTAGATGCTTCAACTTACAAAGATTGTCCTGGAACAAATCCACAGGCAACTACCATGATGCTTGGCAGGTATCTATTTCATCCTTCTTGAATTTTTCTTCGTGTGGGTTGAATTGAGTTGCTTATTAACATCCTTGATTGATACATAATTTGCATATTTGTAGGTATATTGGGTTGAAGATTGTGCATGAGCGTCTACATTAAGCAACTCGAAGGAGGAAAAGAATCACCATGCTCTCACTCGTTAAATTTGAATAAGTTAGAGTTATGTTCGTGAATAGAAAATAGGCATCTATATTTATAAGTCTATTGGCTTTTTCTCTTCGCTTTTATTTGTTATAAGGAATTCTATTTAAATTTTATTCAATAAACCTATAAATAAAGGTCCGGCAAGCAATTTTATGTGTTCGTTGTAAATTTTCTTTATATAAGTAATAGAATCTGATCCTTGACTTTTATGTAAGAATTGTTCTTTTTTATAAAATAATATTATAAAAGTGTATTCTAAAGTTTCAAACCAAACGTAACATAAAATATATAATTACATCTCAGGGAGGATATCATAGAAGTAACTTTGATATTGAATTATAATATTTGGTAGCATTTTTCATTTTATTCATTTTCTATGC